>JAQFVV010006221.1:10468824-11036972 GCA_028023455.1 Epiperipatus broadwayi | reverse complement strand
ATTGACTCGTAAATCGAAAGATTTCATGAATGATAATAATGTGTAATAAGAAATGTGGACTTAATCAGTGAAGTATTGAATAGCTTCACACTCACAGATATAACTGCTTCAGCTTTACCTATTTAAATAGAAAGTAGGTTATAAGCACAAACAAGCATTGCTCATTGTTTTGAGTCTTATAAGCTCATGGCAACTTGGTCCACCCTTTCCTTTTTCAGAATCCCTGCCAGAAATAGACTGATGGGCATTTAAAGATGGTCTTGTGTTATATACTGTGTACAAGGACTCAGGGCTATGCTTTTCCCCCTCTCCAGTAACCACCTACCCAGTCAAATACTTGTGATTTAACATCTACATCAGCCACGATCGTGTTTTTTAAGACATATTAAAAAACTATTTTTCTTTCTGTAAGTCATATTATTAAAAAAATATTTTTAGAATCAGGGTTTAATTAGTTAGTTAGTTTTTTTTAAAACTACTATTCATTCTCCAGCTATGGGTTTTTGGGTCATCATTGTGATGTTCTTTATATTATTACAACGTATCTCAGGTTGTGGTTGTTGTATCGAAGCCCCACATTGGGCATCATATATTATATATATCAATGAATATATATGTATATATATATTGTAATGGAACGTACTTGCTGCATTCCATTTAAATTGAAGAAAGAAGGCCCCAAACATTGGGAAAGCCAAATATAATGGAATGTATCTTTATATATGATCTCAAATGAAAATAAACATATGAACTTTTGTAACAATAATTATTAGTTAACCAAGCCCCTAACTTTGATACACCAAATGTAATGAATAATTAAACAAACATATTATGCTGACTACGTTATGGCGTCCAAATGTAATGGAACATACTTTTACTCCATTATACAATCATCAGTTAACTGGGACCAACAGTTTATGGTGCCAAATGTAATGGACAATATATCATATAGACATATTATATCTCAAATGTAATGGAACATCAATATATGAAAAGAAAATAATGCTTCAAACATTGGATGATAAACGTAATGGAATATATATAATCTAAATGAATCCAATTGTTGAGAAAGCCTAATATAATAAATTGTATAATTTAAATGAAGAAAGACAAAATTATCCCAGTTATATTTAAATAAATTGTTTATATGCCCTTCCAACTAGCTATACATGAAATAAATCTAAAATCATACAGAGCAATGAGATCTATCATTATAATTTATTTTCAAGGTTGATGTGACTAACTAATCAAATATATATATCAGAAACAAAGGTAATTCTATTAAATCCAATATACACATCTATTATGTAAATTTATGTATATCTAAACATATCAATGAATAACAATATGTGTAAGTGGCCTAAAGACTAAACAATAAGTGAAATATGAAGTTATCCTCTATTAAATTGTGAATTCAATTAATTTCATAATGACTCTAGCATTATAAGAAAAATAAGAATAATATATTATCACTCTTTCAAATAAATTACAAAGACATTACTTATAAAACAAATAGTACATCCTTTATTTTATATTATGGTTTAATTTTAGGTAATATCAATGTTTTAAATACAAACCCAAATAATAAATATATATATATACTTGCAATAAGTATACATATTAAATATATAAAGACATATCTGTGCTTAACAAGTAGATATCAATATAAATACAAATCCATACTTATATTTTTCAGATATTTAAAATAATAAAAAAAAAATATTATATACAGCAAATACATATAAATTATTGTTTTGGTATGCATAAGAATCATTATATAAAGTTAAAAAAAAAAAAATGGAAATAAATTAATAATAAAACATTTTTTTTTTTATAATAAAAAAATTTGCAAATATAAATTTACTTATTAAAATATACATAACAACTCATATGCAACCCAAACTTATAAGCCATACTTTAAGATTTTAAATTACTTAAGTGTTAATTTTAACACCTGTTAAACGTTTATTGCTGTTAGAAAACAAGACGCTTGAATTGAATATTTATAAAACGTTATATTTTTATAATGAAAAATAAAAGTAAACAAAAATATCGATCTCAAAAATATATTTATATATCATTTATACATATAAAATTATTTACTACCTTTCAAAGTTCACATGTCCAGTTTTCCTTCAAAAGTCAACTTATTCCCTTGTTTTATTTCTTTATCCGTTTAATATTAGAATGCATTCTAGTGAAGGTGAGGAAACTATCACGTTAGAGAAAATTGTCAATTCTTGGATATATGTATATTTTTATCCTTCTAAAATTTCTTTCCTTGAAAAATAAATAAATAAATTGAAATGTTAAATCCAATATATTAATTCTAGTTACCTCCAGATTATTATTAGATTGACCATTATAGATTCCAGATAGCTATGTCAAATTTCGGCTTCAGACGCGATGAAATATATGTATTGAAATTTTCTTAGTTTTTTCATTTTAAACTGCCTTGGAATAAATGAAAGAAAATGGTGCAGCCTCTTGGCTGCGATATATCTCTATTAGCCTGTCATGATTTATGTATTTACCATAGAAATCTATCTTATTCCAATATTCTGAAGAATGGTAATTTCAAAGAAACAAAGTACAACAAAATTTTATCCTTCAGTTGGTTTTTATTACTATCTTAATAATAATAATGGCTTCTTTTTATTGTTGCTCCACGTGCTAGCAAATGCTGTTTTGAAAACCCTCGTTACACATGTTTTCTTTTAAACAATTAACATTAAAAAAAAATAAAATATCAAGCATATATATATAAAAAATATTAAATTGAAAATTTATTTGACAGCTTTAAAAATATACATAAATAATAATATTGCATTTTTTTAATAATCACTGCAAATAAAATAATTTTTTTATATAATCAACAATTTATATGTCTTTATTTATTTATAATAATTAAATATTCATAACGATGTACCATCAACATATAAATAAAATAATAACTTCAAACAATAACTATACCTAATAACCATAAACAATAATAATACTTCATGTATAAACATCAACTCAAAGAGGTTTTTTTTTTATATATAACAAATGATAATTTTTAAAATATAGATAGACTTATCGATATTTACAATACCCTCTAATCCACCGAAAAAAAAATGTCTTTGCAGATAACTAATGAATTATGAGATATCGAAAAACTTCTCAAATTTGTAATCTTTCTAAGGACTAACATGGTTTAAAGAATATTATTTTTCTTATTAATAACCATATTCATTTATTTATATCTATCTTTCAGATCATCTAGATATTTGTCCAAGTTTTCTTTAAAAAAAAATAATAATAATAATCAAAAGTGCCTTTTTAATTCTTCTTGTAAAGAATTTCCAGTATGTTGAACTTTGTGAAGAAGTTTGCTTTGATTTACAAGATTTTCATATAGCATTTTGGTATAATTCAATTGCTTTTGAATAATTTTGAGATAAGTACCTAAAGATTTTGCTATGAACTCCTTAGATTCTGCATCTATATCCTTTACATAAATAGTAACTTGATCATAAGCATTAACACCATTTTTAACTTTATCAATAACAGTTGCTATTTTATCAGATAATCTATTACTTTTCCTTTGACTATCTTGATAAACATCATCGACTTGAGTAAGTCTTTATTTTACTTCACTTGTTCTATGTTCAATTAAAAACAATTCTCTGGGCAATTTTGAATGGTATTCATTCAAATTTTCTAAATAATCCTTTAAAAATTGCAAATCAGATTGATGTGATACAACTTCAACATTAAAAATTCTTAAAATCATTTTGAAAATCATTCTGTTCTATATTAATTCTTTTCAGTTTAACTTTAGGTTTATTTAAATCTCTTTCCTTAGCTATATTTTCTCAAAGAAAATCTTTATTAATCACATCCTCACTTCTTATTTTTAGTTTAATTTTGGATTTTCCAATTTCTTTTTCCTCATCAATCATTCTTCTACCAAGATTCAGATCAAATATCTTTTTACCCATTCTTCTAAATTTTACTTTTGCTTTACCTACATCTCTTTCTTTGTCAATATTCTCTCTAAGAAAACCAATATTATTTATCATTCCTTCTATAACTTTAAGTCTAACTTTGGCTTTTCCAATATCTCTTTCTTTATTTACATTTTCTTTAAAAAATCTATATTAATCAGATCATCTTTTATCATTTTAAGTTTGATCTTAGCTTTTCCAATTTCTTTTTCTACATCAATAATCTTTCTACCAATATTTAAATTGAATACCTTTTTATTTCTCTCAAATTTCAATAAGATATATCTTACAAACTTTGTCCTACTGGCATACTTGTAAAATAAGTCATTTCTATTGCAACAATGGTACAAATTACCACTCAAATATTTATGTTCTAATATATATAAAAATATGCTTTCTTTGTACCACACAAAATTACTATGATACTGTTCTTTATATTGACTTTGATAAACACATTCTGTTCTTTCTAGTAATTTTTGAGAGTTAATTTTAATCTTTTCTGGTGAACTTACTTCAACTTCTAAAATTTGAACACCTTCATTCATTTTATTATCATGCATTTTTATTTCTCTTAACCCTAGAGTACTATTGTCTAACCATTGAAAACCTAACTGTCCAATTTCTAAATTGTCAACAGTGTCCTTTAATCTTTCACAACTTAATTCTACTTCTTCTGATTGCTTTTGTGAATTTAATTTTATTTCTAAGGATTTATCAACTATTTTAACACACTCTTCATTTTCATTTATATTTTCACTAGTCACATCTATGGGTTTTTTATATTCTTCCATTTCTTCATCAACTTTTGTGTCTAATCTTATAAAATTATTATCTACCAGAGTTTTTGATGCAACTTTTAATTCTCTAGAAAGATCATCAGAGTTGGTTTTTAATATAACATCTACTTTCTGTAAAAATTCATCAGAATTTGTTTTTAATCTAGATTCTAGTTTCTGGGAAAGTTCATCAGAATTTGTTTTTATCTCAGCTCTAAGTTCATCAGAATTTGTTTTTAATCTAGATTCTAGTTCATCATATTTGGTATTTAATCTAGATTCTAGTCTCTGGGAAAATTTTTCCATAAAATCTCTTAAATCAAAATCACCACTAACTGGCATTTCACTACTGTTGTCCATTATTATTAGAACTACAATATTATATACTCATAAAAAAAATCTAAGATATATATATATATATTTCTATGTAGTAATTACCACAGATCAAGGGCTCACCATCTCCAATCATTATTCCAACAAGCAATTATTCAACTAAGCAAAGTACAAGCCTTTTAATTTTATAATACATAATAGCTATCCGACAATCTAAATTTCAGTTATTTGAACTCATGAACTTCTTGGCTTAAAAAAAAAAAATCTCATCTATCACCATAACAATAATAAATTCCTCTAAAATATATATATAGAGAGAGAAAAAAGAAAGTAACAACTGAGATCACTAACTAATATTTATTTATAGATAATGATAATAAATATTCCACACTTATACAATATTGAAATGTGGAAATTTCATATCAAATTCAATATAACCTTGAAATATTTAAAATACAATAAAATGTTCACATGCCTTGAAAACAACCAATTCAATAATATTGTGAGATAACTTTCGCACTCAAGATAATGGTAGTTAAGCATAAACTTACTAAATTGATACCTATAAATTTTCTGGACCTTAAAACTTAATAACATTTTATATACATAAAAAAAAAATTAACTTCACTAATTATTTACTTTTGTGCCCGAAATATTTTACATAAAATTGTACTAATGCAATTTACTATCAACAAACATTCACTAATTGAACTTCATGTTTAAAAGTCACTTATAATGGAAAATAAAACATTGATATGTTTGTTTTCAAACCCTAATTGATAATCAATGTAATAGATTATTTGTTACAAACAATAATCAATTAATCAAGCCCTTAAGTTTGGTGTTATATATTTAAGTCATATACTTATCTATTCCTCCAAAGATCCGACAGGTACTGACAGCCAAAAGATTGATTAACACTTCGCAATTTCGATATAGATAAAAGAATTCAATCATTACTCCTAAAGCATATAATGCCTCATGAACCCTTAGATGACCATCACATTTCATTCTATCCAAGCTACTACAACCCATAATAATTTTCTGAAAACACTATTACACTGCCCTGCTTACATCCAAGTCTTAGGGGCTATTATTTATAAAATATTTCCTTGCTCATCTTTGGGAGACTTAGAGGCAAATATTATACATATATCAAAATAATTATACCTTACTCTCTGGAGTCTTAAAGGTAAAATCATGGCAGGACTACTGTTAACTGCTTCATGACTATATTTATCTTTCATCATTAAAAAAATAATAATAACAGTAACCATCACCATCTAAACATAAGGCCAAAATATTTTCATTTATATATATAAAAAAAAATTAAACACACAAAAATGCTTCTCTTTCTTTAAACTATACATCTCATATCAATAAATATACTACACATCTTAATCTCAGGTATGTGGGGTATTTCAAGCCCTAATTAGCTTATTTCGAGCCCCATGTTGGGCGCCAAATGTAATGGAACGTACTTGCTGCATTCCATTTAAATTGAAGAAAGAAGGCCCCAAACATTGGGAAAGCCAAATATAATGGAATGTATCTTTATATATGATCTCAAATGAAAATAAACATATGAACTTTTGTAACAATAATTATTAGTTAACCAAGCCCCTAACTTTGATACACCAAATGTAATGAATAATTAAACAAACATATTATGCTGACTACGTTATGGTGTCCAAATGTAATGGAACATACTTTTACTCCATTATACAATCATCAGTTAACTGGGACCAACAGTTTATGGTGCCAAATGTAATGGACAATATATCATATAGACATATTATATCTCAAATGTAATGGAACGTCAATATATGAGAAGAAAATAATGCTTCAAATATTGGATAATAAACATAATGGAATATATATAATCTAAACGAATCCAATTGTTGAGAAAGCCTAATATAATAAATTGTATAATTTAAATGAAGAAAGACAAAATTATCCCAGTTATATTTAAATAAATTGTTTATATACCCTTCCAACTAGCTATACATGAAATAAATCTAAAATCATACAGAGCAATGAGATCTATCGTTATAATTTATTTTCAATGTTGATGTGACTAACTAATCAAATATATATATATCAGAAACAAAGGTAATTCTATTAAATCCAATATACACATCTATTATGTAAATTTATGTATATCTAAACATATCAATGAATAACAATATGTGTAAGTGGCCTAAAGACTAAACAATAAGTGAATATGAAGTTATCCTCTAATAAATTGTGAATTCAATTAATTTCATAATGAATCTAGCATTAAAAGAAAAATAAGAATAATATATTATCGCTCTTTCAAATAAATTACAAAGACATTACTTATAAAACAAATAGTACATCCTTTATTTTATATTATGGTTTAATTTTAGGTAATATCAATGTTTTAAATACAAACCCAAATAATAAATATATATATATACTTGCAATAAGTATACATATTAAATATATAAAGACATATCTGTGCTTAACAAGTAGATATCAATATAAATACAAATCCATACTTATATTTTTCAGATATTTAAAATATTAAAAAAAAAAGTTATATACAGCAAATACATATAAATTATTGTTTTGGTATGCATAAGAATCATTATATAAAGTTAAAAAAAAAAATGGAAATAAATTAATAATAAAACATTTTTTTTTTATAATAAAAAAAAAATTTGCGAATATAAATTTACTTATTAAAATATACATAACAACTCATATGCAACCCAAACTTATAAGCCATACTTTAAGATTTTAAATTACTTAAGTGTTAATTTTGACACCTGTTAAATGTTTATTGCTGTTAGAAAACAAGATGCTTGAATTGAATATTTATAAAACGTTATATTTTTATAATGAAAAATAAAAGTAAACAAAAATATCGATCTCAAAAATATATTTATATATCATTTATACATATAAAATTATTTACTACCTTTCAAAGTTCACTTGGTTAGTTTTCCTTCAAAAGTCAACTTATTCCCTTGTTTTATTTCTTTATCCGTTTAATATTAGAATGCATTCTAGTGAAGGTGAGGAAACTATCACGTTAAAGAAAATTGTCAATTCTTGGATATATATATATTTTTATCCTTCTAAAATTTCTTTCCTTGAAAAATAAATAAATAAATTGAAATGTTAAATCCAATATATTAATTCTAGTTACCTCCAGATTATTATTAGATTGACCATTATAGATTCCAGATAGCTATGTCAAATTTCGGCTTCAGACGCGATGAAATATATGTATTGAAATTTTCTTAGTTTTTTCATTTTAAATTGCCTTGGAATAAATAAAAGAAAATGGTGCAGCCTCTTGGCGCAATATATCTCTATTAGCCTGTCATGATTTATGTATTTACCATAGAAATCTATCTTATTCCAATATTCTGAAGAATGGTAATTTCAAAGACACAAAGTACAACAAAATTTTATCCTTCAGTTGGTTTTTATTACTTTCTTAATAATAATAATGGCTTCTTTTTGTTCTCGCTCCACGTGCTAGCAAATGCTGTTTTGAAAACACTCGTTACACATGTTTTCTTTTAAACAATTAACATTAAAAAAAATATAAAATATCAAGCATATATATAAAAAAAATATGAAATTGAAAATTTATTTGACAGCTTTAAAAATATACATAAATAATAATATTGCATTTTTTTAATAATCATTGCAAATAAAATAATTTTTTTATATAATCAACAATTTATATGTCTTTATTTATTTATAATAATTAAATATTCATAACGATGTACCATCAATATATAAATAAAATAATAACTTCAAACAATAACTATACCTAATAACCATAAACAATAATAATACTTCATGTATAAACATCAACTGAAAGAGGTTTTTTTTTTATATAACAAATGATAATTTTTTAAAGTATAGATAGACTTATCGATATTTACAATATATATATATATGTAAGTAGTAAAATGTTTCAATTATTTGTTAATTAGTATTTTATTTATTTAATTTTTTACCCTGTAATTATAAAAATATGAAATGGAATACTAATTTCAACTGATTATGGTTATTCATTATTTCATAGCAGAAAGAGATAGAGATATGTAGTATAACATAGTATTTACTCTTTGGAGAAACAAGAGAAGAATAATGTCAATTGAATATAATAATAAAATATATACATTTAGGAAGAATGTAACTCATAACAGTAATAGATAGACATTATATAAAATGTCGATGTGCTTTTAACTATATTGATTTAGGTTATATTCATAAATTTATTAAAAGTATTATAGTTAATAAAATATCTAAAAATCTATTAATAATAAAAATTTAATTGTTAGAGAAAAGGCCTTGATTTAAATTCAATGTTAAATAGTTCCAAACAGTCAATTGATAGAAAAACTATTCCTGGTGTAATTTATAAGATTCCTTGCAGTTGTTGAAAAATTTATATAGGTCAAAGTAAATTAAGTCTTAATGAAAGGTTAAAGCTCATAAGAGTAAAGTTAAAAATATATATCATAACTCATTTTTGTATATTCATGAATAAAATACAGGTCATAAAATATTATTGGACAATGCAGAGATTATCTTTTATGAAGGAAGTAAAATTTAAAAAAAGAATAAAAAAACTCTTATGGTACTTTTTTTAAAATCTGAAGCTGACAATCTAATGAAGACATTTGATATTAAAAGAAGTGGTGTTTGAAGTGAATGATGGGGAGGTTATTTTGTTTTTTATATATATGTTGTTTATATATTGTTGAATTTTACTTGAAAAGATCTATTTGTTAATAGTTGAAAACATGGTTGCGGAAGAATTTTAGTAAAAATTTGTTTCTTTGGGCTAGTATTGTAATGTTATGAGATTTTCTATTTTATTTTATATATGTGTATGTATTTATTTATACATTAATAATACAAAATATATTTAAAATATTTTTTAAAATATTGTACAAGGTAATTTTTAACACTGTGTAAAATAATTTTAAATTTAGGCATGAAAATATAATAATGTAATATATAATTAATATTTTAAACTTGTAAAACATTTAATAAAAGATTGTTTCTTTATATACACACATTGGTAAAGTGTTATAATTAATAATATTACAAAAAAAATAATTTGAAAAAAAAAATGTTTGAAATGATTTTTATTATCTATTCTGAAAAGTGATAAGAAATTAGATTTTCTGAAATTATTAAAATGACTACAATTAAAATGTCTAACATAAGTTTAACTTCCATGCCAGGCTAAAACTAACAAGATCCTCCTTAGATATGTAAACCATCATTATAAGGAAAATTTTCAGAATGCTTTAGGAATAAAATATCTTGAATTGTCTCTCTCTATAGCAACTTGACTATTGGCAATATTAAATGTGATAAATAAAATTCATGTAAAGCAATAAATTCTAAAATAAATAATTAAAAATATTAATATTTAATACCACATGCTTATTTAAATTTAAACAAAATTGGGCACTATATTGACATCTCTATTTGGTATATAAGCTACAGTATGCAGTGTATACAAATTTTTATAAAATATTTTTCAAGACAATACACTATAAATATATTATTTATTGCTATTTCATGAATTTAAAGTCTTTTATAAGTAATGCCTAATTTATAGTAACAAATAATTTTAAATATTTAAGGTTTAAATAATATTTTAATTTCATTTTAATAATAATAAAAGTTTCATGTATGTTTATTTATGGTGGACATAATTAAAATAATAAATTATATACTATTGAAGTAAATGATTTATTAGAGTTTAAAATATGTAGATACTTTACTTAAAATGTTATAGATTTGTAATAAAATAAATAAATTTAGTATGAAATTGAATAAACAATTAGGATCAATGGACAGTGTAGTGACCTGAATTTAAATTTTTTTTGAAAATTACTGTTTACATGTTCAATGAATAAACATTAATTCTTTACAATAACTGTACAGAATTTTGTTATACAATGATAATACAACTTGAGTAATTATTTATAGATGTTGAAGTTGATATATGCATATATCTAATATAATTTATATGAAATCAATTTTAGCAATAGTATTGAAAATCTTAAATTATTATAAGTTTGAAATAAAATAGGCAAAACTCTCTACACATATTACCATTCAGTGCAAGCCAGAATAATCAATGGATGCCAGAAGGCTTGTACACAAAATCCCCATCTAGTGTCTACTCATCCAATATCCCCAGTCTAGTTTCAGGCTTGTGGCCATCAATCTGAGAGCACTGAACCTAGATCTTAGGATCTAATACAACCCTCCAGCAGCCACCTTTTATCTCTACTTAACTACAAAACTACAAGACTTAAATTGAAAACCCTATAATATTTTCAATCCAAGCTCATCAGATTATATAGTCATATAAGTAAGCCATTGATTACTCTGGCTTTCACTGAGTGGCAATACATATAGAGAGTTTTGCCTGTTTTAATAACAGTTAAGAGCAAATGGTGATCATGTGATGTGTATTGGCTTATATTGAAATAAGTGGTTAATTAATAATTATGGGTATATTGTTCTATCTTAATTATACAAATGCAGATGTGGTGTTATTGCTTATTTATATTGATAATGACAATATGCATGCTCATAAATGTGCATTCTTGCTTTTACATTAAAAATATTATAAGTATGCTATTTATTTATTTATTTATATTTTTAATTGTAAATGTTGCAGTGGAAATCCTGGCATATGGTTTAATTAATTAATATAGCATTATTAATTTTAATTAGTATATTTGTTTCATTACAGATTGGTATTATACAATTAACATTATTTTAAATTTTAACTTTATCATTTATAGGACAGATAAAGTAAATGCCTGAAGATTTGTGATGATGGTATATTAGATGTGATAAAATGTTAGACTACTTAGCATAGGAACCAAAGTCATACCTTTAGATGCTTGAATATTGAATTTAAGGTAAACACCCTAACCAACTGAGCTATTCTGTCAAAGGCCATAGGTAGTATAAATTCCATATATTTATTTATGAGGGTGGGTTCAAATCCTTCTAGGTCCTTCTATTTTTCCAAATCATCATAAGTCATTTTTTAATTATTTTTTTCTAAGAGCAAGGTTAATTAGAGGTTTTTATACATTATGTATTGTCACACTGGGTTGATTTATAGGTTTATTTACCATTGTCATATGAGCAGTTTCCTTGAATTTTCTTCTTTGCACCTTTTTCTTTCTATCTAATATTTTTGTATTTTTCCAATTAAACATATGGTCATTAATATATACATGATCTTCAACTGCAGACATGTCTCTTTTTTCTTTTTTAACCATTAGCTTGTGTTTTTCAATCACTATTCTACAGGGCAACATATCTCATCAATATACTTTCTTCCACATTCACATGGTATTTCTTAGATGCAGTTTTTGTTCTTCAGGATTTCCAGTTTTGATTTGGCAAAAGTAAGAATTCCTTGAAGTGTGGTATGGCTTTAAAGAGCTGTTCTAATGTTAATATCACTACAGATTTTCTTTAACTTGTCTTTTGTTGTCTATTAAAGGTTTTTTTGATGACCACTGATAGATAACCATTCTTTCTTGTGAGTTTTTCTATGTGAATCTTCTGACTTTTTAAGTCACTTGCTCTGCTCCATAATGATAGTATAATTTAATGTTTAGTGCTTTCTGGCATGATTGGATGTGTATACCAAGTACTTGTCAGTACACATTAATTTCTTATATGCAGTGTTTTTTTTGCCTTGAAGGAGTCTTGTCACAAGAACATCTAGAAATGTCAATTTTTGTTCTTATTTTGATTCCATTATGAATTTATTTGAAGGAGATATTTTGTTGATATGCATCCAGAATTACTGTAATTGCATCTCATCATAGTGAAACTACAATTAAGGTAGACATGAAATAGTATTTATGACTGTAGTTTCAAGTTCTTCCATGTAAATGTTGCTCAGCAAAGATAACATGGTTGATCCCATGACCATTTCTTGATTTTGTTGGAAAAATTCTGAGATATATTGAAAAAATGTTGTTGTTATGTAGAACAATGATAATTTTATTATATTAGAGTTGCTCTAGTTTATAGACAATTATCATCATATTAAATTTTCCTTAAAATAGACAATGCCTCATTACATGATACATATGTAAATAGACTTTCCATAATAAAGATTACCAATATGTCAATTTTTTCCATTTTTATATCTTTGACTAATTCTTCAAAGTGCTTGAAAGCCCCATGGAAGGATTGTGACTTGTATGCCAATGAACTAAAGACTTTGAGAAGAAATCTTGACAAATTTTGACATGGTGACTTTTTAGAAATAACTGTAGGCCTTAATAAAACATTGTCTTTGTGGATTTTAAGTAGTCCATGTAGGTGAGGAATCTTGCTAAAATATGAAGTTAATTTCTTTTTTTCTGAATCACTGAAATACCCATGATTCTTCCAGAGTAATGCTTGTAATTTTATCTCTGTATTTGAGACTGGATTTTTTGCTATTTTTTAGTTTGACCTGCTGTGAGATCAGTTTTATCCATTACAACTCTAGTATTACCTTCCTGCTGACAAAGGTAACATAACAGTTGTAATGGATAAAAGGGATTATGATAACAAAACACAAGGATTTCTCACAGAAGTTCAATACAAAAAATAGCAGAAATCCAATTTCAAATACAGAGTTAAAATTATAAGCATTACTTTGGAAGCATGACAGTTATTTCAGTGATTCAGAAAAAAAGGAAATTAACTTCATATTTCAACAAGATTTGTCACCAAAGACAATGTTCTATTGAGGCATATTATTAGTGTTAGAAATTTATCATGTCAAAATTTGTCAAGATTTCTTCATGAAGTTTTTACTCCATTGGAATACAAGACATAATACTTTGTGAGGGATTCTAAGCATTTTGTAGAATTAGTCAGCAACATTAGAATAACTGACATATTGGTAAGATTTGATGTGGAAAGTCTATTTACAAATGTATCATGTGATGAGACATTGTCTATTGTAAAGAAAATGTAACACAATGATAATTACCTACAAATTAGAACAACTCTAGTATAATGGAATTGTTAACATTCTATATAACAACAATGTTCTTTCAATATTATTCAGAATTTTTTCAACAAAATTAAGAGATGGCTATGGATTCACTAATATCACCATGAAAAAAATTTACATGGTAGAACTTGAAACCAAATCCATAAATACTATTCCATGTCCACCTAAATTGTGGTTTTGTGTAATGTTGATGATACATTTGTGGTATGGCCACATGGTGAGACTCAATTACAATCATTCTTGATCCATATCACCAACACATCTCCTTCAATTAAATTCACAGTGAGAATCAATATGAAAAAAAAAATGGGATTCTTAGATGTTTTTGTGACAAGACTTTTTTAGGGCAAAGGAAAAATAACAGCATATAGGGAACTAACACACACTAGCAAGTACTTGGTATATACATTTATTCACACCAGAAGTTCCAAACATGAAATTATACTATCACAATAAAACAGAGGAAAGAAAGTTTGTTTAGAAACCAGTGATTTGGAAAATGAAAAGATTCCCATAGAACAAACTCCATCAGAAGTCATCAAGAAAATTTTTAATAAACAACAAAAAGAACATCCTAAGAAAAAAACAATTATTGGTATTGTAGACAAATTAAAGAAAATCTGCAGTCAATATAACATTAGAACAGCTTTCCAAAGCCATACCAAATTTCAAGAAATTCTTACTTCTATTAAGCCTAAACTAGAAATCTGGAAGAACAAAAACTGCACCTAAGAAATACCATGTGAATGTGGAAAAAGTATATTGTTAAGTCCTGTCACCCTATTAAACAGTGATTGAAAGAACACAATCTAATGGTTAAAAGAGAAAAAACAGATGGATCTACAGTAAAAGACTATGAATGTACTACTGACCATATATTTAAATGGGAAAATACAAAAAATATTGTATAGAAAGGAAAAGGTGTAAAGAAGAAAATTAAAAAAAGCTGCTCATATATCTATGACAAATAATCCTATAAGTCTACTCAGTGTGGCAATACATAATGTATGAAAGCATCTAACCTTGATTTTAAAAAAAATAAAAAAATGAAAGAACTCAGGAGGATTTGAACCAACTCTTATATATGAATGTATAAAATTTTTATTATCTGTTACCTTTGTCAGAATAGCTCAGTTGGTTAGAGCATTCGCCTTAAATTTAGTATTTGAGAACTTCTATGCTAATACTGTCACTGATCAGGCCAGCAATAACTGAAGAAGAAAGAAGAGTAGAGAAAAATATTACTTAAAACATATCATTACTAACCTGTGTTGTCTATTTATGTGTTATTACTAAGAAGTTGCTTGTATTTGAAAAGTTTAAATAAATTTGAAAATTTTCTATGCATTCAACATTCACTAATAGATGATGGAAATAGTTCGACATATTATCACATATAAAGTAAAGAGTCTATATGATCAATTTATTCCTTTAAAGTTCTTAATATTTATCATGTTAGTATTTCATTACAATAAACATTGATTACATCTTTCTTTGTTTTGTAAAGTTCTTAATATTTATCATGTTAGTATTTCATTACAATAAACATTGATTACATCTTTTTTTGTTTTGTACTATTTTGGATTTAACTTGTTCAAAGACTTAGGCATTAAGAAGAGTTAACATTTTCATGTTCTTAATTTATATGAGTACAAATTTGTTGTTTAGAGCTAGGGCATACAAATAGAGTCTTTTTGATTTTTTGTTTCAGATTTATGCAGTTACATATTTTGGCATTCTTAATTTGGGCTTTTGAAGAGTCTCTTCATTTTGTGCATTCTATACCATTTACTATATATATATATATATATATATATATATATATATATATATATATATATATATATATATATATATATATATATATATATATATATATATTATATATATTATATATATATATAATCATCAACCATTATATCAATCCACTGCAGGATAAAGGTCTCTCCAAATTTAATATATATATATGCACTAGTTTTATTAAAAAATAATTGTAAAATATATATAATGTGTTATATTATTTTAAATATATCTATATCTGCATTAAAACACACTAATTATGTACTTATATGTGTTTGGATATTATAGTTCTGTTGAAGACTACTGGCCAATTGAAACTATTAGAAAATATTGTCAAGAAATAAATAAAAATTAATGCATTGAAAAAAATGTAACTATAGAAATAGAATTAAAATGTATTATATATATGTTTTTCCCATAATTATCTTCAATACTTTCTTTGCTATAATAAAATTTGCAAGCTATTTGAAAATGTTTTATGACTTAAACTTTACTGCACATTCCAAACATTTTATTAGTTGAATTTTCTAATTTAAAATAAAATTAATGTTAACACAATTTTTTATTTCAGGTTAAGGTATGAAATACACTGTCACTTTAAAATTTTGGTGAATAGCTAAACTATGCTGCTGTATAAAACATGCATTGATTCAAAGCTGACACTACAGGCAACTGAGAGACATAGCTAGTCACTAGTCTTCTTTTAATTGGAACATGCTAGATATATGCACACCAGATTCACACACACACACACACACATATATATATATATTATGTTGCCTTTTTTAAAACCAATTTTTAGTTTTATTTATACTTTACAAGAATACTGAGACATGCAAATTATTTCACATTAGTTTTTAATGACATTTGTCCCTATTCTATAAGATCTCTTTTTGTTATTTAGTTTTTAATCATTATTTATTATATGTGTATTTCCATTTTCTTTAACTAAATTTACTTTGAATGTATTGTGCATTCATTTACTGGTAACTTTATGTGATAGATTCTTCTTAATTCATTCAAATTTCACAATCATATTATACCTTAGTAAATATGCATGATGTCTTGGCTTTTCCAAATCATAGCCACATTTTTTTGCTTTGACTATTTTTAATTTTATTTTCATTTGACAATCAAAATCACTGACAATATTGTTTTAGAAATGATGTTTTTCTTAGTTTTCTCTATTTCAAGCATAAAACGTCCATTGTTTAATCACATTTTTATATAAATCATATCATTTTGCTTCCTTCTTGCATATTTAATAAGAATTACAATGTTTCTTTAATTTCTTCGTTAATTACTATATTTCATGAATATCAAATTATTCATTTTATATATACACATATCTAATTATTTTGGAGGTTGATGGATTTAAAGTTTATATTTTTATTTCCAAATATTTATTATATTATTGCTTAGGTAAAAAATAAATTAATAACAATTATTAATTATAAACATTAAGAAAGTTTCTAGAAATTATTAAAAAAAATTTGAGTTATACTGCTTCAACTATTTCTTATTTATATGTAGAATTCTATAATTCTTTTGTAAGTCAAGCTATTTGAAAAGAAAATGGAATTAAGAATTTCTGGTTGCACTTGAAGAGTTTCATTGTTCGACTCAATTTTTTTCTGTTCATCCAAAATAGAGTGTGATAAACTCGATTTGATATTATCAAATAAAAAGTCAAGTGGATATCCAGATTACCATCAGAAGTTTGTTACTCCCAAGAAGCATATAAATCGATCAATAACTTGATAAACTGCAATCAATATAAATGGGATTTTTTCTTTAATTAATTAAGAAGAACTAATCCAATTTTTTTACAGGCTTTTTGTGGGCAATAGTTAAATAAAAATACCCCAATCTTTATTTATAATCTTATGTTTTGGCTTACGACTAATCAATTGATATAATAATTTTTTTTTAAGAAAGAAAAAAAACGAAGACTGTCAGTCACTTCATGAAATTTTATTTTTAATTTGTTTTTTATGTAACTTTATTAATTTATGCTCTAGTAAATTTTTTCAAACTCGCATATATCTCTAATCATATAGATATAAATGTGTGTGTATGTATATATGTGACTAAATGTATAATGATTAATATGTTGGCAGGAATATTTTTGTCGTTTCTTCAAGACCGAAGGAAAGCTAAACTTGGCTTTTAAAGATATCTGGTCTATAATCGGATCAACTAGCTACCCAACATTGATCAATAAACAAGTATCTAGTTATTTTTTAATTGAAGAATAAATTTAGAAATAAAACTTTTATCAATTGGTAGTTAATAAGCTTATAATTTTATTTATTGGTGTCCACCAATATATGTATAGAAATGCTGAAAAGATCATTGTTTTTGTTAATATATTTATAACTTATTTTAGATTATTCACAAGTCTTTTATGACGTCAATCATTTCTTATAATAACTATCAGCAAGTTTGTATTTTTGAGCGATCACATTTTTATTCTTTAATTCCACACACAGCTGTTTCTGATTTTCATTTTCTTTTTAGCTCAAGTCCTCAAAAATGATGAAGGCAATGGGAAAGACAGAAATAAAACACTAAGAATCCTTAGTGTGATCTTTTCTTGAACAGCACAATAATTAATGAATCCAGTTGGAATTGGATATGGGATTAGAATTTCAGTTTGGCAAAATTGTATGTTTAGGCAGCTTTTCTTTTAAATATCTCCTGCTTACCCTAAAAGTGGAAGTGATGGTCTCACAATTATATGTCTCACATCATCTGGCTAGATTATTATGCCTAGTAGATTAATTATTAAACTTATAGAAAAAACATATCAGTAATAAGTAAAAACAAAAGGCAATGGTAATATTAAAAATAAATAATATAGATAGAGGAAGTATGTAAACTTTATTTAATATCAGCTACTCAAGACCAGAATGGCGGACAGCACTGATCATAAAGAAGCTGTCAGGTTTTAAGATTGATATAGTTGCGCTTAATAAAACTCTCTTTCAAAGAAGGAAAGTTTAATAGAAGTAAATGATTACAGATTTTTTTTTTTTTTTGCAAGAGCAGATCAGGCAATGACAGAAGGCTGCATGGTGTTAAGATTTTTCTCAATGTATCAATGAAAGAATACTAGTACTAAAACTTAATTTGCATAATCATATATGTGCTCATTTTGTTACTATGTATTTTTCAATGTTGGATTTAACAAATTCAGAAAAAAACACTTTTATTTCTGGCTGGATAGTATTATTATTTCGATGCTATTAAAAGATTGATTTTTTTCTTGGAAACATTAATGCATATTTGGGGACAAATAGATTTTAAGCTATTGGAAATAATATTATGGGTGTGCTATTATTGAATTTTTGCACAACACATGACTATCTATCACAAATTCTTTATTTAGGCAGAAAATATTATAAATAATTATGTATTGCATCCATGTTCAAAACTACCGCATTTATTAGGTAATACTATATAGATAGGGATCATAATAAAATAAAAGATCAAATTCATGCACACTTACAACTGCAAATTGTTGAATAGTTAATATATTATTAAACCCCAAAGTTATAATTATGATTGAAATTTAAAAAAGGGTCTTACTCTATAACATTTGCATAAAAAATTATCTTTATTTTTTATACATATCTACAACACATGCTAACTTTTAGCAACTATTAAGCATTAAGCATAAAATTCTCTTAAGAAGTGCATTATAAATACAAGTAAATCTATTTTGGGATTCACTAAATAAAAAAATCACACCTGCTTTTCTAACAATGATTTCACTATTAGTGATTTAATTAAAAAGAAACATGTAGCATTTTCTGCTCAGAAGAGTGATTTCCTGACAATGATATTATTAATGACTTTGATTAAAAGGAAACATCATTTTCTGCAAGGCAAAATAATAAAAATGAATATGGAGATTCATCATCAATATAAATATTTAAAAGCAAGAAATTAAATGACTGGAAAAAAACTTCAAATGATTAATGGATTAAAATTGCTAGGAATATATATACTATGAGGGTAGCTTACAATCTCACTCACAATGACATTAGTCATCAGAAATGTTGAACTAAACTTTGATCAGAATTTATATCTGATAGGATTAAAAAAATGTTGCTAACATAGTGTTTTCAAATTTTGAAGAAATAAATGTGAATAGCTATAAAAACATAATTTAAATAGCTATTCCATAATTGAATTTGAAACCGTATATTATTATATTTTATACATATATATATACATGAAATAAATTGAATATTAACTTTTAAATTATTTAAAATAAATACTAAAAAAAAATTTATACAAACATATATGTGTGATTTCAATTATTTTGTATTATATGTTTTTACGCTATTGGCAAACACTAAACAATGACTTAAACGATGACAAACTAATCATGGTAATGGACAGAGGTCAAGGATTACACTAAACTAATAAATAAGAATGAAGTAATAAAGCATAATTTAAACCCAGGAATTGATAATCACGAAGACGCAGAGAATCAGGTTGCTATGGAAAAGTCAACTTAAGAAAATAATAATAATAATAATAAGCGTTTTTATTCAACATGGAAACTGCTGCTTGAAATATTTTTTATAATTTAACTTTAAACAAAGCAAAACTCTCCATACAGTAGTGCCATCTTGTGCCAACAAGAGCAATAAATGGATGCCAGAAGGCTTGTGCATAAAATCCCTATCTAGTGCCTACTCATCCAATATCCCCAGACTAGTTTCTAGCTTGTGGCCTTCATCAGTGAGGAACATTGGATCTGAGAGCACTGCACATAGATCTTAGGATCTAATGCAATCCTCCAGCAGCCACCTTTTAACTCTACTTAACTACAAAACTATGAGAATGAAATTGGAAAACACAATAATATTTTCAATCTAAGCTCAATAGCCTGTATAGTCATATGGGTCTGAATTCAATTCAGCACCCATATATTTTGGTGTCATTGGCTCTTTAACAACCATAGCCACTACTATCCTATTAAGCAGGATTGGTGTTAAACCACTAAACATCATATGATCACTATCTCATACTAGCACATAATTGTTATTAAACAAAGTAAAAAATTCCATACAGTACTGCCATCTTATGCCAACAGGAGCAAACAATGGATGCCAGAAGGCTTGTGCATAAAATCCCTATCTAGTGCCTACTCATCCAATATCCCCAGACTAGTTTCATAGTTTTGTAGTTAAGTAGAGTTAAAAGGTGGCTGCTGGAGGGTTGCATTAGATCCTAAGATCTAGGTGCAGTGCTCTCAGATCCAAGGCTCCTCACTGATGAAGGCCACAAGCCAGAAACTAGTCTGGGGATATTGGATAAGTAGGCACTAGATAGGGATTTTATGCACAAGCCTTCTGGCATCCATTGATTGATCTTGTTGGCACAAGATGGCACTACTGTATGGAGAGTTTTGCTTTGTTTAATAACAATTATGTGCTAGTATGAGTTAATGATCATATGATAATTTAACTTTGTAAAACAAATTTGTCACAGGATTTTGAAAAACCAACTAGAGATTTTGCAGACAAATAAATTATGCAGATAAAGTTAAGCAGTAAGTGAATGTAGAAGAAATCATCTCAAACTTCTAAAGAAACCTGTGGAATATGCATATATATAGCTAATACGATAGATGATAGAACAAGCAAATTTTATCACGATTAAAAAAAAGTATTTATTTTGACTCCAAGCGGTATTTGAACTTAAATTTAGTATATAAGGAGACAGTACAATGTGGTCTGGCTAGAGCAATCAATTGTTGTGGGTAGTAGAGTGTCAATCCCATAACCATGGAAAGTATATAGCCATATCTCTACATTTATAGCTTCTGACATACTTGCTTCATACAGCATGGAATGATTAAAAAACAAATGGGAGAAAACCAGAGTTAATCAAGGCATAATTATCCACAGTATGGCTACACAACAGCAACAGTGAACAATTCATGCTTTGGAGAGAGGAGTACATGTAAACTGTATGAACTATAAAATGTGAAGAACTTTAATGAAACGAGCCTGATGAATAATTCCCAAAATAATTCCTGAAATATATATATATTATGTTACACATTATGAATATTTTTTATGAATGTATTATTTATTATTATTATTATTATTATTATTTTATTCTTATCTTGTGGAAATGTTTATTATTAAGATTCAGCATTTTGGGAGAATTCAATTTAACAGAGTGCGAATAGAGCGGGGGGGGGGTTCAATTTCCTGTCCCAAGTGCTTGATCATTGTTCATGACCATATATTTGAAATTTGGAGTTAAGAATTTATTTATTTATTTATTTATTTTGACATTAATGACACACAAGAAAGCAAAGTTGCATTATATATTGTTTATTTTACTAATGATAGTTACTTAAGTATTTCTGTATAAATGATTAACTTCCTGAATATATCTGCTCTGCTGTCATATTAGATGTTTCTTTATTATTATGTGATAAATGACAGGAAGATCTCTAGGCAAGTTAAATCACTACAACTTGAGCCATGAGTTGAATCAATGTTGAGGTTAAATATTAAAGTAATTTTAGTTAATTAATTATATGGATAATTAAGCCAATAGTATGATTTTAATTAGAGGTGCTCATTAAAGACATTTAAGCTGTAAATATGTATGCATAATCTTATATTTATTTGTAAATATTTTTAATATCTCTTTAATTTGTTCAAGTTTATTTACTGTTTACTTAGAGTTTATTTTTATAAATTAATGTTATAAATTTTGTTGAATAGATAAAGTCTCTTGAATTTATTGAATAAATTTTTGCATTCATTTACAAAGCCAATACCATACCTATATATATGAACATACACATATTATTACATTATCACTATAATAAAAAGTTCTTAGATAAGGGTAATTTATGAATGCTAACTTGGGTAAACTAATTTGACTATGAGTATGTGTAACTACAGCCCTGTTAAAAGAGTCAAACATTAATTCTTCCTGAGTTTGAATACTGAGGCAACGAATCCAAAAGAGAATGGTGAGATGTTGGATGAACTGACTTAAATTGCATGTAAATTTGATAGATAAGTCTTAGGCTAGTCTATTAAAGATAGATGTAATCATGAGTCATGTACTTCATCGCCTCATCTCCAGCATCCTACATGAAGACCCTAGGTCTGACCATAGTCAGATGCAACCTTCTCTTTACATGTCATTGACCAGACCATTACAATACATTATTTTAAATATTTTGTTGAAGCATTAAAAGTAACTTATAGAACTAAATATGTATATCATAATATTATTAAATCCATCAATGACATTCTCTTATATGATGGTAATAATATTTCAAACAGACAAAAGAGGGATTTTGATTATCTTTTGAATAATGATACAAAATGTCAGTTAACAATTTTTAATAGTATATTCATTTATTTTCACTCTTTTAGATTTAGTCAAGAATATCCTGCTTAATGAAATTAAAGCAGCCCTTTATAATATTAAAAAACGAAAAGATTACATATCCTGATAAGTTACCTATAGATGCGTTAAGATATTGCGGTAAGTTAGCTTAAAAAAAAAACTGAAATATTTTTAGAATGTATCAATACATAAAGTTGTGCATTGTGATCTTAAAGATGCTTTTATTGTTCTAATTTTTAAAAGAAAAGGAAATAGACAATATTGCAATAATTATTATAAAATATCATTATTATCCACTACATCAAGGAAGCTTTTAGATATTTTGTGAATAGATTGCTTTCTGGCATGGATGAATTATTATAAGAAACTCATATAGTTTTAGACCATTAAGAAGCATTTTAGATATTGTTTTTGGTTCTAGGTAAATCCAAAAATGTATGTAAAACTAAAGAGTAATTTATATATTGCCTTTATTGATTTGTTCAAGGTATTTGACTCAATTAGTCAAATCAGTCCATAGCTTGATTAAAATTAATTAATTTTTCATCTATAAAAGTTTATTTATACAACTTACAAAAAAAAAATCAAGTCAGATGTCACATGACCTAATTTAATAACACTAATTTAATTTATATAATGATGAAATGAGAGGAACTATTGAAACAGTAAGATTCGTATTCGAATCTTAAGTTTCACCTTTTTCTGTCATCTCTCACTGACTGGTCTATCCCGCCCAAATTTAAACTTTTTGATATCGAATTGTGTGTGTAACAATATTAAAAATGTATAAATATATGTAGAATTCAGCATAAACACGCACACATTTCGATCTCAAATTAAACGCAATAAATAGGGATAAAATAATATAATTTAGATTTCTTTTAGTTATATAATTTTGTATAATTTTAATCATTTATTTTGCATTATAAAGTTCGTATTTATTGCTTTGTTTAAATTTCGTTTAATAATAATTCTAAAAAAATCTGATGTAATATTTAATTAAAAGTTAAAATAATCTTATGTTCCCTTTTTGTCTTTGAAATTGAAAAGCATCGGTCAGTGATAGATAATAGATTAATTAAAGAAAAATTCCCCAAAAAATTAATTAGTAAATGTAAAATGTAAACAATAGAATGGCAGCTTTCTTTAATTAAAAACCAACAAAATGCATTGATTATCCTCAGGGCAGATTAAATAGAACCTAAAAATACCTTAAAAATGTGAGAGATCAAGATAAAAAAAGAGGCCATCTTAGACTTGCTGGAGACATTCACTTAAACTTTAGCTTTGCTCTCGATCACTGAGAGTCTCCAAAAATATAAAATAATTTGTTCCTGCCAAGGTATGACCGAGTAAAGCACCTAGATTATTCTCCATCGGGAGATGGCCTATCGGATGCTGAACTTTCCATTGCCCATCATAAATTCACCATGAAGATCTGCTGCCTGAAATAAATGAAAAAGCTGCTGCTGCTGTGAAATTAAATGAAATATCTAAATACAAGAAAGACTTGCCACTCATGAACCTTTTGCTGCTAAACTCATGGAATAAGAAAACTTCTTATAAAACAGGTACCTGTCTGTGTTCAAACTCTAGAGTACTCTAATAATATGCTATAGCTCTTCTTCATAATACTTATCTAAATTATAAAATGTAAAAACTACCATATGTATAGCTAAAACTGAATAATTAACTTAATGTGTAAATTTCTCTACTAATCTAGCTTACCTCATTCTATCTTGGGTGCGTATTTCTATAATCTACATTTCTATCTATAGTTATTATTTAATTATTGCATGCTCATAATTATTTCAATTTTCAAAGTTTAAATCTATGATCGCTTAAAACAATGAATGCGTGTCAAATTTTCATTAATATTTACTTTCTTTAATAACTTAACTTTCATATAAATCGACACACATTCAATGCTTCATTTATTGTAATGCAGGGGTCTACAACTTCGCAAATGGCTGACGTATTAGTTATAATAATTCCCAATTTATATATATGTTTTGTATTTACTAAATCATCATGAATAATTCCAGAAAATTACATTTCTTTGAGAGTCGCCAACGTTCTTTAATAAATGTTGATAATGTAGGACCGAGTTAGAAATCTGTTGAAATCTCATCATAATCGTTTATACAGTATACATGTGTTACGTTTTAGAGACGCGATGATCTATTCCACCGTAAATATTCCGGATTCTTCAGGGTTGAAATTAACCCCCGTCGTCCTACACAAGCGGACATAATAAATGCTCCCGTAGGATTTGACCTGTCATGCAGCCAGCTGGCAAATTGCGACACGTACCGCTTGTCCCTGGTTATGCTTATGTGACACCTTACTTCATCGGGCTGCGGCAGAGACCAGCCTGACAGTTTTATAAACTCATTCGTGGCATTGCAGTTTCAATATACTGCCATTCCATATCGCCTTTCTAAAGTGTACCACGTGTTCCTTTGCTCAATTCTATTATTCTATATATCACTCCGCCTCTGCATTATCTTCATAATTCACTCTCAAATAAATGTTTGCCCTTAGTCATAAAATAAATAGTTTAATTAAATAAATATATGTCCGCCGCTACTCTTAAATCTTACTTTAGACTCTTGCATTGCAAAGGTATAAATTCCCCAAGGCATGCATTAGAAATACTTACTCGAGAATTTTAGGTAGCTAGATTAAGCCTTCAAATAAGTGAATTCCCTTTGTAAACATTACAGTATCGGAAATACCGCTACTGAGTCCCCAATATAAAATAATGTCTAAATAAATAAATGTATTCTTTAAAATATAATCATGTTGCAAATCCCGCTACTGAAGCTGTTAGTCCATAAAATATTATTAATGATTGTTTTATTAAAATGTATTAATAAATAATTTTAAACTATACGTCTGCAGTTACGTTTCATTTATTCGATACCCATTCTATATAATATTTCCTCGATTATGTAAATATGAATGTTTAATTAATATTAGTTTGGTTATTGGCTAACTCGAGAATAAAATCATGAGTCTCTTGCATATCCCTGACCACCGTGCCTAAGGAAATATTTACTAATGTCGCATCAGATGCGTTGTTTCATGGATTGTATTGTGGAACTGATAAACTATGTTCGAACTCAGTACCACGGGTGGCTTCGCTACTTGATGGTGCTGCTGTTATGTATGGTGGTCGAATTCTGCACTATGTTTACAAGTCACACATTTTCTGACCGTTACACTATATTATTGCTATATCTCCAAAATTTAAATCATTTAAAATGAAAATTATTGATAAAAAAGGACATGTACTAGTTTTAATTTTGTTTTTGAATTTTATAACATTGGTCTTGAGAACTGGTTATAGGTAGGTTTAATGAATCAAGAACTAAGATTTAATATAGATTCAACAGTGAAAATTTTTATTTGAATCAATTAAAAGCAAAAAGATGAAATTTAACTTTCTGGATTTTGGATTTATAGTATGCTGATGATTGTGCTATTCTTGTTCACTTCAAAAATAATCATTAAAATATATCTAATGTTTTGAATATATAGAAATAATTTTGTTTAATAATTAACAAAATAGTTCAAGTTCTTTATCAACTAGTGAGGGAAAAAATCTCAGCAAATTTTTTCTGAATGGTTATTGAAAGTGTAAGCAAATGTTGAGAAGCAACATAGATTTCAATTTGATGTTAATGCATTTAACAATTGAGGGATCAATTTATCAAAGTAAAATAACTATGGGAATTAAACAATATTTATCTAAATCACATATTGAAAATTGATAATAAATTGAAAGTATGCTAGCCTTTCTCACATGCGCAATTATAACAGAGAGATATCTGTTTAAAATCTGATTGGCTTTCTCTGTTATAATTGCACATGTGAGAAAGGCTAGCATACTTTCAATTTATTATTATGGGAATTAAAGTAATTGTATAGAGCAGGGGCTGGAAATTGTTTTGGCTCGAGGGCCACATCAGGGGCCACTTTGTGGAAGTGAAGGTTAGTGGAGGGCCACACCTTTTTTCATGACACAATAAACACACTGCTTTATTCCCTGTATTACCAAAGAAATATTTGTTTGTCCATTCTTCATTAAACACATGACATTTATCACTGATTTTACATTTTTCAGAGGGGTCATGGTTTCACTAAAGTTGAAAATATACATATTTGCTAATGCAAAGACAAAATTGAACTTAACCAGATCAACTGGAAAAGCACTGCACATCATATTTACACTGTGCATGTTTATTGACATGGCCATTCTAGTGGAAAATACAAGACAAATCTTTGGTCGTGCATGGGAAAGAAATCTCAGTTCAAGGCAGATTTTACTGATTGTCTTGGCAGGCTGAATAAAAACTCTTAGTGGGCCACATGTGGCCCTCAGGCTTCTATTTGCCCACCCCTGGTATAGAGCTATTATTTTACATAATTATTGTGTAGAAGTGATATTTAGACAGCATATTAGAAATTTTTTATTTAAGAATGCCCCATAAAACTTTATGTTAACAAGATCCTAAGACCAAACAATATGTACTGCAACTTGTTGTATGTGATACTACTGAGGTACTATAAAATCACATTTTCATTAGACCGGACATGCAAATTAATGAACATACAATACTTTCTAAAAATATATTTTTATAGTGAACTCAATATGGTTTTTGTGAAAGATGCAGATTCTATTTATGTTAAAAGATTATTTTAAAGGCATTGTAAAGAAATACAGTGGTGATTGTATTCATTGGTAGGATATGGCTGAAAATAATAAAAAAATAATAAAAAGTTATAGTTGAATATGGTAGTAAAGTTTTTCAAAAAGATTTTCAGAAAGAAAACTTTGCTATAGAAAATATTAAAGGATCCCAAAATATCAAACAAACAGAATTAGCATACTCTCTACATTATCATATAGGATTAACATGAAATATTCTCGGTTTATACATCGTTTATAGATTACTTACCGTTATCCCACAATTCTGATGATAATTCTTATATCTTTCATCAGTAGACCTCTTTAATAGCCTACAGTGTAAAACAGAAATGGAAAAATGCTAAAATCTTTACTATTTAACAAATAATCAGGATTATTAAACTAATATTTTTTTTCCTATGAGGAATTATTGGTGAGTCGTTTGTTTATAGCAACTATTTTAATTCAATATTTTATTTATTCTCTTTTTCTCTCTTTATATATATATGTTTGTATGTGTATTTGTAATGATTCAACAGCTTCTTTTTTTAAAAATCGACAATAAAAATTAAAAACAAAATAATTTAAATAATCGATATTAACCATGTAATCTAAATTAAGGTAAAATAATTGTAGCGCAGAACCACTTGTTCAAAATTTACGAATATATAATTAATATAATATATATGTGTGTGTGAAAATATACTCATATGTATATATTAATGAAATATATTTATTGAATATTACATCTAAATATTATACAAGCAAATGATCAAATAATTGTAAGTTAACAGGATTTAATAAAATAATTAAAATATTAAAAAAAGAGCAAAATTTAAAAAAAAATCAAATTATAAATTCAAATCAAAAATAAATAAAAACAATCTTTACTTTGATCAGTTAATAAGATTCCATACAGAAAAAATTGTTTTCTTACTCTACCAAATATTTTAATATGAAATTGTTAAATTAAATTAATAAAACTGATCTCTACTGCTGCTTTTTATTTTTTTAAAAAATTAATTGTGATGGAATCAACTTTGTTTCTGAATTAAGCTTATTTTATCATAGTAAGAATCCATTAAAATTCTTCCATTTATGATATTTTTTTTTTTATGATGCAGAGAATACCACTCTCTAATAAATAAATGATTATTTGTTCAGAGAGCTATGAGATGTTTAGCGGAAGTTGAGTTTTAATCCTGAAACCTCTAAATTTCAAAGTTATTATTCTACCGTTTTGGCTAAACCACTTGGGGCATTGATAATAGTAGTCAAATTGTTTACTGTGATGAGTAATAATTTTTGATTGATAAAGATTTTAAGATTTGTCCAGTTAAATAATAAATTGTATAATTAGTTGCTAACTGCATAGAGTTGTTTGTCCAGATTGAAATGTCTTTAGTCAATCTGTTGATGTAACTTTTATAATTATTATAATATATTTTCTTTTTTAAAAGATTCGATTAAGATTTTTTTTTTTTTGTGCAACCAGAAAATCAGAGAGGAGCATCAGCTCATCTGCAAGATACTTTAGTTATAAGCCAGCTGCTCAAATATTCGACAATTTTAAAAGCAGTTTACAAAGTTATTGAATTATATATATTAAAGATATGATAATTCTGTTTCATATATAAAATAAATTTTATTTTATTTGACAATCGTTTTGTAAGCTGAATTTAGATAAAATAAATGTATTATTATTATTTTGTTAAACACATTTTTTTTTTATTGTTTTAGTAAAAGTTTTTTATTTTGAAAAATTAAATGTCTAAAAGTTCACTTTGAATAACTGATAAATAAATATTTTTATATATTAAAATATTAATTTTCTAAACATAAAAATGTGATTGTAAAATATGGGGGAGTCATTTATTTGATATTATCAAACAACATGTTAGATTCTTCGTTTTAATTTTAAATATTTTGAAAAAATATTTTAATGTTTTCACATAAAATTATCATTATGAAAATTTTTGAGGAGCTAATGTTCTCTATATATTCAATATCAATGTATTAGTCACATATGGCAGTCTAATGAATAATTGCAAATATTTAAACTTAAGCATTGATATATGTATGTATATTACATATATATAATTAAAATAAAAAAAAAACATACAGATAAAAATCTCGCAATACAGAAGCACATTTGTCCACAATGCCAATGACTTGAGTTCAGACATGAACCAGATAAAATCTTGACTCAAACCTAGAACTTTATTTTTAGATATCTGCCTCATAGCTAACCTATATAACTATCCAATATTAGATGGCAATGAGTGTAATTATTTTATCCAGTGGATAAACCAAGAATAAAAACAGACAAACTTCATCATATAGAACTTCGAAAATGTGATGAATAATGTATTCTCTCACTATTCCTTTATGAAGAACTGTTGGATAGGACTTTACCTTGCAATGGCTTACTTAAAAGGAGTTTTATTCACAGAACTTATATATATATATATATATATATATATATATATATATATATATATATATATATATATATATATATATATATATATATATATATATATAAGTTTTTGTGTAAAGTTCTCTGTTTGAAGATAAATTGCAGATGTCTAGCCAATAGTACAAGTCAGGAATTTAATCTTCACTCAATTCTAAAGTAGAACATTTAATTGCATTTAATATAAATATGGAAAATGTTAAAATAAGTAAGTAATAGCTTTTTTAATGTACATAAAAAAATGAAAAATAAAATCTTGGTTATACTTTCAGTGACATATTATTTTGAAATATATATTAGAAGGATATGTTAGAAAAAAAATATTTAATTTTAACATAAAATATAAATATGGTTATTTAAAGCAAGGAGAAACAGGAAAAATAACTTGCTTAAGAGTTAATGATGCTTTTGAATATACTAATACTCATTTAAATTGTAAACATTCCCATGATGTCCTAAATGCAATAAATTTCAGCCCTAAAATATTGATGATGAAACTTATGTTTTTGTTTTAATATTGCGAATATATGCATGATCTTTGAAATCTATAAAAGTTACTATAAAAGTTATTATATATTATATAGCAGCTTATCTGTTTCTTTTATTTTTGTAAATTGCATCTAATAATGATATTACCTTTGCATTATTTAATCATTATTATTTTTGAATTATTAATCAATTGATTCTGATTTGCTGAATTTTTTCATTACACAATAAAATCTTACTTTTTCTTATTTCTATATCATTTCCTTTTAAACTTAAAATATATTGTCTTTAATTATGTTCAAAGTATCTTTAATATTTTTTGAAATTAATTTCATTACTTTGAAATCTGAATACCTTCTTATTCTGATTTTTTTAAAAAACTTCATAGTTCTATTATTTTATACATTAACAAAATGCATGCTTCTTGTGAGTAAAATTTTAATACTTGTAAATTTTACACATGTTACAATTTAAATAAGAACACCACAATCCTACATACACACACACACACACACACACATATATATATATATATAATAAAAATAATAAATATAATGGTAATTAACTCTTATATACAGTCTTCCAATCTGTAGAAGCACTTTTGGTTAATTACTTAATCCTCCTCAACTGCCATTAAATTAAAAAAATATAACAGATCCAAACTTTATCAACTCAAATCCCATGAATGCCAAATTTTAATACTAGTAACATGTATATTAATTATATTCATTTTATTTTTATTTATTAAAATTGTCTTCTTAATTTTTCTTTTATTATGGTTTCTCTCTTTATAAAGAATCTTAACATGTTCAATATCTAACTTAAATTTATATTTATATATCCTTTCATGATCCAAAAAAAACTGAAGTAGTCATTAAATCACTATTATTTTTACTTTTCACACACTTGTATAACAATTCATGCTCCTTTAATCTTTTTTTAATACTGCACCCCAATTGACCTGTATATGATAACATACATCCACAAAAAATTTGATATACAATGTTACTTTTCTGATTGATAGGTATGACATTTTTAGAATTATTCACTAACTTATTAACATTATTTATAAAACAAAATAAAACATTAACATATCCTTATAAACATCTTTAAAAAATTTCACTTGAGCATTTGAAATAAATGGAATCAATGAGGCAATATTAATAGATAGAAATAAAATAAATATAATTATTAAACAAATTGCTAATGTTAAAATTCAGGATTCATGGAATTTGAATTGATGATATTTGCTTCAGTTATGTTTTTTGAATTTAATGGCAGTTGAGGAGAATTAAGGAATTAAATAAAAGTATGTCTGCAGATTGAAAAACTGTATATAATAGTTAATTACTATTATATTTATTATTTTTATTACAATAGTTTTTAATTAGTGAATATTTTATTTGTATTATATATATATATATATATATATATATATATATATATATATATATTGTAACATAATTAATGTTCATTCAAAAGATATTACCATACCTGAGCAAATGAGTCCAATATATAATGATCGTAATTTTTAAAATAACTTGGATTTCTCAAGTAAACACTATCTCAATAATTATAAGCAAATTAGTAATAAGTATTATAACAAGTATTATAACTCAGGTATATGAAATCACGTGAAGTGAGTACACTAGTAATTCAATAAAATATAACTCAGGTATACAGACAGTAGGTTTTATCCACTTTCATTTCTTGGTTTGATGTTAAGTGCATGTTTAAACAAATACTAAGTGAATATGGTCTAGCAGGGCGCCACTAGATTATCTGAATCTAGACACGGTTATATCTAATAACCTTTCACATGTACCGGGTTTGAATCCCTTTTTGGTACTTTATTTCTAATAAAAATGAGAGATTTTGCTTTTTGAGCCATATCACTATAAGCACTAATAGTTAGGTAAAAGTAAAACATCTTTAAACCAAAGTGGAGTATATTAGACATAAATCATTTCTCAGATCTTAGCATAACAAATGTGTTTCAATAGTTTTATAAGTTTACTAGCTCAGATTATATATAACTAATTTAGGATGGCAATTCACTCATCCTTGCATGAAATAGATGACAGGATGTGGTTATAATAATACTAAGAAATCACTAAATATTATAAAATCAATATTTATTTATGGCCTTTAAACAGTTAAACAGCTCATTAATTAAAACGTTGATGACGATGATGATGATGATAATAATAACAATAATGACAAGGGTTTCAACTACAGCTCTAGGACTAAGCCTAAACATAAAACTAAATTTTATAAAGAAATTCATAATTATTGCTTAATTTTAGCATATTTACTTATATCTTAAATAACTAATATTCAACCATTGATGATGATGAATAATCACACTTAACAAAGACTACACTTAATGAAATATATACGCCTCATTTAATAAAACAAACTAATATTTATTACTACATTTCTAACATATACATAAAAATTTCTAGATAAATATGAAAATTGACATGAATAATAATAATAATAATTGATTATATAACAATCCTCAGATTAATTTTAAGTTCTTCCCCCTTTCCCTTCAAATGTATTTTGTATTAAGTTGGATGTCACATTGACCATGATTTTCACTCCATGAGAAAAGTATTTCAAGAAAAAAAAAATATTATCTGCTCATTAGCACACATACTTTAAAAATCTAACATGTAAATAGAATGTAAAAAAAAATGTTAGTAGAATTGAAAGAGCAAGTTTTAGAAACAAGTTTTAAATTATTTTCTCCCCCCTCTCTTCTACCTCTGAAATGCTATACTTAATGAAACAAACTAATCTAATATTCTAACACTACTTGTTACTCCACATTCAATCGCAATTATACACATATAAAATATCATTATGTATGTGCGTGTTTTATCCCATGATAACAAAATATTATTTAAAACCAAAATAATAATATATTAGTTAAAACTAAAATCATAATACCATAAAAAAAATTGTTTTACACATTAATATTTTTCATAACTGTAAAATTAATAAACAAATAATTTTCATACATTCAAGATAATTTATGAAGCTCAAAGTTATTTTTAGTAAGACATTCTTGTTTTAATCGATCTGAATAGTCTTTAAAGGTTCTTTAAATAAAATATACCACTTTATTGCTAAAATGTTTCTTAAGACTGATATCATAAAGAAAATAGATATAAAAAGTCATATTACCGATCTTTTGTTTGTGGCGAATTTCCAAGGGTTCAAACTTGTCTTGTATAATGTCTATATTTCTGCAGCTACCATTTCCGTTTTACGTGGGAACAATCTCTTTCTTGAGGTGTATAACTATTTGATGATGATGACTCTATTGAGGTTATTTGCTTTAGTGGACAATTTGGAAATCATTATATTAATTTTTCTTCTCTTCCTGTCAAGCATGTGGATGAAATACAGCAGTTGTTTTCACATTTATAAATTTTCTTGAGTTTAAAATCAGTTGTTGTAACAATTAATTGGACTTGATGATTAATATTTATCAGTAGATTAATTCATCTTCTTTGAATGCAGGTGAATGCTTTCTTCCTTCTATAAAAAAACATCTTATTTCTCTGGTCAGTTGAAAGGTGTAGAATATTATTTTAGACACATCTTTTCTTTCCTATGTGATGTGCAGCTTCCCCAGATGGTCCGGAACCGATGGGACATACATATAATTTTTCTAGCCAGACATTTCTTATATTTTCAGCATTCAATTGGATAGTTTAATAATCTGAATCATAAACAATAATCATAATAATAATTCAAGACAGCTTTTTATATCCAATTTTTAGCTAACTTAACCAATCAGAGATAGCATCACTTGCTATTTTTGGACAAATTTGTTTTAATTAGATCTCTAATTTATTTTCAACTAAATTATTTTTCAACTGAAAAGTTTAATCCTTTTTCCAGACACTTTTGTTTAAAAAAAAATAGACTCAATCCTTATTTCCTTTCTTTTCTCTTTTTTTTTTTTAACATCCAGGTAACATTTCAAATCTTTGAGCTTCCTTCTTTAGATCTTGAGATAAGACAATTTCAAAATTAGAGTTCTCACCCATTATAAGCTCCCAAAGTGAAACAATCATTTACAAAAAAAAATTGCTACAAAGATCGATATCTGATTAAACAGATTTCCTCTTTTAACAAAAAAATTGTACAAAAAAAAATAATTTGACAGATTTAATCCTTCCTTTTCTTTCAATATTTAGGAAATGTAAATTTTTGTATGTAATGTACACACATCCTTCATTCTTTCAAATCATTCATAAACTAACATTAAATAATATAATTGCTAGCTTAGTAATTATAACCCAATTATTTAATTAAATCTGTAACTTTTAAATCCCACTTATAATTAAAGAAAAGCAAAATAAAAGCATAGAATAAAATATTAGAATTGATCAAGCATAGGTTAGTTTTAAAGAAAGTTAAAATGTTTAATATTTGAAATATAAAACAATTAAATAATTTACACATACATTGCCTATATGTATGCATTATAACTTTGCTTTTTAAAGAAAAATTAAATATTAAATAGTTTAAATGTGTGTATTACCTTTCTATCAACACACAAACAAGTAAAGCATGTAATTGTTGACCCATTCTTTCTCTGTTTAAAGCTTTTAGAACTGGACCTTGTAGGGTTTGAACTTGGATGCCCTACAGCTTCATTTATGATTATATAAAAATGTGATGATGATTTTTGGTTTACCTTTTCTACATGCACATTACTATAAATTTAGCTAGTGACTAAATTGTAATGGCACAATATATATATATATATATATATATATATATATATATATATATATATATATATATATTAAATGTAAAATACAATAACCATTATAAAATATTATATATACACCTGGGTCTCGTTTTACACTATAGCTAGGTTCCTCAGAAAACACGCGCAAACGAAATCGCGCGAAAGTAGATGTAACTTAGCTTGAAAAAGGGGGGATACGGACTGAGATTTTTCAAAAATTGCACAAAAGCAAAGCACCAATGTAAAATTACTTTAAAATTCGTGCAAAAAAAAAAGGAAATAAAATATGGCTAATGAAAAATTTCAAATTTGAAAAAAATTGATACAAGACAAACTTTTTTAACTATAATATTTAATTTTATTCAAAACAATATATTTTTATGCATAATTTACAGTAATTTACATTTTTTATACACATTTTAATTATTATCATGATTTGCCAATAAACAGGTTTGTTTGCAAACTCGTAAAAAAATTAGATTCTTCACATGAGAAAATACAACTAGCGCCAACGTCACTTTCATGTTGTTAATGGTTTTCTGGTGACAACTTAATTAGTAATTAATCTAACAACTAAAAATTAAATTCTTATTTTGTCTTTAATTTTTTAATTTTCAATTTTAATTGTGCTCACTGCTATTATTGATTAAAAATAAACTTGCGGACACTAAATGATTAATAATTGATTACATTCTTTTTTAAAAAGTAAAAACAGAATGTGATTTAAAATGCAAAATTAACACGCACAATGTTTGAACAAATTTACATTATAATCTTGTAAAATTTAATGTGTGTATACATAAAATGTGGAAATCATGATTTTAATTTCATTATTGCATAAAATTTTACTATTATAAAGCACTGAAAATATTGAAATTACTAAGATGAAAGTTGAATTCCAATAATGTGCTATTACTTTCAATATACACAAAATTTATTATTTAAAGTAATAGCACATTATCAGAGTTCGACTTCTGGTGAAACACAGAATCGTGTAACTTTAAAATCATGTTAAATAAGTCTCCATAAAAAGAGACCCAGGTGTATATATAAATTTTTAACGGTAAATACAATATTATAGTTTAAATTCTTTTGTAGTGCTTTCGATTATGTGGTAATCCTCATCAGCTTTAACTGAATTTCAAATTTTTTAAACTTAATGTTACATATATTTCCATAAGCTGTGTATGGCCATATTTGCAACTTGCCTATTAATAACATCATCCTTATATTTATCAATCAAAATTGCCTCTTTAATTTTCCTCTTTTTATGATTTCTTTCTTCCATTAATATTTTTATTTCATTACTATTAAATGTAAACCTATAATTACAAGTTTTTTAATGGTCAAAGAATACTGAAGCTGTATTAAATTGACTATTTACATTATTTTTAATTCGATTATATAATAATTGATACTCCTTCAATCTTTTTTCCACAGAACATCTCGATTCACCAATATATAATTTCTTACATCCACATGAAATCTGATAAATTATATTACTTCTTTGCAATTTAGGAATTATACTCTTAGAATTATTAATCAATTGATTAACATTCAGAGGAACACAAAATGAAATATTATACTTTTCTTTAAATATATTCTTAATTAATTTAGATTGCATGTTATTTATAAATGGCATAGATATCCATTTTTTATTATCTAAGGTGACATTGCAAACCCTCTTCTTATTATTAAATGAATTTACTATACACAAGATTTGGTTTTTATCATAACCAACCTTTAAAAGTTCATTAGCAAAGAGTTCAATATTTAAAATTTTATCACTCTTATATTTACATAATTTATCATTGTGATGCAAAAACGATTTCAGACTTGCCATTTTATGCATCATTGGAACACGTGATTTAAAATGAATATATCCTCTTTCTCCAATAGGTTTAAAAATTAATTTATAATTTAAATCAGTAGCATCTCTAAATATTTGTAAATCCAAAAATTTTATTTTTCCATTTTGTTCATTCTCAATAGTCCATTTTAAATTGTTTAAATTATTCAGATTATATAAAAGAACATCAATAATGTCTTTAGGACCACAAACAAAAACATCATCAAAATATCTAGCATAAATTTTAATATCTTCAAAATTATAAGAATTAAATATAATATCTTCATATTTCAACAATGTAAAATTACAAATTTGTGCTACCATAGGTAATCCCATTGGCCATCCTTTACCCATTTTATAAAACCTATCATTATATGTTGCAATAATATTATCACTTATAAATTTTAGTGATTCAATAATAAAATTTATTAAATGTTTATTTACAGACATATTAATTAGTTCAATTTCAATTAAATTTATAGATTCAAGATGATCAATTGATCCATATAATTCCGTTACATCCAATGAAGCTAACAGATCATTATCATTTATTTTTATATTTTTAATTCTATCAACAAATTCATAAGAAGATGCAATTGTATATCTTCCAAAACCCAACATATCTTGTAACAATTTACCAATATATTTAGCTGTTTTATACATAAATGATCCACCAAAATCAATCATCAATCTAAGAGGATTTCCTACTTTTTGAAGTTTAATATTAGCAAATATTCTTGGGCATATAGATGTAGATGGATATATATCATAGTATGTACAACTATTCATAAAATGACTTTTAGCCTTCTTTAAAATACTATTTATAAATTTCACACATTGTCCCTCCATGTTATAACTATCAATAATATCAAATCCCAATTTACTCATTTGTGTTTCAATTTTATCATTATATGCATCTTTTTTAATAAAACACATTTGTAAACCCTTGTCTTCTTTCAAACATATATTTTGCTCAGTTCTAAGAAGATTTTTAAATTCAGAAATAGCATAATTCCATGACCGATCATATCTATTAGTTTTTATTTTATATTTAGAAATCTCCTTAATAATATTACTACAATCTTGTAAATTCATATTATCATCAAAAACGTTCTGCACTGATGCAATCAATTCCATATTATAATCTTTCCATACACTTCCTACATACTTTGAACCATATTGTAATACATATTTTTGTGTAAAACTAATTTTTTCATCTGTTAAATTCATGTAATTATCATCACCATAACTATTTGGATAATAACAATTATATAAAAAGTCAATTTTCTTATCAAATTTCTTAATCCAATTTTGTTGACACTTTTTAAATCCAACTTGACAATGTATATAAAATGCATTCCATTGATCCCATTCATTCATATCTATTAAATGTTCAATAGCCGTTAAATATTTTTTAATGTCATAAATTTCTTTTTTACATTGCCTTATTATATTGTCCAAAATAATTGATTTAATTTTAAACATATTATTTGAGGAAAATCTGAGACATCTATTCAAATGAATATTACAGCATTTAGGAAAAACACAAAACATTTTACACTTTTTAAAAAAGTATAATCGGCAACTTTCACAAATCAACTTCTTGCTTTGTTTCCGCCATTCTTTAATTAGCCAAAATTTACTTAAGACTGAAAATTTCATAATGGTAATAAATTTATATAATAAATGTAAAATACAATACCCATTATAAAATATTATATATATATAAAATATTAACAGTAAATACAATATTATAGTTTAAATTCTTTTGTAGCGCTTTCGATTACATGGTAATCCTCGTCAGCTTTAACTGAATTTCAAATTTTTTAAACTTAATGTTATGTATATTTCCATAAGCTGTGTATGGCCATATTTGCAACTTGCCTATTAATAACATCATCCTTATATTTATCAATCAAAATTGCCTCTTTAATTTTCCTCTTTTTATGATTTCTTTCTTCCATTAATATTTTTATTTCACTACTATTAAATGTAAATCTATAATTACAAGTCTTTTCATGGTCAAAGAATACTGAAGCTGTATTAAATTGACTATTTGCATTATTTTTAATTCAATTATATAATAATTGATGGTCCTTCAATATTTTCTCCACAGAACATCTAGATTCACCGATATATAATTTCTGACATCCACATGAAATCTGATAAATTATATTACTTCTTTGCAATTTAGGAATTATACTCTTAGAATTATTAATCAATCAATTAATATTCAGAGGAACACAATATAAAATATTATACTTTTCTTTAAATATATTCTTAATTAATTTAGATTGCATGTTGTTTATAAACGGCATAGATATCCATTTTTTATTATCCAAAGTAACACTGCAAACTTTCTTCTTCTTGTTAAATGAATTTACCGTATGCAAGATTTGGTTTTTATCATAACTAACCTTTAAAAGTTCATTAGCAATATATAATGATAGGTTTTATAAAATGGGTAAAGGATGACCAATGGGATTACCTGTGATAGCACAAATTTGTAATTTTACACTGTTGAAATATGAAGATATTATATTTAATTCTTATAATTTTGAAGATATTAAAATTTATACTAGATATGTTGATGATGTTTTTGTTTGTGATCCTAAAGACATTATTGATGTTCTTTTATATAATCTGAATAATTTAAACAATTTAAAATGGACTATTGAGAATGAACAAAATGAAAAAATAAAATTTTTGGATTTACAAATATTTAGAGATGCTACTGATTTAAATTATAAATTAATTTTTAAACCTATTGGAGAAAGAGGATATATTCATTTTAAATCACGTGTTCCAATGATACATAAAATGGCAAGTCTGAAATTATTTTTGCATCACAATGATAAATTATGTAAATATAAGAGTGATAAAATTTTAAATACTGAACTATTTGCTAATGAACTTTTAAAGGTATGTTATTATAAAAGCCAAATCTTGTGTATAGTAATTTATTTAATAATAAGAAGAAAGTTTGCAGTGTTACTTTGGATAATAAAAAATGGATATCTATGCCATTTATAAACAACATGCAATCTAAATAAATTAAGAATATATTTAAAGAAAAGTATAATATTTCATTTTGTGTTCCTCCAAATGTTAATTGATTGATTAATAATTCTAAGAGTATAATTCCTAAATTGCAAAGAAGTAATATAATTTATCAGATTTCATGTGGATGTCAGAAATTATATATTGGTGAATCGAGATGTTCTGTGGAGAAAAGATTGAAGGAGCATCAATTATTATATAATCAAATTAAAAATAATGTAAATAGTCAATTTAATACAGCTTCAGTATTCTTTGACCATGAAAAAACTTGTAATTATAGGTTTACATTTAATAGTAATGAAATAAAAATATTAATGGAAGAAAGAAATCATAAAAAGAGGAAAATTAAAGAGGCAATTTTGATTGATAAATATAAGGATGATGTTATTAATATAGGCAAGTTGCAAATATGGCCATACACAGCTTATGGAAATATACATAACATTAAGTTTAAAAAATTTGAAATTCAGTTAAAGCTGATGAGAATTACCACATAATTGAAAGTGCTACAAAAGAATTTAAACTATAATATTGTATTTACCATTAAAAATTTATATATATTGTACCATTTATTTATATATGGTTCAAGTGTTTTGGCATTTGTAATATTTTAAAAAGCTAAAAAAAGAAAAGTAAAAATTAAAGATCGTTCAAAAGATGCAAGTTGTTTTTTTTTTGTGAATATAATTTATTTTAGATAGTACAATGAAAAGTATTTATGTTTGAAATTAACTATTTAATTAAAGTTAAAATCAAAAACAATGAAAGAAATAGATTGTTTATTGAGATGAAAATAAATTACAATCAAAGTTTTAATGCTAATTAAAGATGGTGTAAAGAATTTATAAAAAAGAGAACTTTGTAACAAAAAAGAAACATAAACATATAAGATTATCAACTTACACATTCTGATAACAATAATATGTGCAGAACTCTCAAAAGTGGTAGATGGGTGTAAAAACCAAATAATTTTGAGCATTCTTGTCTTGTCTTGTGCTGGCAGTTTCCTTGGGTCAGAGATGCAGTAAATATTCTGGATTACTCTATGCTGAACTGAGTTTTCATGCAGGAATGGAACCAGAGCATTTATTGACAACCTTCTTTCATGATGAAGTGATCACTCCAAAAACATTTTTGAGACCAGCATTAATGTGGACCAGGAATGAAAAAATGCATGCAGGAAAAATCGATTAACTTCCAATGAGCTTGGGATTCCAAGAAATACATGTATTCCACAGGAATCTACATAGACACACATATCTTACTGGTAAGCTACTATTATCCATACCCTATTTGTTGACTAAATTGAATGTTTGCAAACTAACTTTAACTATGAAGCTTCTAATACCAATATAGACATTTGCCTAGGATAAACTTAAGTATAATATGAAATGTCTAATTATTTGAATAATATTACCTGGATTAGTGTGTGTGTATTCTTTCCAGTTTACTAATAATTCTCATTTAAATATTTTGATTTGTATAATAAAATATCTTTAATATCAAAAAATATTACATTTAGATTTACTGTGAATCTTCTTGATGAATGTTAATGAGTCTACAGACTCTGGCATCCTCTAAAAAATAAAAAACTAATTCCATCAGCCATGTACATCATAATAAAACATTAGCTCCATTAATAAGAAAAAATAAATATGATCCTGAAATATCCAAACTCATACATGATTGTAATATTATTTTTCTATAGTTTGATTAACTTTCACTTTCTAGTGCGTAAAATATAAGGCCTAAATCCAACAGTGAACAGTATAATACATATATAAATTGAAGTGATCATATATATATATATGCTTTATGTATATATTGTTGCCATATTTAAAAAAATAATGTAAAAGAAATTTAATTTTATTATACTAGTTGATTTGGTGTGGAATTTAATATTATGTTATAGTAAGGGGGGGGGTTCAAGTTAGCAAAGAAAATGCAACTGATTAATTAAAATCAATTGAGAAAAGAATGTATAAATTAAATTCTAATTTTATAATTATTTAGAAAAAAGAGTGTCAAAACATAATTACTGAAAGATCAGATAAAATCAAAGACATTCAAAATTTAATTAAGAAATGCAATTAGTAAAATTTTAAAATTAAACTAGATCAAGATTGTAATCAGCAAGAGTTTTTTAGATAGCAAAGAAAAGAATTGTCTCTAAGTTTAAAATTAATCAATTTGGAAAGATCCAGATGCCTTTGTTTTGAGAGCTATATATATGTAGGGGCAAAAGAAGAAAGGGATTAGTTTTTATAAACTTCTTGTAAAGTTTTATTTTTAAGCTGTTAAATTACATAATGCTATAATTAGTGAGTAGCTCACCATAATTTCTCTGCCCATCACCAACAAAGCTGAGTATGGATTCCCTCATATTATAGAATGCTAGGCAGATAAAGACTCTGCCTACAATTGATGATCCAAAAGGGAAGCCACTAGTATATAATGCTACCGGTAAACAATTAAAGCTTCTTTAATATGCTATTTTCTTTGCTTCCACAAATTATATATTAATCACTCTATATGTTTTTACTGTATTATGTAGATATTTTATTGCATTATTTAAATATTTTTTTATTGTGTTATAACACAGGCTTAATTAATTGTGCATAGTAAGGAAGATCAACTATTGTAATATAAACTCGATCTTTTTTAAATTTACTAGACTTATTGTTTAAGAATCAAACAGAGGTAAATTTAGTAAAATATTTCAATGATTAAAATATTTGACATTATCTAAAGAAATTTCCAGTAATTAAATAAAAGCAAGATTAAAATTCCTCATCACTGATTCTAATTTTTTTATTATTATTATTTGCAATTTTAAATTTGTCTATTTAAAATTGGCTCTTTCAATGTCATTTATCCATTAGCATATAACTTTTAAAATTAAGATAGAGTGTTAAAAGTAAACTTTATTTTCCCTTTTGGGAAGGGATGAGTATATATATATATATATAAGGGATGAGTATATATATATATATATATATATATATATATATATACTGCATACATTTGGTTTATAAACAACTTTTAGTTTTAAAATAAAATTTCATCTTATGAATTTAAAAGTTAAAACTTGTTTTTTCTGTTTTAAAAAGGAACATATTGTAAGCATCTACCCATATTATTATTGCATAATTCATGCATGTATACGATCTCTCCCGCAGCTTCAGGTAAGCATATTTATGAGCATGGTTTAAATCCCATCTCAAGCACCAATCTTACACTTTGATAAGAATTATACTCACCAAAAACATAAATTAGGGTTCTGTACATATATATATATATATATATATATATATATATATATATATATATATATATATATATATATATATATATATATATATATATATCTAGGGGTAGCACATCCAGACTAGCTCTATCTCTCAAGATCTGGGGAACATGATCTAATGAGAGAACAAAGCAAAGATAATTCCCAATTACGTCACATATATCTACATATACTATACTATAATTTACCTGTTTATAAATCTATTACTCTAGCCCAGAAGTTATAACAAAATTAAGCTATATGCTGCTACACTAGTTACCATTAAATTCTAAGTTTTATACACGCATATACATATCTCAATATTCATGCACACAACCCATTTATTCCAATACACACATATATGATTCATATATATATATATATATATCAACGAAAGAGTGTAATTACACATCAGAGTTGTTTGTATAATGTTTTTTATTTATTTTATTTAAACAAAGATTTATTACAGATTTAATATAGAAGTAACATAGGTCCCTTTATTGCTATGCATCTATTGAACATACATATATAGAGATAAGGTCAAGTTACCTTAATTACGATCGAAGGTCCACATGGTCATAGATAACAGTCCACACATTTATAATCCTATCAAAATACTGGTGTTATCGGTATTTGTTGATCCTAAAGATGGTAACAGTCCACAATGTGATCTGTCAAATGGTCTCTAGAGTTAAAGTAGATGATCTCACTTGCTTAAAAGGTCATAGCTGCACGTGCTTCATTGCTATTACTCTTGATAATTTTTTCTTACACAGCGAATCTTCATAAATCTGATTCAGGTGAGTCCTACAATAACAATCCACTGGGCCAGTCTGACAAAACTCACTCTATTATAATTACCCCAACATTTCAATGGGAATATTGCTAAAACTTCTTAATCAATTACACATTAATGATCTCTAAAATCCACACTCCTTTTCTTCTCTTTCCTTCCCAATAACACCCTACTCTTTTTTTTCTTTTCTTTGTTCTCAAAAAAAAGTTCTTTACTTTTACACCTTTTAACTTCGCATTTTCTCTTATCGATTCATATGCCGCTGACCGGATCTTCTATTGTTTCAAAATACCAACTCAACCAGCTCTAAGACTTCTGATAGACAGAATGATTAAGTGAAACTACCTGCAGCAACCACTTTATTCTATTTCTGTAGCTCTATATGTTCAACACATTAATCAAGAAACACGTGTCACCACCCATATTATTAAAAATGTAGAATTTAAACATTAATGACAACAAAATATATATGTATAACAAATAACAAATTTATACAACTCCATATATAATTACCTCTCGTTAATCTCAATATAACCGTTAATACTTATACACACCCTATAATAACACACATACAACTATATATACAGACCTACAGTCCAGCCTTTAACAGATTACATATTACTTTCACACTCTTTGAAACAGGGTTCGAATGACTATTTATATATATCTTTTCACATATACACAGTCACTCCATATCAACACTCGCAACTAACACTCTATATTGCATTATCTCTTGTATTCAAACCCTGTCTGTTACAATATATATATATATATATATATATATATATCTGGGGGCGGGTATATATATATATATATATATATATATATATATATATATATATATATATATATATATCATCAAAACTACCCCAAATCTAAAATTAAACCAGACCAGCATAAAAATAATATTAAAACACAACCTAAGGTTTCACTGCTACAAGCAGACTTCTCAAGTGTAAAGAACTACAAAAAAACCACACATTATATATACTATTAAAAACTACCCACAAATCCATTCACTTCCCATCCACCCTTAATATTAAAAGAACTCTTAAATAAGTTAATTGCTTCAGAATAATAAATTTTCAATAATAAAGACTCTTTAATTCTTCTTTTGATTTCATTTCTCTCAAAGAAGACAACCTTAGCTTCATCAAAATCAATAGTGTGGCCAGTATCTTTTTCATGGACATACAAAGCAGAACTAAGATATCTATTTTTAACTCTACTTTTATGAACCTTTATTCTTTCATTTAAACTCAAACTACTCTGACCTATGTAAACCTTCTTACAAAATAAACAAGGAATAAAATATACCACACCAGGAATAGTCTTTCTATCAAAAACTTCTTTTGTATTATTTAATAAATTATTCAATGTAACACCCCTTTTCCAAGCAATTTCCTTATTTCCAAACAATTTACTATTTCTACACACAATTTTATAAGAAGACAATTTAAATGGCAAAGGAATAAAATCATATTTTTCTTTAACCTTTACATCCTTACAAATATTACTATTAAATAAAATACTTTTAACAAATTTATCAGAGTATCCAACACTCAAATAATCTTTATAAAATTGATATTTCTGAAACAAAGCTACCCCACTAGAATTATTTAATTTAATATTCCTATGACAATAATTCCTTAAAGCAGCTACTTTATGAGATACAGACTGATAGCTATCAGGTTTAATTATAGATCTTAATTCTTTACTTTTAACTAAATGACTGCACAATAAACAATTAGTTTCTATATTTTTAATCACCAAAAGATCTAAAAATTTTAACTTACCAAAATCTAACCCCCCTCCTTCTAACACAAATTTTATAGAAGGATCAAAACAATTAAACTCATTTACAAATTCCTTCAATTTATCATTCTCAACTACAAATAAACAATCATCAACATATCTGACAAATAATTTTACATATAAACAATTATTTTTAATAATAATTTCCTCTTCCACAAAACTAATATAAACTGAACATACTAAAGGAGAAATAATATAACCTATTATCCACCCTTCCTTAATCTTATAAAAATTACCTCTATAAGTAAAATACATAGAATCTTCCAATAACAAAAGCAAATCTTTAATTACCTTAATTTTATTTTTTGATAAAGAACTTTTTGTAATCAATACAGACAAAAGAACATCAATACTGCTTAACCTATTAACAGACTGATACATATTTTCAATATCTAAACTTTCAAATACCCAATTACTTTCCATTTTCAAAATATTAATCTTATCAAAAGCCTCAAAAGAAGAAGAAACTGTGTACTGACCAAAATCAACAAATTGTTTTAAAAAATTATTCAACAATCTAGAAATACCCTGTACAACACTACCTGTAAAATCAAAAATAAATCTTAAAGGAAAACCATCTTTATGAGTTTTAATATTCACAAACATCTTAGCTGATGTAAAATCATTAGGATAGCATTTTAAATAATCTACTCTATTAAAAAATTTTAAATTAACCATTTTCTTCATAATATCTATCAATTTTCTTTTAATCAAATTACCTGGATTTTTATCTAACAACATCAGCTAAGATGTTTGTGAATATTAAAACTCATAAAAATGGTTTTCCTTTAAGATTTATTTTTGATTTTACAGGTAGTGTTGTAGAGGGTATTTCTAGATTCTTGAATAATTTTTTAAAACAATTTGTTGATTTTGGTCAGTACACAGTTTCTTCTTCTTTTGAGGCTTTTGATAAGATTAATAATTTTAAAATGGAAAGTAATTGGGTATTTGGAAGTTTAGATATTGAAAATATGTATCAGTCTGTTAATAGGTTAAGCAGTATTGATGTTCTTTTGTCTGTATTGATTAAGAAAAGTTCTTTATCAAAAAATAAAATTAAGGTAATTACAGATTTGCTTTTGTTATTGGAAGATTCTATGTATTTTACTTATAGAGGTAATTTTTATAAGATTAAGGAAGGGTGGATAATAGGCTATATTATTTCTCCTTTAGTATGTTCAGTTTATATTAGTTTTATGGAAGAGGAAATTATTATTAAAAAGAATTGTTTATATGTAAAATTATTTGTCAGATATGTTGATGATTGTTTATTTGTAGTTGAGAATGATAAATTGAAGGAATTTGTAAATGAGTTTAATTGTTTTGATCCTTCTATAAAATTTGTGTTAGAAGGAGGGGGGTTAGATTTTGGTAAGTTAAAATTTTTAGATCTTTTGGTGATTAGAAATATAGAAACTAATTGTTTATTGTGCAGTCATTTAGTTAAAAGTAAAGAATTAAGATCTATAATTAAACCTGATAGCTATCAGTCTGTATCTCATAAAGTAGCTGCTTTAAGGAATTATTGTCATAGGAATATTAAATTAAATAATTCTAGTGGGGTAGCTTTGTTTCAGAAATATCAATTTTATAAAGATTATTTGAGTGTTGGATACTCTGATAAATTTGTTAAAAGTATTTTATTTAATAGTAATATTTGTAAGGATGTAAAGGTTAAAGAAAAATATGATTTTATTTCTTTGCCATTTAAATTGTCTTCTTATAAAATTGTGTGTAGAAATAGTAAATTGTTTGGAAATAAGAAAATTGCTTGGAAAAGGGGTGTTACATTGAATAATTTATTAAATAATACAAAAGAAGTTTTTGATAGAAAGACTATTCCTGGTGTGGTATATTTTATTCCTTGTTTATTTTGTAAGAAGGTTTACATAGGTCAGAGTAGTTTGAGTTTAAATGAAAGAATAAAGGTTCATAAAAGTAGAGTTAAAAATAGATATCTTAGTTCTGCTTTGTATGTCCATGAAAAAGATACAGGCCACACTATTGATTTTGATGAAGCTAAGGTTGTCTTCTTTGAGAGAAATGAAATCAAAAGAAGAATTAAAGAGTCTTTATTATTGAAAATTTATTATTCTGAAGCAATTAACTTATTTAAGAGTTCTTTTAATATTAAGGGTGGATGGGAAGTGAATGGATTTGTGGGTAGTTTTTAATAGTATATATAATGTGTGGTTTTTTTGTAGTTCTTTACACTTGAGAAGTCTGCTTGTAGCAGTGAAACCTTAGGTTGTGTTTTAATATTATTTTTATGCTGGTCTGGTTTAATTTTAGATTTGGGGTAGTTTTGATTTTATATTGACTAGTTTAGCTTTATGCTTGTAATGTTTATATATATATATATATATATATATATTGTAACGAGCACAGACGTTCGTTACATTGTTTTTTTTTTATATATATTATTAAACAAGTTAAAATAAAAAGTTCGCATTTAAAAACTTTCTTTAAAAATTGAAATTAAAATATCGTCTTAAACTCTTATATATTAAGTCGCACAGATAATGAAAAATTATTAAAATAAAATTTTTATTAAAGAAAAAGGTATTTTTAAAACTAAATTTTAAAAAAGATTTGGAGATAAAATTATATCTTTAAATTTGTCTTGAAATATATTTTTGATTTGGAAAACAGGGTAATTAATTAGAAATGGAAATGATTGTTAATTAGTTAAATTAAAACCAGCCTTGAGCATTTAAATGTAATAACCTCAGTCAGATAGAAAAAAAAAAAAACAATAGAAACTGATTAGCCAATGAAAGAAATCCATTTGGGAAATCGGACCTCAGCGAAAGAATCATCACTCCATGACGCAATGTTAATTCAATCCTTGACATTAATATAAAAAGGACAGGTTTTGGAAAGCGGAATTTTTTTTCATCTTACTAAATGATCATAAAGAAGATTGAATAGCTATCATGCATATACAATTAAAATGATTACATGGTGATAAAAAATTGTTTTAAATTTGTTTGTGATAGTTAATAGTGATAAGTATTAATTAATAGTTTTGCTATAATTATAGTTAATTTACAAGAAAATTAATTAATTATTTTGGAAAGAGAAAAATTGATTAGTATATTTGTTTTTTAATTATTTCAAATGTAGCTAAATGTAAGTAAAATCCCTCTTTATGTTTCCTTATTTAAATTAATGAATTTATTTATCTGAAATATTATTAAAGTTTACCAATATTAATAAAAAAGGTGGAGTATAATCATATTAATAATTAATATTTACTGAGGCTATAACCTCGATAATATGCGTGTAAAATGCGATAGTAGGGACCTCTACAGGTGTTTTAACCACAGTAAATATTACTTACGTAATCAATGTGCGTTTAATAAATTTATTAATAATTAAATGGATATTATATTGTGTTATAATTAAATTTAACATAAGAAATTTTAAAAGTAAATATAATTTGCTTATTTTAATTGTGAGTCATGGAAGTATCATTGATATTTTAGTAGAATAATGTTTCATGATATTTCTACATCATTGAGTGTATACTTTTTGGTAAATACTTAATTAGCTAAATACATTTTTTACTTTGAAGGAATATATATATATATTAGTCCATTTGCGTGTGTAGCGCAATTGTCCTCAAAGCTGTAAATTGTTAATAAATTAATAAATACGAATGCATCTGCTTAGCGCTTTCGAAGGGTCCAGCTTTTATAACCATAGCTTAACTGTTAATGAGGATAATGATATGCAAATTTGTGTTGATTATATTAGACATTCCATTTCCTTGATAAAGCATAGCATGTGTCTTTCCTATTGATGGTGTCTTCATGCCGTTAATGAGGTTAATGATATGCAAATTTGTGTTGATTATGCTAGACATTCCATTTCCTTGATAAAGCATAGCATGTGTTCTTCCTATGAACCATCAATAGGAAGGACACATGCTATGTTTTATCAAGGAAATGGAATGTCTAACATAACACAAATTTGCATATCATTAACCTCATTAACAGTTAAGCTATGATTATGAAAGCTGGACTCTTCAAAAGTGCTAAGCAGATTGATTCGTATTTATTAACAATTTACAGCTTTGAGAACAGTTGCACTATGCACACAAATAAGAGTCATAGATCACATGACCCAATTCTCTTAAGTTATGACTCTTATTTTGACTATTTATAGTCTCTGCCTTAAGTCTTATGCGATGTTATATTGCTAAGACTATTAATATATGGTATGGATGAAGGTCTCTCAGCCCCATATAGCTATTTGAGTTAGATAGCTGGGTTTGAAGACATGTAGATGTCTGAAAATTTCAGATTTACTTAATAGATAACTTTTAGATAAATGCTGACTTTGAGTTGGTATTTTTAGATCTAGTGTCTGAAGCTACCCTAACGTCTCTCTGAAAAGTGCCAAAGCACGAAACCATGGTCAGAGGTTGGTGGGGAGGGGTTCTGACAGAGATATTTTAAATGCTTTCTCTGGCTAAGCATTTATCACAAAGCTTGTTGAGCAATTGGTAAATGCTCAGTGATTTGTGATTTTGCATTGAATAAGTGCTTATCGTTTTAAATGCTTGGATACATTTATATGCTTAAAGAAAATATTGGAATTTAGATGCAAAAATAATTGGATTCATATCTGCGTTAATTACTATTCATGTTTATCTTTGCTACTTAAAGGAAAATCATCTCTACGCCTTATGATTGGAATAAAGAACCAGAAGCTATGATGGATCCATCGATAGTGAGCGAAAATGGACAGACTTTCACTTAGGTGGTATGATTTCTATATATATATATTTGTGTTAAAAGAAAAGAAGAGTTTACATTTTATTTTAAAAACATAGGTAAATAATATATATATATGGATATGATAGAATTCACACAATGAAAAGGTCGGAGAGATTCATTGTGTTCTTATTATTTAAGCTCTTATCTGATGATATAAGTTAACATGACCTGATGTTTTCAAATATTTAATATTTTTTTTCTATGTTCAAGATTTAACTTGGTGATTCGGATAGAAAAGGGTTTAAATATGACAGATTTTTTTAATGTTTGTTTAATTAATTAGAGATTACATTAATGAATAAATAGAGATCAATTCTTATTTGATTGCATTTTTTTTTATTATTGTAGATGTTATTTAAAATCTCAGGGAGGGGGGGGGCATTTAAAATCTCTCCTTCCATTTTATATATAGTATTATTGTCTTACCACGTATTTTTGAGTTTTATACACATATATTTTGTTATTATTTTATTGATTTTGGTCTATTGCAAACGTCGATTGTTTGTTCTGTTAAATTTTTATTACTACTGTTATAATTTTTTATTATGGACCTATGAATTTGGAGTTGATTTAAAATCCGGTGAATCTAACTAATTATTTCTTTTCAATGTGCAGGATAATTTTGGATACTTAAAGTTTGATCCAAGATCAGACCCATCTTGGTGGGTGAAATAGAATTAGATCTATGTGTATAGTTTATACATCATTTTTAAAAATCTGATTACATATAAATTTTATATTTTTTACTGCATTTAAATATTTGTTTACTTATCTAAGTCAATATTACTAGGAGAAATAATTTCATTAGTTTAGATCAACTGATGATTGCTGTTTTAGCATGACATACGTATATTAGTAATTATTTATCTTTTCGACATATATGTGTTCAAGTATATCAGTGATATGAGATAGAGTGGTGAGCTGTGGGTCGTTTGAAAGTCTGTGCTCATATATCCTATATCTTACATATATTGATACAGATATATAATAAGCCTGTATTTCAGTTACTAGTTCAGAGTTGATTATTTATTTGTTTATTTTGTCCAGTTACAAAAATCTTAGTAGATTTTTATTTTATCATTAGTCAGAATTACTTCTTAAATTTCTTTGAGATGGAGATCATAAAGTTTATTAACTAGTAAAAGAACTGAATGTTATCTTTGGCTTGGATAATTATCAATTGTCCTCATACATGATTTAATTGTTGTAAAATCCATTTTTATAATCGATTGATTGGATTAATATCAGTGATTGCAAGTTCGTAAATATGCAATGGAAACCTACGGGTATAGGTATATTTTATATAATGTGATGGGTACTGTAAAAATGTGAAATTATCTAATAGATTTGTTGATAAATTCTTGTAGAGTGTAATAATTACATATTGCTATAGTGTAGGGTATGAATGAAATATTGATATTATATTTAACTTTTTATTAAAATACATACAGAATTGAGTAAATGTTTATTTTATTAAAACATTATAAATATTGTATAGCTTAGAAAATGTTCTCAAAATGTAATTATAATTATTTAGAAACTAATTGATTTAAACAGAATGTTATTAAATATTAAAGTAAATTTGCATTACTATAAACAATATTAGATTAGTAAAGTTATTAAAGTAAATTTGCATTACTATAAACAATATTAGATTAGTAAAGTATGACAGAATTTAATTGTTTATTGATTCGAATTTAGTTTTATTCAATTATCAATCAAATATATGTCTTAAGCATGCATCATTGTCTAGAGCAATGATATATGGTTTTGCTGCTTATTGCAGTTTACTTTGGAATCATGGATAGATTTGTTGATGTCTGAGGTGATAATCTCATTTGCTTTATTTAGTTTTAAATATAATCTGAATGAATTAGATTTTAATAGAGATTGTTAATATTTTATGACAGTATAGTGGACAATCTAAATACTTATGTATGGGGAATACTGTTATTGCATAGTGGGATAAATAATTGAGCTAGATAATTTACACAGGTTCTAACAGAGTTACTATTTGTTTATACATATTTTTGCTCTGGGATAAAGAATATAAATCTTAAGGGCATATCTTTATGACAAATGTTGATTGAATAAATGTAAAGAGATAGTGAGATAGAAAATTTATTATTATTGTGACTAAGTAGCTACCCAATGCTAGCCAATGATGGCAATTATTACAAAATGTCAAATCAACTTTGGGGCTTTTATAAAATGACATTCCACATTTAGGCTAGATCTATATTATTATGAATGATATCTCAATTCTGAAACATAGTAAAGTTTTTTAATATTATCATCCCATATTATAATCTATAATTCATTACAAAATGGTGACCAATGATTGGGTGATGTTTTATTCAGAATATATTGATCATTTTCCCAGCATCATCATTTCTTTTATCACATTACAATATATACATATGTAAAATAATATTAAAATCTTAGATTTGTCAATTAATAGAATCATTGAAGTCAATCAATAATGTATGTTAATCATCATATATTTTGTTAATCTGTATGTTAATTAAATATTTTTATTACCTAAATATGATTGCTTCATGTTTTCTATTTAATATTTCTTCTACATATATATGCTGTGAATAATATTTACAATGTGTATTTTTGTAAACTGCAAAAAGTAAAATGTTGTTACAGAGATTTATCATCTGATTGTGAGCAATGTAAATATATATACATTTATGATTTATTTCCACTATGTGGAGGATATATGATGCCTGAAGATATAAATGTTTCTTGTCTCTATCAGAGTGTGTGTGTGTGTGTGTGTGTGTGTATAGCTGAAATATTTTGGTGGTTTTATTACTCACATTTACAAACACTACCATTTGGTATGACTTTTATTTTGTTTCCAATAAATTTTTGAAAATCCAATATGAAGACATACACTGAGAATATATCCTGAATTCTGCTATGCATTTTTAATGCCCATTGTTAGGCTCCATATTGTTTTACCAAGGCATTCCATTATGCGGCCATAAGGAAAAAGCTAAAAAAAATAATGTAAAGAACAATTCCATAAAGCTCAAATTCAAAAATATCATCTACTTATTTAAACCAAATATAAAGTTTTTAAATAAATGTATGTAATACTTATTTTTCACAAATACCCATGAAAAGATGAATAATCACTGGAGGTGGTAAAAAATACAAAGAAGACCATTGACTTATTTACAATTTTTATATTATAAAATAGCCATTAACATAATACTATATTAAATCAAAAACTGAACACATTTGCTACCTTCATTAAAAATTTAAAACTCACCAAGCATGTTTTTTTATTTTGAGATTTCATCTTTCTTTATCAGTATACCTATTGGATATCTTTATCTGTTAATTTATAATGTAAAAATTACTCTAATTTTATTATGCCATTTCCAAAACATTGTGTTGGGAACACATTTGTTAATTACAGTTCTTAAAATTGTAAACAAGTTCATAGTCTTTCTATAGATTCTCACCACCTTTTATAATCATTGATTTTTCATAAATGTTTTGTAAAAATAATTAGGTGAAGCCACTATGAAACATTATATTTGATCAAATATTACACAGATTTATGGAATTGATGTTTTGTGTTTCTTTATTTGTATTTTTTGGTAGTTGGGAATGGTAGCCCATATTTTTGATAAATATACAGTTTTGAGGACTTACGAACATGGCAGCTCATATTTTTGATAAATTTCATTAAACATTTTTAAAAAAGGAATAAATTTCATAAATTTCATTAACAGTTTCAATTTTTTTATACTTCCCCCAAAAACGTTTACAAAATGAGTAAAGAGCTGTATTTGTTTTATTAAATTAAAAAATAAAGTAAAAAATTCTGATAAATTTAATCGACAATCTTTATTTCAATTTTTGTTTATTTATTTTCCAAAGATGGGTTAGTTACATTTACAAAAAATGAGTAGTGAGTCTACAATCTCCCAAAGATGTGTTGGTTATGCCTACAAAAAATGAGCACAATATATATAAAGATAATATTTACAGTTTATTCATGTCAGTGGCATGTAATCTCACATAAATTCTGTTAAATGGAAATCCAGGTGATGTCATGCAGTGCTCCAGTGTTTTTTATTTCCTCATTTAGTGAGCCCCAAAGTCTTTCAAAGTTTTGAATTTGTGTACTGATAGCTAAATCAACAATTTTTTTTTTCATGTCATAGCATCGGCCGGGACACAAACCCACAACCGTCTGCAACCAACTACTTGCTTGCAAGGCGGTTGTGATGACCTCTCGGCTAACAACGCTTGACAAATCAACAAAGTTATACCTGGAAATGCTTAAATCCAGAATGCCTTAATTTATCACTTTTATATGCCTTCCAGCAATCTGAATAAATTGTTGATCCATCCGTGACATTTTGTTTGATTGTTTCTATAAGAAACCTGGAACTGGAACTGTTACATAAAGCATCTCATTACCTCCACATTGCCATATAAGTATATAAAAAATTGAAATAATTTTTTTTAAAAGAAATTTAGCAGAATTTATATAAAATTTATTGGAATTTATTCTTTTTTGAAATTTTATATAATTTTTTTTTTTTTAATATAACAACTATGATCTTCGGGAGATTGTAGACCATCAGAACATCTGTAGAGATTTTGAAAGCCATTACAGATTTTATGTTGACAGCGAATAAACTATAAATATTGTATTTATATTATTATTATTTTTGGTTCATTTTTTTGTAAATGTAACTAACCCATTTTTGGGAAATATAAAAAAATTAAAATAAAGATTGTCAAAATTAAAAAAAAAAAAATTAAATATCTCCGAATTTATTACTTTATTTTTTTTTTTTTTTAACAAAACAAACACGGCTCCAGGAGATTGTAGGCCCTCCACTTATTTTGTAAACGTTTTTGGGGAATAAAAAGCAAAATTGAAATAATTATTGTTAATAAAATTTACCAGAATTTATTACCTTTTTTAAAATTTAACATTAATTTTGTAAACGTTTTGGGGGGAAAGTATAAAAGAAATTGAAATAAAGATTTATCTGAATTTATTCTTTTTCTTATAATTTTTAATGGTATTTATCAGAATCTATTCTTTTTTAAAATTTAACATTAGTTTTGTAAATGTCAGAAGATTATTAATGAAATTTATCAAAACTAAGGCCTGCCATTTTGGTATTCCTGAAAACACACAAATATCTAATTTTTTTTTTAATGCCTGACACTTTAATATAAAGCTTATCATTGAGATTGAAACAAATTAACAATTATCTTTTCTATATATTTTAATTCGAAAAAAGTCTGATGACATGTAAATATATTTTACAATACCTACCAATATAAACATATATCCCATCATTCATTCACACCTTAGTCTGCTCACATTTTCCCTGGGCAAAAATATTTGATAAGAGTAGGTCATTTGCCCAATAGGAATCATCTTAAGCAAGAAATTGCTATAATTAAAGACATTTCTCTCTCTAATGATTACATTATATAGATTATTATTAAATATTTATTCATATAAGTGCTTTAAAAATGGAAAATAGAAACATCTCCAAAAATAAGGACTTCTTTCTTTTATTAAAGATATCACTGTTTAAATCAGTAGATGTCTTTTTAAATTTAAAATTTAGACCTTTCCCACTTTAAAAAAAACATTTTTAAAAAAACCCAAATAATAGATATGCTTTGAATATCAAGAGACCTATTAAATGCTTTGTTTCTTTTGATGCTCAAGCTATTATGGACCAATCAATAGATATGCTATAAGATTTGAAGAATATAAAAATACTTTCAGTCAAGGGTTTAATACATTTGCTTTCACTTTATATTTTTTAGATATAAACTACATGATTAATTTTTACAATATTAAAATATTAGCAAAATAAATATAATATACTTAATGTGAGTGTGAGAAAGAGTCTATGAAATTTTAAAAAGATTTGACATTTTAAAAATAAATAAGAAGACACGTAAGACATTTTATATTATGCAGACCTCTTATTCAGTTTTTTTCCATTTTATTTTTAATTTGTGCTTATTATAAAGAAATAATAAATGAAAATATTCTAAAGTAGGTGCACTCTTATTAGTATTTTAAAAATTATCACAACAGTTCTCAAGAATACATTATTTCTGAGGATCAAAGATCAAGACTTTATAGAAACAATGGCTGCCAACTTCTATGACTGGAGCGGAAACTCATTTAGTCTTGAGCTATATTACCCTTATTTTTAGGTAATACTTTGCAAATTGAAATTTATAATTGCAGTTTGTAATGTTATAATTGTCTATTTATTAGTCTGCATTCAGAATAGGTTTTATTTACCTGTTTAAAGAGGTCTATTTAAACTTCTTTGTATCAATAGTTTCAATCTCTGTGGTCAAGTTGCAATCTTTAGTGTTTATATAAGTATATTAGATTATTAATAAAAGTGAGATTTCACCTTTATTATTAAAAGGTTGCCTTGACAACAGTTTTGAAATTGTTAATTTACTGGGATTGTCTAAGTGTTGACTGGTTTTAATGATATATATATATATATATATATATATATATATATATATATATATATATATATATATATATATATATATATATATATATATATATATATATATATATATGAATTGTCTTATAGATAAATTAAACAAGTTAAATAGTTTGAAATAGTCTATTGAAAAAGAATAAAATAAAGCTATTAAATATCTTGATTTCTATATTGCAATAGATGATGGTTTATTAAGTTATAAGTTGATAATCAAACCATAGCAAGAAAGAGATTGTATGCATTGTAAATCAAAAATGCCAATTATGCATAAGATGGCAAATATTAAATCTTTTTTATTTCGTAATGAAAAATTACATCATTATGAAAATGATAAATTATAAAATATTGAAATATTTACAAACGAATTGCTTAAAGTTAGTTATAATGTTAAACAAATTTATTGTCTTTATATCAATTTAAAAAGAAATATACTACTTTAAAGAAGCTGAAAGTTAATGGTAAAAATTTATTTCTATTCCATATATTTCCAAATGCTGAAGCTAAACTTTTTAAAAATATATGTTAAGATTTATTAATTTTTCATTTAGTTTTTCACATAATGTTAATAAATTGATAAATAATTCTGAAAATATTATACCTTTTAAATAAAAAAGTAATATTAGATTTTATGTAAATGCATGAATTCATATATAGGTAAATTACTGTGTACTCTTGAGAAAAGATTAAAAGAGCATCAATTATTATATAAACATATAAAAAATAAGAGTAATAATGATTTAATATCAGCTTCTGTTTTATTTGATCATGAAAAACATGTTAGTTTACCTTCAATTTTTATCTTGAAAATACTAAAATTCTTTACAAGAAGAGACACCATAATAAAAGAACAATTAAGAAGAAAATTTTCATAAATAGAAATAGAACATCTGTAATCAATCAACAATCTGCTAACATTAAAAACTGGGAATCTTGGGATATGATGTTTACTTCCTCTAATTTGAATTTAAATAATTATTGAAAAAGGTTAAGAGATTAACCGAAAGTCATTCTGTGGTTTGTTATAGATTTTATAAATATATTATCATTACATTCATTTTCTATATGTGTGTAAGTAATAATCTGTAAAATTACAATGTAATAAAAAATATTGAGGTATATATAGATGAGTTTTATAAATTTAATAATATATGAAATGTGCTTACAACACTTAAACTTCCACCTCAAAATAATTTTTAACAAAGTAATTATATTTTTTACTTTTATTTAATGATTTAGAATACCTAGAAAAATAAAAATATTTATAACTTCATCTTATTACTCTCTTAGATCATGGGATATAAATGAGAATTCGTATTTCATAAAGTATCTGACAGTTGACCATAAACAGTTTGAAAAAACAGTTGCTCATAAGTCATGTGACAACTAATTGGGCATAAATAGCCATTACTTATAATTTTTATAAGTTTTTTCAGAAAAATTTTAAGATCTTTAAAAATAGAAAAATCTAAGAAACTTTTTTTTATGAAAATTTATTTTTAAAATAAAAATGGATTTTCTAAGAAAATTTTATATTATAACTAGTAAAATTGTTAGTATTTAACACAACTTTTCAAGTGGGTATTATTCTCCTCTCTTCTTCAGAGGTTGCTGGTCTAGGCAGTGTCTTTAAATTCAATATTTGAACAATCTCAAGATGCATGTTCAATTCCCATGCTAGTATTGATACTGGTCAGAGATCAGCAACACCTAGAATCTTCTACTAACATATGTCCCTTATGACTTCATATTCTCAACACAAAATCTATAAAATTATTTTTATATTAAGCATTATAACATACTTTATATTCTTTATCATTTCACATCTCATGACATTAGAACAGAAAGGATGGACTTGTCTAACCAAATATTTGCCTAAGTGAGACAATTTATCATATTGATTTGATCTATCTTATGAACTTCTAAAAGAGCATTTGAAAGTAATTATGTTCAGAGTTCATAATTACTTCTCTTGAAACATAAACATTATCTTTTTCTAGTCTTTTAAGTGTATTGTTTATATCTCATTAACATACAGCTACAGATATTAATTTTTAGGGAATGTATTATATATAAACAAGTGACTAAAGTTGAAATTATATCATTTTTTGATAAAAATAAATATGAAAGAAAAAAAGAATACTATTTAAATTATAAATGCTTTAAAAATTTACCCTTGTATATACTTATCTATTGGTTATATACAAGGTTTTTTAAAAGTAAACAATTTTAATTTTTTTAATACAAGAACTAAGAACACGTGATTTACAACAAGCAAAATGCATTATGATCTAATTTCTTTTTTTAATTTATATTTTCAGTCTGATACATTCATATTTATGTTCTCGCTCTCTCAAAACCAGAGATACCAAACTAGCACCACCTCCGCTCTTCACAGATACCTGGATAATCCTCCAACTCCCATCAACTCAGCCTCTGTCACAGGACTCATCCAGATAAATGTTTGCGACCTGTGTAGTTGCTCGCTCAATGAGGACATGTATCTCGGACTTGCAAACAAAGACTGTTCTTGGCCTGGACTACACACCATTACCACATCCCTTTACCTTTTTTATGTATCCTTCCCCTTTCACTATGTTGCACCTGAATTTCATTTTACCATGTAATCCTTTCTTTGTAAACCTTTTTTTTAGACTGTATTTATACCTGCTTTTTTGATGAATAAACTTTCATCACTGAGAAGAAAAACAAATTAAAACTAAATGTCTTTCCAGGAATTTTAAAAAATCATGACAACTAAATTACACCCACCTGATATCTTAAATCTTAATAAATATAAGGTTCCTTTGATCTTTATACCATAAAGTAAATAATTGTATTTAAATAAAACAACAAAGTGTATTAAATAAATCGTATGGCTTCTTATTTTTAGAAAACTAACTAATCATTGAAATATCTTAAAGAAATGTAAATAGTTTTATTAATTCTTAGTAAATATTTTTGCTATATGTCTTCCATATGGAATTTATTTTCATTGTATATAATTAAAATGTTTTAAGGGCATCAGGATATAAAGTAAAGGAGTATATAAAATGTTACAAGATTTTTTTGGAGATAATAGTACGATGATGAATATTGTCAATCCTACATCAGTTTTTAAACAAAACAAATTTATTTTGATAAAAAATTATTATATATATGTTAATCTTTACGTATGTCAAATTTTAATATAATAATCAAAATTTTGTCATTTTTCCAAGTTCTCGTTTTTGAATAATTTTTTTTATATATATTTCAATTCTCCTGTGACTACATAGCAGGAACAAGATAATGTCTGTTATTTTGACACCTTTCTGACAATATGTTATAGAATTATCTGTCTTACTTCAAAATGATTTCACCACTTTTACACTTGAGAATTGATATCACTTGCTTAATATCATATTTCAAAGAAATGTATATATGTATGTAGCAGAAAATAAAATAGCTTTGGTAAGAGAAAGCAGTTTAAGGAAATATCTCTGCCACATGAAATAGATTTTGCAAGCAGGATTATTAAAAACATAAATAGTAAAAAAGTGGTTTTTGATGTTATTATTTTGTTGTTTAGATTAGCTGTTTTTTAAATAAAAAAAATACTTAAATTTATTTTGGCAAATCGTTAATTAAAAAAACAACTTTTTTTTTTCATATGTCATAGCATCGGCCGGGACGCGAACCCACAACCGTCTACAACCAACTACTTGCTTGCAAGGCGGTTGCGATGATCTCTCGGCTAACAACGCTTGACAAAAGAAACAACTTGTTTTTAATAAAACGAATTTGCACAATATCAGTTAACATTTTTATTTGCATATTTAAGCTGATATGAACTTTAAATTGATGATGTGATGAGAATTATGATCATAACTGTGATGAGTATCAATAATTTTTGTTAAAGTAGGACAACTTTTATTTGGACTACTGTTTATCTTTTTGTGTTTATTTGATAATAAATGTTATGGATTTCAAAACAAGCTGTTAAAGTTATATCTGTCAATAATTTGTTAAGTCAAATTGTTGCAAACGATGTAGTTTACTTTTATGTTAGTGATATCATTTAATGTTTTGAAAATATATTAAACACTGGAAATCATTTATACACAAAAAAGTTAAAACATTACAAATTTAATAATAAAAAAAAAAAACAAACATTCAAAGTTCTGATAACAGGAATAAAAAATTATACATACAGAAATAATACTACATTAAAGTTATATATCATCATCATCATCATCAACCATTATCAATCCACTGCAGGATGAAGATCTCTCCAAGTTCAATCCATCTTCTCTGATCTTTAGCTTCTCTTCTTTACATCACCCCTGCACACTTTCTTATTTCATCCATCAATCTCACATGTGGTCACTTTTTGGGTCTTTTACAATCTCTTGGAATCCAGTTTATGATTTCAATTGTCAATCTATTATCATCTTTTCTAGCAATATGTCCAGCCCAACTCCACTTCAGTCTTTTAATTTTTTCAATGAGGTCAGTAACACCTGTTTGTTCTCTTACCCATATATTGCATTTTCGATCTCTTCTTGTTCCTCCCAACATGCATCTCTCCATACTTCTTTGAGTGGTCTGAAGTCTCTGTATTGCTCTTCTATTAAGTGTCCAAGTCTCAGATCCACAAGTAAGAACTGGTAAAACACATTTATTAAAAACCTTCCTTTTCAAACACATAGGCATATTTCCTTTTAGTATCATTATATATATATATATATATATATATATATATATATATATATATATATATATATATATATATATATATATATATATATATATATATCGTTTATATATGGGAAAACGCAATATTAATTGTTACTTTAATGAATCATTCATGAGTTATTTATCCCAATTTTTACAAATATAGACGGTAAGAGTTACAAAATCTTTAGAATATTATTGAACTTTTCATGTATTTACTTGGTCAATAGAAAATATTTAAATTTAAGTACATTCAGCAGTGGATTAGGGCCTGAAATATGTAAATGATTTGAGGGTTCTATGTAATATTTTAAAATATTGATATTTAATGGAATAAATATTCAAAAGAAGAACATTTATTGAAATGTTTTATTATCTATAGTGAAATGAAAAATGCCATTTATTTCAGTGTCAGCCATGTGATCTTTGACATGGCTGAGAGATGATTTTAGGAGTTGTGAGGATGATAATAAATATAGTATTCAAAAGCTTTAAAATGTTTATTATATAAAGTGCTACTAATAAAATACAAAAAACTGTTTAAAATAAAATATTAAATGCATGTTAATATAAATTGTCAAATTAAAAAATGTAATAGGTTTGTAAAAAGATATTTTAATTTAAAAGAAACTATTAAAATATATTAAAACTATTTTTTTTTTTTTATCAAAAATGAATTGCAAAACAATTCAGTTAAAAATTACCACACTAAAAAAAGATTAAACCTGTTTAAATAAGAGATTTGAAAACAATAAAAAAATTCAGGCAATTAAAATATTTTGCCAGTTCAATCAATTAAACAAAGTGTTCTTGAAAATTTTATAAAGATGTTAAAAACAAGAACATGATCCATTGATTACTTTGGCTTGCACTGAGTGGCGCTACTGTATGGAGAGTTTTGCCTCTGTGAAAACAGCTTGTATATGCATAAAGAATGGTGATCATGTGATGTTTGAAGATAAAATATGCTGGAAAACTGTACCAGGGTTTTGAAACATAGAAAGAAGTACTTATATAAAGTCAATTTTTTTTAAAGCAATCAGTTTGGGTTCTGGTTTTTGATCGAGCTGCATAAAGAGTTATTATGCTGAATAAATAGAAAAAGTGAAAAAATTTACAGCTTCAAAATCCACCCTGTATTTTGTGAACTTGACACAATATTTTCAAACAAATTTCTAGTTAAAATAAAGAAACAAAGTTTATTTCAAATTTCAAAATTGGAGATTGTTAAAGGATAATATGGTCATGTATGGATTGTTTAATACTTGCTGTTGTGAAGAAAACAAACCACGGATATAACTTGTTTTGTAATTTTTATATTAAAAAAAAAAGTCTTTATATTAATCACTAAGTTTATATTTAATCTATATTTTATATTATGAATTGTTTAAAAACAGAAAGCAAACGTTTGAAAAAAGTTCGTTGCATTTTAATGCAGCTGAAGTTAAAGAAAAGATTTTAAAAAAAAAAGATATAATAATAATAAAAAAATAAATTCATTCTATATTACATATATAAGTTATGTTAACATTTTGAAAATAACTTTTCTCTAATACACATATCAAACAAATGTTTTCTTTTGTAAAAAAAAAAAGTTTCTAAAGAAATTGTCAGTTAAAAAATAATTAAAGAAGTAATAATATTCTTATTAAATTTAAAATGTCCACTCTGGTGGGAAAAAAATAAAATTAAGCATCCAAGTATTAAATATAAAGGTAATGATTATTAGTTATTAAATTTAAAAAAATATTTATTTGAATCCACTGACTTCATTTGTCCCAGATATATTCTTTTTTGATTGCTATGAGTTAGATTTTGTTTAGGTGAGCTTTTAATATATATACAGTTGTTTGTTCACTGTCAAATAGTTAAAATATTTCTGCATCTATATGGGAGAATTTATTCAGATTTTGTTTTTTAAAGTAAGAATGGAACTCAAAAAATCCATCTCTGTAATGATGTTGTAGTTTTATTGAATCAGGATTTAGACTCTGAAGTGGTCATTTCCTAGAGTTACTGTTGTAGAAAGGTGTAGCATTTATATTTAGCCCATATTAGATATATGCATGTGTCTCTTCTAGGAAGCTTATGAGTTAAATAAATGTCTTATAATAAGTTTTTCCATAGGTACAGTTGTAACCCAGGGATTTGCTGTAAGACAAATGCACTTGATCATAAAATTATTATAGTGTAATTGAGGAATAACATTTAAAATTAAAGAAACCTTGGTCACTTTATAAATAATTATTGCTTTACTGCATGCATGTGAATTAAAACAATAATTTATAAGAGATTGGAGAAATGGTTTTGTTATAAAAAAGTTATCTTTTAACTGACAATGATATTTTGTAATGAACTATAGTTTTGATATTGGATTAAACAGTGTGTTAACATCATTAGTTGTAATATTCTCTAGTCTGCACATTTACTCCATGACCATATATCAGGAGTAATTTATGTTCTTTATGATCTAGTCAGATACTTCAGACAGGGGCTATGTAATAGTCATCATCATCTTATTAAAGAAAATATTGTTTATATATATATCCATGGCAGGGCATTTAAATTTAAAGAGTTTCTATGTTTGATATGATCTCATCTTGATTCTTGGGTAGCTGCTGATGTCATATTTGAATGATAGAAATACATACAGTAAGAAACTAGTTGATTCCTTATCAAATGATTCCATGTATATAAACATAATTAAAAACATTACATATTTAGGTGGTGTTTGTTATATATAAATCAGTTTTTTTGGTTTTTATCAGTGCATTCATCATCTCAACTCAATTATATCACAGCCATTCAGCAACACTGAAAGTCAAATCATCCTCTGCTATGTATGAATTTTATAAATAATCTCCATTCTTTTTAAGTACTATTATTGTCCTTTCTCTGTCTTTATCCTCTATGCACTGACTCTTCTAGTCAGCTAGAGATATCACACACCTGAATTTCCATGCCATATAAACAGCTTAATACCTTTTAAATATCAGTTTTAAGTAAGTTAAGGGCTGATAAAAATATAAAAAATATATATCTACAGTGCAATGACTGTTCACCACCATACTTATTTTGTAAGAGAGTGGTATAATGAATGATAGTAAATTATCAACATGAACATGGACATTCAAGTGTTGGATATTTCTAGGTCAACTGATAAGCTTTTATCATGGATGAGCCTGAATAGCATATAAGAGAATTTACATGTAAACCTAAAAGTAATAGAAAATCTACTACAAAACAATGAATTGATTTGCCCTTAGAAAATTAATTTCAATTATAAATAAGGAATTTAATAATGTTTTAGATGCATTTTATCTTTAAATAGATTGATTAATAATTCTAAACATAAGATTGGAAATGAAATTAATGCCCAGTTAATTTATACCATGGATTGCCAGATTTATAATACTATAATATATTATGGACAGGTAGAAGCAAATTTTAAAATACAAAACTGTTTAGTACATTCACTTAATATTAATATCTATTTTCTTTATTACTTTTACAATGCTTTTTTTACAACCTAATATGACAGTTTCGATTGCCCCAGCAATCTTCTTCAGAACTGTAACAAACATAATATAAATGCGTGAATATAAATATACATGAACATACTCTCACTTAAATAATAGAGATAAAAACAATAGTGCATATAATTCTATTTTTTGTATATATATTTAGCTTTTCTAAAATTAATTGTAGTCTTGCATTGATAAAGATAAACTGCGTCTTTTTGAAGTCAATTACTATATAATAATTACATAAATATTAAGTAAATAACTCAGATTATATGTAATTGAACAGGCAGTAACTGAAGTTTCCAATGATTTATATCATGTTTGCAATCCTATCACAACTATCCATCAGCCCAGAAGTCAGACAACCCCCCCCCCATTATAGATACATTAGAAACATGTACTTGGTCAAGCAATCCATATAAGGCATATTACAATTCAACTTCATATACACATTATTTCTAGACAAATCCCAAACTTATTTTTTTTAAATGTTCAATATAAATCCATCACACATTAGTAAAACATATGATCAAAGTCTTGTGAAGAAAAATAAATGATTCCAAGATGTGCACTTCATGTTGAACCAGCACTCATCAGTTGACCCAGATCATAATCTCTTACACATATCTTTATCATTTGTTCAGTATATATATATTCTAAACTCCCCCCTCACATTCTCACCCCAAAATATACTGTTTAATACGAATATTACGGGTTCTAGCTCAGTTAACAAATAAATAAATGAAATATTCAGCATTAATTAAAATGATTACTAGCTCTAATTTTTAAAATACAAATACGGTTCAATTTTTAAAATGAATTAACAAATATTTACTATTTTCATGAGACATGGAGTGACAATACAGGGAACGAGATAGACTACATTGAGCCATTATCCACACGATACTACCTCAATGGCATAAGAACACTATCCCCCTTTTTACTATACCAAATAACTAACTCATAGTATTCTTACGACTTTCTGAGCTCTCTTCACTATGATTAAAATAATAATCATATCTTAATCTTCTTTATAACAAGAATCTAGCTCAATTAAATAAAATGAAGTAAAATAAAATAAAATCTCAGGTTCATAAATTGTATTCTAACTGATTTAAAATTACAGTAGTAAAATATGAAAAGGGAATTTTATGTCATAATCTACTACACAGCAACTAATAATAATAAAATAATAATAACAATAATAATATAATATAATCTTATTTCTTCCTAAATGAAATAAATAAATACGTACGTGGTAGTATTTTAATAACCTGACAACAAAATACGTGTGGCAACATTAGCATATAATTTAATGTAATATTATGGCAACCGACTTATGACCAATAAATAATATAAAATTATGATCTTTTAATTTTAACATACCAATAAATTCTCAAAATTCTTATAACACTTTTATGTTTACCCTTTGTGCAAAATTTATATGTCTGTTTCAATTATAAATGTATCGTGATTTCATGCATCCATGTGGAGAAATAACAACTCGGACACAAAACTTTAAAACAAATTTAAAACAAAGTTTATTAACAACATAAATAAATTAACAATATTTTACACTATCTACATTGGATATCCCTTACTCTCCTATCTCAATTTAGTTTATTAGTTTATAAAATGAAATCAAAATATTATTTATTTTTCCTAGTTAAATCTTATCTTTTTAACACTTAAGAAAATACAGTATTATTACTTGATTTATTATTATGGTTAGCTTATTACAAAATGCATTTCTTATATGATTATCACTAACACTTTGCATCCCTAATATTATTAAAATTATATTTTTTACAAAATTTACATTCGTAGTAAAATTCTACAAAATAACAAATTTTAGTTTTATATTGGTTGTATGGAATCTTACAAAGTCAAAACATTGTTCTACATTCGGTATTAGGTTTTTATTGTTCATTATCCGATGTTTATTAATTCTAATATTCTCATTCAAGCCTTACTTCGGATGATATAATTACAACTATTAATATACCATACACAAGTATATGTTTATTATACCTTATTGAACTATTTTCTTAATAAATATGCAATACTTATTTTCTAAATATTATTTAAAACATTTAAATTTTATTATCACTTTTTAAAAAAAACAACTTTGTTTAGATTTCTCTTTCAAAAAATCTTATATTCATTTCTGAATTAATTTTACAATGTATTATATGATTCTTTCTCTCTTTATGATATTTTGGACTTTCAATTTTAAAGTTACACAATTCTATACATTCCAGCAAATAAACTATTCTTACATAAACGATAACATATCTTCAGTTCTATTTTATTCATTATTTCTTTGAACATATCTTTCTGACCGATGCAGATTCACAAAATAAGGATAGCGAAGATAGATGCATAGGATCAAAATACAACTAGAATATTACTCGTCATATACCTTGACAATCATGGCACAGTGAATTAAAAGACACTATAGGGGAGTGACCTTTACCTGTCTACCAACCTCTATTATAGGAACGATGCTAAAGCTATTTCTTCAGCTTTATTCTAACATCAAAAGTTTAAAGATATGCAAAAACACTGTCCAAAACTATATGTGTTCAGTTATAGGGCCTAGTTAACTATACTGAAATCACACAAAACTAAATACGATCCAAATCCCTTATTCTCCTATTTCTTATAAAAAAAAACACATCATCTTGGTTTCCTCTCCACTAGTACTTCCAAGTCACTATCCGATCTTATTTCTCAAGATTTTTTCTATACTGTACATCGACAAATACATATCTGCATTACTAACAATAATAAAATTCATTTATTTTAAAACTATTCCACTGTTCTATAAGAAAATCTTTTTACTACTTTCCTCCGTATATTTAATCATATACAAACTATTTAAATATCTGAATACTTCATCACATGAAAGTTCAAAAGAATCACACAATTGTTCTGTTAAATTATATTATTAATATAATTTAAATAAATTATTGCATGCATATTCCGAATTACTCCTATCTCATAATATGTTAAAAAAAATGTTGTATAAAATGTGTACATATAATTTAAACTTTCACACTTCATTCTTAGGTCAATAGATAATCTAAAAAAAAAAAAAACACATTATGCATTATAAATAGCTATTAAAATTACCAAACGACCTTTATCTCCTCGATCGTGTTCCGTAGGCTTCACCATCCCTTTGATCCTTGTAGATATAAGATTCACATCCATACACTTTATTTTAAACACTATTTCTATAATTTTATCAAGCTATTATATTTAAATTTTAATATTACTAAATTTATGTTTTATGTTTTCCCTAATCTCACATAACATTTTATATTTCAAAATATAAATTAGTAAAAATATTCAAACTATATTTACTGTACTCCTTCATCAAATTTTCCTGAAAACCGTTCATACTAAAGCTAAAAAAAAATGTTTATTATTTCTTCTTCTGTCACTTAATGTTCTTCTCCCTGCTTGTTCAATTTTAAGGCAAAACAATTATTGCTCTGTTTAATAAATATTCATAGATGACAATCCTTGCTTTTTTTTTTTAATATTTAATACAATTATTAATTATGATATCAATTAATCCCGTAAAGAAAAACGTCTACATATTCTCTTCTAATATTTTCTGCTAATATTTTCCCGCGCGACTTTTATGATGCATCTTCTAGGTACTTTGATTTAAATATTCAATAAAATTTTTCTGTTTCCATGGATCCATTTTCATTAAGTAATTTAAATTTATATTTTCTAAATCAAGCATTTCTCCAATGAACACTTTATAATATTTTTTAATTCTTCTTAGAGAAAGTTTTTCTGTTCCTTTTTTCATAAAAACACAATAGCTCTTTCATATTATTATTCTGTAACTTTTTTCCTTCTTTTAAAATTCTGGTACTATATACTTTGTAATGTTTCCCTTTAAAAGATAAACATTCTTTCTTCATTATAACTTTTACATAATTTTTTTTCTTTATGATATACGCATCTTAATTTTTCCATAAAGAAGAATAAAAAAAAACTTCAGAGTAGCCTTATAAAATTGTGCGTCATAATTTTTCCTGACGGCAAATAACTTCTCTTTTAAGTTTTCCGTATAGCGTCCAAATTATATTCCTCTGAGTTACAATAATAAGTTTCTGGTTGAGCATAAATAAAGCTGTATCAAGGCACTTTACAAATATTTTTCCTTTATCATAATTTCTATATACTGTTTTCTGTAGTATTTCCATTTTTACTGCAAGGTTTTGGCTAAACTTGAATAAAATTCCTGGTAAGAAAACTTTTAAATTAGCCCTCCATGTAAAGGCAGTTCAAAATATTATATTTAAAAAACTTTTAAAATAAATACAAAATTTTAAAATTATATCACTTTTCTAGCTTACGATCTTATATAGCTAAAAAAAAATGTTACTCCCTCCTTCACTTACACATTACTTTCTCCTGCTCCGTCTAATTCTTTATATTTTGTCTGCTAAAATACCTCCATTGATTGGTTAATGACTTTTTTAGCGTGAACAAATTTACACACTTTTAGTTTTATAATAGATTAACTTTTTAAAATAAAGAATTTATGACATCATGTTTTAAAATATTACTTAGAATAGTATTTTTAAACTCAATTATAGTTTTATCAAAATCATTTAAACTTTAAAACAATTATTAAAATAACATTTAATATCTATTTTAATATTAATATTTAATTTATCTTGTTTTTATTTAAATAAAATATTTAATTTTTTTATTAACTGTATTCAACTTTTAAACACTACTTAAATATTACATCATTTAAACATTTAAAATAACTATTTAATATTTCAACATTCATTTCAACGATAGACAGCAATTACATTTAGTTCCATAACTCACAAACTTTATTATTATATTCTAACAAGCATGTCTGTGAAGGTATATAATATACAGTCACATGATTACTAACTTTATCAGATGATTTTTTTTAATTTACGTCTCGGTCTAAATTACCAAAACTGATATATTTTATAAAAATTTGGAAAATAATTTAAAAATGTAGAACCAAATATAATTCTCACCATCCCAAAGTTTATTTTAAAATATATTAGATTAAATTTGAATATTAATTATAATTATAATATTACATATAGCGTTTATTTAATTTATTAGTTTTAAAATATTACAATTGGATTGTTAATATACTTTTAACTATTTATAGCTGTATTATTTTATATGGCCAGCTTTTACAACCATAAGCAAGAATATAATTAAGCTTTATTTAACTGTTTCTTTAAAATAATCCATTACACTACTACATACCAGGTAATTTTCAGCCTTAAATTGTACTATAAAATCTAATCGATCATACAATTATTAATATATTACACAAACGTATCTTAAAATTTAAAATTTTTTAGCAATTGACCATTCTACCTTATTATGACCTATAGATAAGGGCACAATATATATATATATATATATATATATATATATATATATATATATATATATATATATATATATATATATATATATATTGTACCACTAGTGAATAGTGCTACATGTTTCATAATTTTGTAAGAAAAAATATGGTTAATTTAAGATTTTTAAAAATGAAATTTTGCAAAAACAAAAGTACTGCATCATATTTTTTCTTTTAGAATAGAACTTCTTAGCAAGAGGGGGGGGATCTAGAATAGAATTAGAGAAAATTTAAACTTTTTTTCTCTCTTTCTCTTTATAAAGAAAACTTTTATAATGTATAAAATAAGAAAATGTGAAATCAGACTAAAAATTAGTCTATAAAAATAAAATGTGTGCAAAACTTTCAGAAATGTATTAATAAGATTGCTGATTAAATTGTATTAATTGAAAAACTGTAAACCATCTTATCAAAATCATTTAGATGAATCTGAACAAGGATTAAGATGACAAGAAATATAAAATTAATTAAAAGACAGATTTTCAGTTAAGATTTAAATTAAAAATAATGATAAAAAATTAAAACAATAGGAGAGAAAAAATATATAAAGTCACTCTCTCTATTGTTATTCAGTCTGGTCTACAATTTGTGATCAAGTTATTCCAGTCATCAATTTATTATTAGTCCAGAGTTCAGGTTCTTTCTAAAGAATGTAGAATGCAGAATATTCAGAAATTGTAAATGCTGTAGCTTACTCCAACCATTACTGCTGCAGTCAACATTAATGGAGAGGCTGCATGAGCCATAGAAGTGTCCAACGGGGCTTCATGCCCCAAGCCCTCAGCAATCAAGTGTGCTTGCCTGAACCAATGTCTGAAATAAATTCCTAGATAGTGAATTAATGCCGATGCTAATCACTCTCCAATTATTGATCCAAAGAATGGAAGACAAGCCCCAGAAAACATCGATGGAGAATCAAAGGCCAACCAGTTGAAAAGCAAAACCAAATGGAAAACAAAACCATTGGACAATACACACAAAATAAAAACATGGGTAAGTATACTTTTAAATAGCTGTGTACACACTTAATTTTAAATGAAATAAACTTTAATTAATGGACTATTATAACTATAGCTTAAAGTCATTTATATTTTTCTTATGTAAAATTTACTGTATTATTTTATATTAAATATGTGTGTGTAAATAATTAAATATTAATGTTTTCTTTAATTGTTATTTTGTCTATTTTCTTTTTCTCTCTTGTCACTGCATCACCAGTAAACTAGTGTAGAATTATTTTGTCTGTTAAGTAAATATGCTGAACCCTGAGATAGTGTGTGAGCTAGTCATGGGATTGTGGGTCTATCATCCAAAGCATGCTGATTATATAACTTATGATTGTTTGGTGCCTGAGGTTGATTCTCAAACCAAATAAAATGCTTTGGATGGCAGGGGTTTGAATCTAAAAGTTGGGGTGGGCCATGGTCTGGAAATATAATCAAGCTATGCAAAGCATAGCTCAATCTGACTGTGGGTATCATTGATGGCCCTGCTATCGATGGAATTCTCTCAAGGGCTGGTCCATTCACATAATATTAAAAATATAAATTAAAATTTATGTTAAAAGGGTGTTTAAACCCAATTAAATAATAACTTTTAAATGGACCCAGTTCAATATATATATATATATATATATATATATATATATATATATATATATATATATATATGTGTGTGTGTGTGTACATGCATGTGTGTAATAAATTACTATAGTTTACTGACAGGTTTCAAATTTTCTGCAGTATAACATTGATACAAACCACATTATGGAAATATATTAATAACTGTTACTAATCATTTATGAAGCTAGTTATTATTCTAGCCCAAATATTTAATGGATCTGTAATGGTTTAGAGGCATCAACATCTGATTTCCTCACCTAGGTTAACAGTTTTGATAACTTTCACACAAGAAGGGGATTATATCCATTTTTAACACCTTGTGGAGGGTGTACATTCTTGTTCAGTTAAATATGTTTTTTATGGTATTAATTATATAGTAATGTATTCTTTTTTTATTATATCATAGTTCTGAAGAAAACTGCAGGGCAGTTTGTGTGTAATATATGTACAATAAAAAGTATATTTGCTAAAAGTGTTCAAAGTAGAATGGATAAATTGCATTTGTTACACAAAGAACACAACTTTAAAAGATATACACGTGATACATAACTTGGTCAAGCAGTTGAAAATGATCTTGATAACTTATGGTTTTCAATACCAGGTTATCTGGATTCAAACATTCAATGTAATGCTCATTTCTCTTTTTGTAGTCATTTCTGTTAGTTCTTCAAGAAGTTATATATTTAACACTTTGAAATATTGAATTCTCTCTTGATTAATATCTGACAACTCATTTCATCAAAAAATTGATAATTAAATTCAAATAACAGTTAAACTGCAATTGAATTCTGGTATTATTTAATTTTTTTTATATACCTACAGATTTTTAATGCCTAAATCTGATTGGTCTGAAACTGAAAGAAATGTACATGTTTTCAAAAAATATATTAACTTGTTTGCAGTTAATGTGTTTGTTTTTGGTCAGTTTTTAAAATTTACTGCTCGTATTCCACTGATAGTTTTATTAATTTTTATTAACAAAACATAATTTTATTAATTTTTCATAAATATTAATAAAAATATGTTCTCTGTAAACACTTGCACGTAATTTCTAATTATATATATATATATTTTAAAAAATACTTTTTTCATCACATTTGTAATTTTAAATTTTTATAGTTTTTAGCCGCCACTACTTTTTCTGTCAAATATGTTTAATTGACTTTCTTTTTTTTCTCTCAGTGATGTCTATTCATACTAAAAAAAAATATAGGTACAGTTAGAAAAAGGTTTACAAGGAAGTGATTATAAAATAAATTGAAATTTCAGGAGCAACATGGTAAGAGGGGAAGGATACATGTGAAAAGGGAATGGGAAGTGGAAAGGGGAAATGGTGTGTAGTCCAGGCCGATCCGAAATGCTTGTCTTCATAATTGAGTCCTATGACAGAGGCTGAGAGGATGGGAGTTGGAGGATTGCCCAAGTGTCTGTGAGGAGTTGAAGTGGGGCTAGTTTGGTATCTCTGGTTTTGAGACAGCGACTTGATTTATTTATTTTAGCGTCTTGAAGGTTAGCTAAGAACAGGTTTTCCTCAGTATATATAGATAATGATAGAATGCGCTTTAGGCCAGTGAAACCAGATTCATAGCACTTAATTGTTGTTTTTTTTAATGCAGTTTGACAAAAATATATAATTAAACATTTATTTATTAATAATGAATTATATTCAATAATAAAAATACTAGAAAATAAAATATTTTTTTAAGTATACATACATTATGCTGCTGATTAAAAAAAAACAAAAACAAATATGTAAAAGTTTATTTTTTATGAAAATGCTTTTTAAAATATATTTTATTTACTATTTTAATTGAAAAACATTATAGAAGTATATATAAATACATTTTTTTTAGATAAGTGTACTAACAAAATTAAGTGTGAATGTCAAGCGTTGTTGGCCGAGTGGTCAACACAGCTGCCTTACAAGCAGTTGTCCCGGGTTCGTGGGTTCGTTTCCTGGCCGATGCTTTGACACATGGAAAAAAAAAAAATTAAGTGTGAATGTTTATTTTCAAATGAATTTAAATATGTGTTTTTTCAAGAGAACATCACCTTAAAAATTTTTTAATAATAAGTTGATTTTTTTTTAAGGAAAAATTCAAATTTTATTTAAAATTTTCAAGTACATTCAACTACTACTAGTAATATCCAGTTTAGTATATAACACAACCAGATTAGTATATTTCACAAAGTTTTGAATAATATAATTTTCCTCTTCTACAGATGTTGCTGGCTTGACTAGTAATAGCACTAACATGAGAATTGTACCTGGGATCTTTAGATTTGTGAATATTGAATTTAAAATGATGCTTTTAGAAACATCTAACAATTCTCGATGATGGAAATGGTCTATCACAAGTAAAATGCCACCATCATAGATATTTAGACAAATGCTTGCCCTGACTTACAAATTGGGATTGGGAGGTTCCAGGATCAATTCGGGTGCTCTTTCTTATGAACTCCTGAGCAAAGAAGCCATTCGCATATTTATTTTATAGTTAAAAGATTAAGAGTAATTTAATTTAAAAAGAAATTGAATGCATACAAAAAATATTTTAACTTAAAATGACATTATTTTTTTAGATTTAATTTTATATTATATCTTATATGGTTGGACATTTAATTCTAAAACTACTTTATTTTTATATAACTTAATTATTAAAATAAAATAAATTCTTTATTTTACCGTAAAATTTTATTTAATTTGTTTCTTGAAAATTTTTTCACTATATTAAATGAAGTGCTACTTTTTTGTGTTATTCTACAGTAAATATTGATCTCCATTACTATTACACTATTATATTTTAATCATCTCCTTTCAGCCTATTTGTTAAAGAGGCCTTAACTTAAATTCTCAACCTTGTCTAAACAATTCAGGGACTTATGAAATACTTATCTTAGTAGTATTATATGCTTTTATTGCCTTCATATATACGAATAACTTCTCATAAACGCACATATATATTTAAATATCATATGTATATAAATATTGCAGTTTTCATATTATTACAACATTTTATAATCTGAAATATTACTCAAGGTTATTATAACAACATTAAGGTCACAACTCTTTATATTGACTGTATTATTGAGTTAATGCAGTTGATTAGCTTTTATTTCATCCTTGAATAGGAAAATTATGTAGCTACTAAAAGTGCTTTAATTATTTTGATAGTATAACAAGATCTTCATTATAAGCACACACTCAATCTTTTATTATATTTTTTTATTTCATGATTTTGGTAATTCAATTTCATGCCCTTTCCTCATTTCCTTACATTCTATAACTTTACTTTTTAAATTTTTCTACATAATAGCTATACAATATTACTGTTATATTATATGTATTGAAAGATTCCAAGCAAGGTAATTCTAAATTATTTGAAAGAAAATTTTTTCTTTATACTACTGTTTTGGCTGTCTTACATTCTTTTAAATCATTTTCACCTACTAAAAAAGATTTAAATAAATAGAAAATAAACTAATCAAGAGTTAGATCAACCTATAAATAGATTATTATAATATTATTAATAATTTTAATTAAAGTCCTTGTAACATTATTATAATAAAAATTAGAAATACAACTAATATGAGTTTCATTATTGATATATTTATATAATTATTTACTATGGGTTTAATAAATTAATTTAATAATTATAACTATTTAAACATCACATGATCACCATTTCTTATGCTTGCTTATGCTGGCTTAAACTGAGTGGCAATACCGTATGGAGAGTTTTGCCTGTTTTAATAACAGTTATAAGCAAGCATAAGAAATGTTGATCATGTGATGTTTATTGGCTTAAAACCAATCTTGCCAAATAGGATAGTGGTGGCTATGGTTATTAAAGATCTAAAGACACTAAAATGTATAGTTACTGAACTAAGTTCAGAATTATATGACTATATAAGCTAATGAGCTTGGATTGAAAATATTGTGTTTTCAATTTAAGATTCATAGCTTTGTAGTTAAGTAGAGATAAAAGGTGGCTGCAGGAGGGTTACATTAGTTGCTAAGATCTAGATGCAGTGCTCTCAGATCCAAGGCTCCTCACTGATGAAGGCCACAAGCCAAAAACTAGTCTGGAGATATTGGATGAGTAGGCACTAGATGGAGATTTTATGCACAAGCCCTTCTGGCATCCATTGATTACTCTGGCTTGCAACAAATACTGTATGAAGAGTTATGCCTGTTTTTATAACTATTTACTTATCTCTCTCTTCAAAATATGATTCGATGCCATGTAATTTTGTGCAGTGGTATAGTTTGTACACTGGAACTTAAAATTCATTGATCATGCCCGGGTTTGGAAGTTCTGGAGCTTCAACTTCTTATGAACTCTTGAGCAATAAAATTATTCAATTATTATTATTATATGATGAAAAAAATCTATTAGTTATGAACAAAGGGGACATTTGTTAAGCGTTATTAGCCGAGAGGTCAGCGCAACTGCCTTGCAAGCAAGCAGTTGGTTGCAGATGGTTGTTGCGGGTTCATCTTTTGGCTGATGCTATGACATATGAGAGAAAAAAAGGAGACATTTGTCAAGCACAGCCACCTTGCAAGCAAGCTGTTGGTTGCAGATGGTTTTTGCGGATTTGCCACTCGGCGGATGCTATGACATATGAGAAAAAAGGGGGACATTTTTTATTATTTTATATTTAACAGTAACAAATCTTTCAATGTTGTCTGAAAATTATATATATAAAAAAATCTCACAATATATGTACTGTATTTATTTAAATAATATTAAAGTGAATTAAAAGTTTTCAGTTAAAATATATTTTTATTATAAGTTTAAAGTGCATTTTTATATAAATCGAAGACTATTTAAATATTATTTGTAAAATATAATTTAGAATAAAATGATTACATTATGAAAATTGATTTAAAACTACTTTATATATATTTTAAAATTTACATAACAGAAATTTAAATTGATAAACAAAACATTTATTTTTAAAAAATATTTGCTTACAAGCTACACAAAAACACAAATTAGCTTAATGAGTTTATAGGAGTATATATATATATATATATATATATATATATATATATATATATATATATATATATATATATATATATATATATATATATATAACAATAAAAATAATAAATACAATAATAATTAACTATTATATATAGTCTTTCAATGGCAGAAGTACTTTCAGTTAATTCTTTAACCTGCCTTGACTGCTGTTAAAATTCAAAAAACAAAACAGAAGCAAATGTCATCAACTCAAATCTCATGAATCCCGAATTTTAATGTTAGCAGCTTGTCTATTAATTATATTCATTTTATTTCTGTTTATTAAAATTGCCTCCTTAATTTTTCTTTTATTATGGTTTCTCTCTTCATGAAGAATCTTAACATTTTCAATATTAAACTTAAATTTATATTTACACATTCTTTCATGGTCCAAGAAAACTGAAGTAGTCATTAAATCATTATTAATTTTACTTATGTGTGATATTATTTCTTTAATTCTGGTTGATTCTAAGCAAACTAGAATAAGTCATCTTTTACACTGAAAGTATATGTTCTTTCTATTAGAAATACATTTTTCAAATCAAATATAAATATGTAAATTAAAAAATTGATACAAATATAATTTATATTTATTAATAATTTGTAACTTTTATTTCATTTTCTTCTTTTTTTTACTTTAATTCAATCATCAGTTTATTGTTCATTTTAAATATTTATTCCTGTTCTTCTATTGCTGTTATACTCTTATGATCACAAATGTAAAAAGGTTAGAACTTATGAATATTATTATTTTTAAAAAATTTGAAATACTCATTTGGACAACTTTTATTGAGCCAAAACTTATATCCTGTATCTATTTATAAACTACTTTTGATGACTAAATATGTAGTTTATTAACCAGATATCTGGCAAAAATCTTTTAATCTGTTTGTGACATGAAAGAAATTTCAAAGTTTATCTAACCTGGTTTTGTTCTTAATTCTAAGCATCATATAAACCAATTACAATTTACACTAAAATATTAGGATTTTATATTTACTTTTTGGATACTAAAAATTTCAGGACAAGTAATTCAATATTAAAAAAACAATCACAAAAGAGTTTAAAATATTATATATATATATATATATATATATATATATATATATATATATATATATATATATATATATAGAGAGAGAGAGAGAGAGAGAGAGAGAGAGAGAGAGAGTGAGCGAGCTCACAAATAATCTCTTAACAAGCTTTGCAGAATATCCCAACGCCAGACCAGTTTCTGCTACTGGCTTCTTCAGTGAGGTGCTAGGATATTCAAGCATTAGATTAAAAATACCAGGACAAGCTCAGCACATTATCTAATGGATAATTATTAAGTAGAAAATCTGAAATTTTCAGACATTCATATGTCTTCCAATCTAGCTATCTAACTTAAATGGCCATATGAGACTGAACCAAGTTCATATACACCATCTATTAATAACTTTATAAATCACCAAAGCCTTAATAGCAAAAAATAAAATAACAAGGAAATCCAGTCATATCTCACATGACCTAATTTAGCAAACTTGTAATACAAATGTTATCTCGCAAATAAACTCTTAACAAGCTTTGCAGAATATCCCCAACCCAGACCATTTTCTGCTACTGGCTTGTTAAAAGCTTATTTGTAAGCTCTATATATAACATTTGTATTACAAGCTTGTTAAATTAGGTCATGTGACATATGACTTGATTTTTTTATAATACATATATATGTGTGTTTTAAATAAATATAATAAGTGTGCTTATATGCAGCTATAGAGAAGCTTGTTGTTTTTGTAAATTAAATATGGCTTAGCATTTTCAAGAACTTAGGGCATTCTCATATTCATAGCAAGATGAAATAAAATAATAATGGAGAAATGAATGTAATTGTATATATTTGAAGAAATTTAAATTTATTTAAATTCATTAAATATTTAAATTATAGCATTTTTTTGGAGAGAGTACAGTTGATAGCATTTGCATTATTGACTTTATAGCAAGCCTTCTTTATTTTTCTCTTTGAATCATTTCTTTCAATATATTGAATGATTGCATAGGAGGGGATAAATTGATGTCCTGTTGCCTTTTGGTGTTCAATGAATATAGGGCTATCTTTTGGATTATCTGAAGATCTTTTGTATAAATATTGATGCTGGGAAAGATATGTAGATGAGGATGCTTGGAATTCCCCACAATAGATTGATTGACATCCAGTTTGGGGTCATTTAATTTTGTAAACAGTGCTAGGGGTGAGTTCAGGTTCAATCCTATCTTTGGAGTTGTTCAGTATTCTATTAATCAGAAGGGTGTGTGGAAAGGAAGGCATTACATTGAAAGAGAATGTTTTATTAAAGGTTTTAGCTAAAATAGGTATCTATAACAGAAGAAGCCATAGTTTATCATCAAGGGGAGGAGTTATAAATCATGTTATCAGAAGCAACAGTTTTTAACAAAATAAAACAAAAATAAAACACAAATGTTTCAATAAAATAGCACTTGCCTTCAACTGTGTGAAAAATTAATAATAATCACTTGGTGGAAATAATTATATTGATTTAAATGTGGTAGTATTTTAAAATTTTTATTTATTTGCATAGGAAAACACTTCCATACAGTTGGTCATTTTATTGTTTCATCATGTTTGTTAATGCAATTTGATTTTTTAAATATTTTTATAACCTCCCTAAATATTCTCTAATGATGGTTGTTACATGTGATTATGATTTTAGTATGTGAAAATTCTACGTTATGGCTAGTATATAAAATGCGAAGAGCAAATGCTGAAAATGTTGAGAATTTTATCACTGCATTAATGAGATTCTTTTCTCGCATTTATTTATCAATTGACCATTACTATATATATGATTGAGTACATGCCACATGGAATCTCACAGACCCCTTGAGTTTCCAGAAGCATTACATCCTTAGATTAGATCAGAATGCTATTAATCAGTAGAGAAGTTGTCCGTGATTCTTTTTATATAAGGAAAGCATTTGCTTCTTTTTGTTTTTGGAGGCTTTTAATTTTTATTTTTAGTAAATTTTTAATTGATGATGACATAAAAAATAAAATCATTCCTTGAGGAAATCCCCTATATGTTTTCAATTAGGGACTACCATAGATGCATAAAACAGAAATTCTACTTATTGTTAGTGTCATAAGATTGCCTACTCAGGCATTACAAAATATGTAGGAAATCAGATACAGCCAATTATTCTCTCTATGAAATCATATATAAAAAAACCTGACTTAATGTCTGTTATTAATAATTTAAAAAATCGCACCATTTGTAAGGTTTAAAGTTTTTTATTATCTACTAACATCAATTGATGAGGCATTGGGTATAGCTTCTAAACATTGAAAATTTACAGAGGCATATTATCAAATAAGATACACATTGTCTTCATAATAACTTTTTTATTTACAATGGTCAATTCTATAAACAAGTAATTGGGACCCCAATAGGATAACCCATCTCCGATGTTTTCACCAATTTATTCATGGAAGAATTTAAAGTACAGAATTTAAACTGAGTATTATGCAAACTATTTATCTAGCTCAGGTATATCAATGACACATTTGCTATTTAGTCACATGGAGAAGAAAAATTGAATGATTTCTTATTACATATTAATAACATACACCCCCAAATTAGATTAACTATGAAAATGAAAAAGAATGGAAAACTCCTTTATCTTGATATTCCTATTTCTAAAATTAACAATGATACTACCTTAATAATATAGAAAATTTACACATACTGATAAATACTTAAAGACATCATCTCTTCATTATCCAGCCCAAATCTTTTATGTAGTTAAATCACTTTTTACAAGGACATTCTTACTCCCATGTTCATATGCATCAAGAAAAACAATCAATACCATCACTATGAATAGAATAATGAACAAATTAAAGCCCCACCCCAAAAAAAACCCACACACAAAGAATAAAAAGTGAATGCTTTTACTAGAGTTTGCATTTCTTATATAAAAAACAAACATGTTTGGAATGGTACTAAATTGCTATGATCCAAAAACAACATTCTCAACTAAATAAAAGATTAATAGGATTCTGATCAAACTTAAGGATGTAATCTCTCTGGATGTTCAAGGAGTCTATGAAATCCCTTGTGGTAAGTGACAAATCACATACATAGCAAGAAGTAATCAAAGTATAAATGCTAGAAAAGATGAGAATATTAATGAAATGAAAAAACTACTAAACATCTTCAGCATTTGCCGTTCATGTTTTAGACATTGGCCATCTTATAAATTTCTCAAATACTAAACTCATATTCACATCAAACAACCATTAACAGAGAATATTTAATGAAGCTATAGAAAGATTTAATAAAACTATTTGCATTAATGAATGTGATGTAACAATAAAATTACCAACTGTATAGAAGACTTTCCCCATGCAAATGAATAAAAATGTAAAAGCATTAGCAATTTGAAGTCAGTCTATGGGACACTGCAACTACATGATCATTACTTTTTTTTACCCAGTTGAGGGCAAGTACCATCTTGTCAAAATATAGGTGTTTGATTTTATTAAACATGGTTGCTTCCAAAAACATGATTTATAAAACATTATTTGCCCATGAAAATCTTCAATTTTACATATATATATATAATACAAATAAAATGTCCATTAATTAAAAACTGCTGTAATAAGAATAAAAATAATAAATATAATAGTAATTAAATATTATGTACAGTAATCCGAAGTATTTTCTGTTAATTCCTTAACTTCCTCAACTACCATTTATTGTTATTACCAAAGACCTATTCTGGATAAAGATATATATATATATATATATATATATATATATATATATATATATATATATATATATATATATATATATATATATATATATATATATATATATCCAGAAGCAGTTTTGGGTCTTTGGTTTAGAAAGCAAGTCTCAATTTGGGATAGCATATTTTTTGATTTTGTTTACAAATGATGACTGTTAATGACGTATTACCTCTAAGATTACCACTTTTTCTGATTTTCACCAGAATTTTGGTGTTTTTCTTTTTGAAGCATTAACAAATCAAATAAAAAATGCAAAACAAATTTTTTACCTCATATAAAGTTTAACATTATAATCAATCAAATTGCCATTAGCAAACTTACCAAATTTGACGTCTTATTAAAATAACATCTCCAGTATGATTATTTCATGGCTTACAGCACTTGTCCCAACTGATTATAAATGTAATGCTGCTATTCTAATGTGCACAACCAATTTAAATACTAAATATAAGACCACACTAATTTCAAAACATAAAAAATCAATGTAATATTTTGATACATTCAAACATTTTAAATGTAAACAAAGCAAAACTCTCCATACAGTATTGCCACCTTGTGCCAACCAGAGTAATCAATGAATGCATTTTAAATGTATGTAACCATGTTAATTTCTTTTGTTTCTGTATATATATATGCATGCTGTATTTCTGTATATAACATGTAAACATACAAGACAAACTAACAAAGTATAACTTTTATTTTTAAATTTAATAATTTCATACTGTTTGATTAAACAAATATCCAAATTGATTTCTAAGGGAACCAAGAAAAATATTTGAAAAATATTGATTTATCAACTTTTTAACTTTTTCCTTGTTTATTGATGTTTTTAAATGTCAATTCAATACCTCCTTTACTGAGTTTCAGTGGTAAAAAATTTGTATTAATTTATAGTAAAGTCATGTGATATCTATGTGGGGGGGGGTAGAAGAAATTTCTTCTTTGTAAATATTGCCGTAATGTAATCTATACAATATGAAATAGTATTGTTTTTATAAGAAATTAAGATAATGAAAATGTGCAGTCGAATACTATTACTTACCTGATATTTGCATTATCATGTGTATCCAGATAATCAAAAATAATTTTGCTTGTGAAGTGTTCTGAAAGATATAAAAAACAAAACAATTATAACTCCAACACAAACAGATATATTTAAAAATCATAGTTAAGTACAGTGATCCTATACAAAACTCAAAAGATAAAAATTTATCAATAATTTGTTAGTTTGATAACTTTTTTTAAAATATTAGGTTTACTAATTGAATGGACAATTTATGCTGACTTTGTTACTTGGACACTTAAAGGTCACATAATTACTGTATATGTGATAATTATTTCAAAATAATTTTCAAATTTATTCTGATTTGGGATGTTGGTGTATGGTGAAGCACTTAAATCTATCTGTAAGCATTATATTATCATAGTATAACTTATGATTTTAGCTATTATATAACGTTTTACATCTTAGTTAAATAATAAGCTAGTAGGGAATATCTAAATACTCTCATATATAATATTACAAGTTATATCTTTATAATTTATTAGATAAATTACTATATATTGTGACCCTCTGAGTGGGTACAAGGAGTTGAGATACTTTGTATCTGTAGTGAATAGTTGTATTGTATTAAAAAATAAAATAGCCTTAGAACTTTAAATATTATGCTGGAGATTGTTTAAAGTCTTAGATATTGATTGTTTATGCATTTGATTAACCACTTTATAAGTATTTATTGTTATTATTATAATAAATGAATTATTTAATGCAAGAAAGAGGGGTTGTTTGTTATAGGAATTGGTATATTTTGGCAGGAAAATGCAAAGTTATTTTATGTTAGTGTTTAGTATTGATTTGAATGGTTTCCTAATCCCTTGTTCATTGATACTTATCCCTTTATCCACATTAACAGCCATCTCAATTATATTTAGTCAAGATAATTTAATATTTATAGTACAGTGTATGTGCATAAATGTATATCTGTATCATGTTTCATTTCATTTTCATCTTTTACTAACATTAAACAATAGTACACTTACAATAAAGACATTTAAAGTACAGAAATTATCTTTAATAATTTAACAAATACATTTTCCCCCAATGATTAATGGATATTTGGATAGGTGAATTATTTTATAAATTAAATAAATTATTCATCATTTTGTTTAACAGTTAATTAATATTCATTTCTTTCCAGTTTGTAAAAGTTATTTTTTTTATTAATATTATTTTTTGTCTTGATTTAATTGTAAAAATCAGAATGATTTTTTTAAAGAAAAGATTTCTTGCATATGTAATTAGCTTAAGTGCAAAAAGGTGGGAGTTGACCTTTTTTAAAAAAAAGACCTTTTTTGATGGGAGGAAAGAGATATCTATTTAACAGAGAGTTGAGATTTAAAATTGCTCATTATTGTTATAAGTGCAGCCAGTAAAATTGCTCTTCCCTGCTGTAACAAATATTTTTTTTTCTTGAAGTCAAATTAATTTTTAAAAAAAGCTTTGGAATAAACTTATGGAAAAGTTATAAGAAATTCATTGCGGAAAGGTCTTCAATTGGAATGCAGGGCTAAAAAATTTAAGAAGGTACATTGGTTTTTCATTTCTCTCCTTAATTTTAAACGTTTGAATTAACCACCTTATCCTTATTAATATTTTAAAATGAATATCGATAATGTTAAGCTTGCAGTACTTCATTTAATCATAATTATGAATAAAAATAAAATGCATGAACTTTATAATTATCTACGTGTGTTGTATAATATCTCTTGGAAATATGTGCAGAACAGTTTTGCAGAATTTATTTTAATTTTTCACTATATTTTATTTCTTACTTTTATAAAAGTTAAATATAAAAATTTAAAGGATGTGTATGTTAATGTATCATACCATTCTTAAATTCATTATGGAAGAATGACAGTATTTATTTATTTGGTATTTCTAAGAATAATATATATTTTTAATGAAATAAATAAATGTGAATTACCCAAATAATCAAAGGATGCTAATCTTTAGATACGTGCTTAAATCGGATGGAAGGACGTGAATGTGGTTGTGTTTCTGTTCTCTTCAATAAAGATGCACTATAATAATAAAGTATTATTAATTGTGGAATTACTAATGAATCATGATATATTATTTGACAATATTTAAAAATAAACTATGCATATACTACATTAAAAATGTCAAATGCTATTTAAGAAAATTTTAAGAACAATTGCTTACTTAATTTAAAACTACTACGGAGTGAATGAAATAATTCCTGTTCAACTGTAGCTAAAAATGGCTTATATTTCCATCAAAAGAGAAATTGATTACTTATGTGTGATTTAGTAGCTCAAATAGCTATGCTATGAACATTGGAGTTGCTGGATCATATTTAATTTATGATTATATTTTTTTTTGGTTATCCTACAGAAATTCATTTTATGTTCGAATTCAGTTTAGAATCTGTCCCCATATCGTTTCATAAATCCGGAGTAGAACTTTGCAAGTGAACTTTTTATTTTAAATCATAGAACAAATGACTTTTGTTTCTTTATCTTTCCTTTATTACTTGTCATCATTAATGTATATGATAGACATATAGGTATATTTAAAATTATGTTTTACTTATAATTTTGGGCTATTATGATATCCTAGATCGTCTCGGAATGCATATTCACGAGTAGTGGATATGTTGGTAAAAATTGATTTTATACAAATATGTCTTATTTTTCTTTTACGAAAGTAAAGAAAAGAAATATATATATATTTTTATTATATTATTAGAGAGAGGTTTACATTTATTTTGTATATTTTATTATCTCAAAAGTGAAAATTTTGGCTTTAAAATCAACGAACAAATAGTTTGCTAGAGATGATAGAGAAACTCGTTCGTAATAATTATAACTATTAAATTTTAAAAGTAACTTAAAGTCTATTCTGAATTAAAGGTTATACCTTAATGTATTATTTAATTACCATGTTGCTCGCATAGTATATAACTTAGAATTAATTTTTTTTTGTATATTCTTGTTTGCGTGTGTGTGTCTGTTTGCACAATTATAACACTTGTTTGATAAAGTTCTGTTTGTGAATATTTTATGTATAAATTTCGGATATTGTCGTATTCTAAAGAACTAAATGGATTAGTAGGTTATCTGTATATATTTATCTGCCAGTGTGTATATATAATGTTCGATATGTAGAAGAGCTTTGGGAATGGAAAGTAATCTGGATGCATTCTATATTTGTAGGGATGAGAGATTTTGCCTATTTAGTATATTTCAATAATTTTCCATGAGTAGAGCCTAGTTTATATTATATGAATATGATGAAATGATAGTTTTGAAGTTAAATGATGTTTTCTTATGGTCCTGGTGATGAGGAAAAAGTCCCCTCCGGTAGTGTATTTCAGAATTAGATGAATTATTGTAGAAGTATTAAGTAAAGAGTTTATTTGCTCCTCATGTGAATTACCCTTGGAATGTGTGGTTTATATAATCATGAAAATATAGCTCTGTGTTATTAATATGTGGCCAGATAGATAGCTGAAATCAAATTCTTGATGTAATATTAGTGTCTTACTTTATTTATTGGTTTACGACATTGTCTGAAATGAAGTAATTGTTTAATATTTTTTTGATGAATGGATGATGTGTAGAAAAGATTGTTTTCTATTATTGTTGCTTAGATGCACACACATGGTAATATGAATAATATCATGAATATAAAGGTATAAAGTTATTGAAATGAAAATGGGAAATAAATGTTTTGAAGCACACTATATTCATTTAAATAAAAGTATAGAGTTATTGAAATTAAAAACGGGAAATAAATGTTTGAAACATATTATATTCATTTAATACAGAATTATAAATCATCAAACTATCAGAATGAATATGATTTCATTGTTATGTGTGAAAGGTATATGTAATTTAAAAAAAAAAAGATTATTTCCTTAGTTAGAAAAAGTTGCTTTGTTGATGGCCAAATATGTTAGTTTGATTTATTTTATTAATCAATAGAAAATCCTCTCATAAGTATTTATTGTGCCAACAATGTAATATATTATGTAGTTAATGATATGTTTGAATGAAATGCTTAAGTAAAGCAGGTATGCAAAGTTAGTAGATCAAGTTTTGTTGTTAATTTCGGATTTCAAAAGGGTATAAATAATGTAATATCATAGGGATAATCCCAAACTGATGTTCAAGGTTTGTTTAAGAATTTTAAATCATTAAGACAAGCAGTCTTATTGTAAATAATTACTTAAATTAAATTTTCAATATAATAAATGATTTGTTTATTTATTAAAAAACTGTGTCTTGAGTTATTCTTGTATACATTCGGGTACTAATTTCCACATCTCCACATTTCATAGATCTATTATAAAATAGATATATTATTTTATAGTTACAATATCAAATTTGCTGGTGTCTGACAATCTTGTTTTCTTGATCCAAACATTATAAAGATCAGTTGCCACTTGATAAACGTATAAGGAAGGTTGCCAAGTTAGTATATTTGTTAGATGATGATGTGAGATTAAAATACCCTATTTCTGTCATTATCTTATTGCTAAACACAGTACAATATTTAGTCAATTTATTTTATTACATTTTATCATACTTTAGAATTACAGCTTATGGGCTAAAGTATTTTATTTAATTCAACTGTGTTTTTGAAGTTCCCTGAGATCGTATTGTTTATTCCTTGATTAGCATTAGGGTAGTTGTTTAGATTATGATATGCCAAGTCATAGAACTGTTTAGTAATATAATTATAGTAAGCTGATATATGTTATACTTGGATGAGAGAAGAAATTAAGTTAAAAAGGATATTTTAATAGACTGTACAAATAAACATTGTGATTCTTTATCATGTAATTAATTAACAAAAGGATTTACATTATATTTAATGCTTTATCATGTTTCTTCTTTCATTTATTTATAATCATATATCTTGTGAACTTCCTATAGCCTCCCACTGAGCTGAGCTGAATGTAGACTTAGGTAAAGAGTCTCAGTAATAATTTAGTATAAGATATGTTGTCATATTGTTCTATTCATTAATAGAGCTGGCGCCATGGGCAGTTATTCATATGATGTATATGAATGTTTGGGAGTGTAGGTTATAATATATATGTAATAAAGTAATTCATAATGCTAATATATATATATATATATATAAATATATTGTAACCGTCGGAATTGTTGAATGCTGTATTCCATTTAAATTGAAGAAAGAAGGCCCAAAATGTTGGTGCCAATTTGTAACTGATTGAATTGATGGATGAAGGTGATGGTTAGGATGATCAATCTGATCTGATAAAAAAAATCTAAAAAAAAACTAATTTAAATTAATCTGGTCTAGCTCAATCGGGTCGCCGTTATGTAATAAACCATCACAAAGCACAAATAATCTCTCTTAAAGTTTAATTTACTTAAGTTATATGTGAAATGAAGAAATAATGAGACTATCTGCTCCAGACATCAACAAATCCGTCACAATTACAACATAAATTGCAAAGAGCAGTGAAACCAACTACTATTGCCCTAAACAATAATATAGGATTAGGCTAACTACTAGATTGGCAATTTAATCAAAATCAAATCCAATTAATAACTAAAACAGATTCCAATATATATTTTATTAGCCTGTTACTGTTATAGTAATTTAAATCTACTTTATTATTTAAAGATGCTGCCTTTTTAACTTAATGGATAAGCTTCTAAGTATCCGTAATAGTACTTTACAAAACATTTGTTTACATATAGACATTATTTAAATATCAAAACAAAATAATACTTGAACCCAAATATACATATATCTATTTTAATAAACGCTAAATAGAAAGATAAACACTCGTGTCAATAAGCGATATACAATTCTTTCTACTTCAATCTCTAATTAATAATTTTCTGTGGGCATCAACTGGTTTTATTATAATTTTATAAACACTTTGAAAATTTATGCGCTCACTTAAACGTTTAAACAAATTAATAGACGTCGATGGTTTACTAAGAAGCTACAAAATAATCTATAAATAATTCACAAATATCTTCCAATAAAATGATGCTTAATTAGTGCTTCGTTTAGGTTTTAAAATAGAATACTTCACTGGAGTTTAATATCAACACTCTATTAGCTCATCTCTAATTTTACAATGTCCAACCACATTACATAAAAGATATATCGAGCTTCTATTGGATGTTTATTCACCTGTGAGTATTAATACAACTTGTTTGAAATTTTAAACAATTGAATAAAAATTGACTGGCAACATATGATTATAATTGATATTTATACAAATCAAAACAATATTCAATTAAATCGGTCAATGAAGTTTATTCTCTTCATTTTATAGGAGTTTAAGAAAAATATCCAAGACGAATTATTCTGAACCAAACGATAAAGTATAATCTATTTAGATTTTTATGACGGAATCAGACAAACATGAAATGATTGACTTTGTAATATTAACTAAGATAAATGATAATATGTATATATAATATTCGAATGCAAATATAAATATGAAATTCATATAGAAACAAAATAAAATACTAATAAGCAAAACATACCTTATCTTATATTCCAATTCGCTTACCAAGCTGAGTTTGAATCCTGTTACTTAAATAGCTACGCCGTCTTACGCAATCCAAATAAAACAAAATAATTAAACTAGTCTTGATATTTAAATTAACTCAATTTATTAGATTATAGAAAAGAAAACTGGCAATATTAATGATAAAATACATCCGAAATGACTTTACATTTTAGATTGGTTGACTAAATAAAATGATCAAATTGCTATGTGTATCTCTATATATGTGTTGCAATAACGATAACGACAAAAAAAAAATGAATGAGTAAATGACGGGAAAAGGCTCCTAGATATTGGACTAAAAAAATTTACATATAACCGATACCAAAATGTGAAATAGGAGGGTATCAAAATCTATTTGTTTATTAAAATAATTACGGATAAATGAATATGAAATAAATATATTTGAGTCTTTCCGATCATTTTCATTTAATAAATTATATTACTTTTAGAGATAATTAAAAAAAAATCATCCCATTTTATTACATATAAAAAAAAATTAATACACACATATTTCATATAAAAAAAAAATCATACCATATATATATAAGTCTGTTCGTTCACTATTTATTGGTCTATCGATTGACTTCAGTTATAGTGTAAAGAGAAGTTTCTCCGTCAGAAATAATGATCGTAAACTTTACAATACTTCATTAAAAGTTTTCTTTTTTCGTCCGAAGAGGTGAGTGCACTTTGATTATCCCTATTATGATGTGAATTGATCCAGTTAGGTCTTGTTTCTTTATTCGTGAGACGATATTTACGCAAATCCATTTTTTATTTATAAAGCATTTTCCTTTTTTTATTTCATAGGTTTTTTTTTTTTTACTTTGCTGTCGCTTCCCGGGAACTGGCAACTGCCCGCTAAATGATTGAACGGGCAGATAATTCCACTATTTTTCCATGTTTTATGGTTTTACACACAAAAAAAAATATTGAAAAAATTTATTTGTTAAGACACAGAAAATAGATCTATCCTTTACTATTGCAAAATGATAAAGAGTCCTGTTATATTCTGTCGCGTCTTTTTATATGTTCTCTTTCTGACGTTTTTCGTATCTTGACGACCATACAAAATTACTCAATTAAAACTCAATTCTATCAATTTTCTTATAGTTTCTTTTCGCGGGTTTTTGGGGTAAGTTCGGATAAAAAGATACATGAAGATTAAATCCAAATTCGATTACAATTTTTTATTTTATTTTACAAACCAAAATACAAAATTGATATAATAACCTTTTAAATTATTGATAAACATCAATAATTTACACATATCTATATTTTTTAATAATAATATTTTTTTTTAAATTAATTTATAAACACATATACACAACACAAAAAACATTGAACTGTATGTAATAATGTTACTATGGTGACTGCATTCATATATGAAATATATAAAATAATATCGATCCTATTTAGTTAAACTTATATTGTACTGAATTGTTTATTATTATTATTTATATATATATACCTGGATCATCAATTTGAACATTCACAACATCTCCCCTCTACAGAAAAAAAAAAAATAATAACGACACCTTTTTCTTTCCCTCTCTAAAATCATTAAACATTTTAATTTCTGCACAGATAAACGTCTATCATTTCCATCTGTCTTGATTTTAATATCATTTGAAATGTTAGTAAAAAAAAAAAATTTAAAATATCTTATTCTCATAGAAGCAATGTGGAATTCGTTCATTCCATTTATGCTTGACTAATTAGTTCACCTATATGTATTTTTTTTTTTTTTTTTTTGATTTCACAATCAAATTATTACATCTTTATATTCCTCTCTGCAACTTTCTGGACAACAATGCTCTAAAATTAGAGTCAAACAAGAAAATCATTTAGTATTTGCTTCATACAAGCCAAATATATTATGGAACAAAATTCATTTATAAGCCAAATATTATTAGTTACTCTCTAATAATCATATATTTTCATTGCATTGTTAAAATATATACATATTCATGGTTTTATTTTCTTAAAACTCAACAATAGCTTTTATTATTATTTTCTTTAGACATATCTGTAGTTCACTTCAGTGACACTACTATGGGCCTAAATTTTAAACATTCAATATTGTCATAAAATGAGAATGTAACTTTAGTTATTTAATATCTTATATTTATTCAATTCCTGCTTTGGACATTGAAAATATCAACCTTTAAAGTCACTTTTCCTATAAAATAATCTAAACAAATGAAAATTAACTCATACAGTGAGCTGGAGATTCAAAACAATAGAGATATCCCATTTTTAAATCACTTCTAATACTAAAGTAAACTGATTAAATGTCAATCAAATCTAATTTTAATTTCTGGAGGATCTGACAACTACTTTACAAACTAAGCTGTGCTCTACATTGATGCTAATCAGGGACATTTATGTTTGAATAGCTTTATTTTATACAGGTTAGGGAAACTACTAAACATTTCTCTTTAAAATTATAACTCATATTAAAAGATAAATCCTGCCATCAAGGATTTCTTCCTACCTGCCAACGAATAATAATAAGTCTGGGACATCTGTCGACTTCAGGCTTCAATATAATTTTATATAGAGTTATGAGCCACAACACACATCTATAGTTCTGCCAACTTCCTCAAAGAAAAGACTTAACTATACAAATATTTACAATTTACAAATAGCACAGACATTAAAATCTTACACTCTACATCTCCAATGCATTAAATAACACATTCACCATCATCAGTCAATTCTACAAGGTTTAATTTTAAACAGTATTTGCATACTATACAATGAAAATCTTCAAAAGTACTTTGACTATAAATATTTCTCACTCTATTTTTTTTTTTTTTTTAGTCTTTCATATGTGTATCTACACTATTACTAATGACTTTTGGTCATAATAATAAATATCATAAGACATACTAATAAAGTTACTTTAGTGAATGTCTTTTTATTTAATTGGGTGGTGCTGCTGGCTTTAAGCTTCGGGCATTGAAGGTACCCTTTTCACCTTCCGGGGTTTCTATGAGAAATGCATTCTCCCCCACTTTTCTTTTTATTTGGAATGGTCCCTCATATATGTTCAAAAACTTTTTGAATTTATAATTCTGCGGGTCACTGATTTGGCTCTACTTCAAATAAATATGTTCTTATATAAATTCTTTTATTTTCCAGTCATACACAAATTCATTAATCCATTAGTCAAATCATGGGTCAGGGAGGAAATCATGCCATCTAAATTTATCACATCAATATTAGTCTTTTCCTCTCTCCATGTACTTTTCAACTACTCTCAATATTTCTGAACAAAATAACAGAGAAATGTCACTATGAACATTATTATCTACTGTATAGTTATACTTACTATAAGTTTTCTCAAGCAACAAACTCTTACTCCATTTTTCAAAGGGTTCATCTTCCTTCCCTTTTACTGTACTATCACAAAGTTCTCCTTGAAATAACTGCTTAACATACTTTCTATAATAAAGGTTATCTGACTGCATTATTATGGACATATCTTCTTCCATACTTATTTTCCACCTTTCCTTTGCAGTATGATACATACTTTTAAATCTTCGTGTTACTTGTTTGCACTCTATATAATTTCTTAAGTTACCTTTCAAATTTTCAACTCCTTTGGATTTAAATTTATTTATTAACAATGCTTCATCTATCATTTTCTGACTAACCTCAGTCTTTATGTTTTTATTTGGTTGTGACAGCTCAACATTTGAAAGTTTCTTATCTAAATTATTCTGTTCATCAGTATACTTTATTTTTACTGAATCATTAGAACAATCTATTTTTACCTTTTCAAATCTTTTAATCATCTTTACTTTTCCTAAAGGCACCTGTTCTAAGGTTTTGTAATTTACTGTTTTTGCATAGTTACCCTCTACCTTCATATGAGTCTGAATATCTAGAAAGTTATTATTTATGGTTCTACTTATATCTCTACTCATATCACTAAATTTATTCTTCATATCTTCAAATTTATTATTCATTTCTCTATGCATATCATCCATCATTTTCATTAATTCTTTCAGAATGGGATACAAATCTCCTTCAGGTTTGGATAATGCTTCTGTCTTATTGCTTTCCATTTTTATTTTCTATTTATGTCAAATATAATATCTCTATTTTAAATAAATTGTGAAATACTTTACTTTTATTTATTCTTACATAAAACATATCTATCCGTTCAATCCTACAGCTGCGAATAAAAATCCCCAAAGAACGACAACAACAAATATTCTAATATCTTATTTAAACCTATGACACAATATAATCAGCTATATAACTCCACCAATGCATATAAAAATAATACCATGCTTTAGCATCTATATGAGACTCAAACTTGGGTCTTTAATTGGTTATTTCGGCCCGAGTTGGCGCGCCATTTTGTAACCGTCGGAATTGTTGAATGCTGTATTCCATTTAAATTGAAGAAAGAAGGCCCAAAATGTTGGTGCCAATTTGTAACTGATTGAATTGATGGATGAAGGTGATGGTTAGGATGATCAATCTGATCTGATAAAAAAATCTAAAAAAACTAATTTAAATTAATCTGGTCTAGCTCAATCGGGTCGCCGTTATGTAATAAACCATCACAAAGCACAAATAATCTCTCTTAAAGTTTAATTTACTTAAGTTATATGTGAAATGAAGAAATAATGAGACTATCTGCTCCAGACATCAACAAATCCGTCACAATTACAACATAAATTGCAAAGAGCAGTGAAACCAACTACTATTGCCCTAAACAATAATATAGGATTAGGCTAACTACTAGATTGGCAATCTAATCAAAATCAAATCCAATTAATAACTAAAACAGATTCCAATATATATTTTATTAGCCTGTTACTGTTATAGTAATTTAAATCTACTTTATTATTTAAAGATGCTGCCTTTTTAACTTAATGGATAAGCTTCTAAGTACCTGTAATAGTACTTTACAAAACATTTGTTTACATATAGACATTATTTAAATAACAAAACAAAATAATACTTGAACCCAAATATACATATATCTATTTTAATAAACGCTAAATAGAAAGATAAACACTCGTGTCAATAAGCGATATACAATTCTTTCTACTTCAATCTCTAATTAATAATTTTCTGTGGGTATCAACTGGTTTTATTATAATTTTATAAACACTTTGAAAATTTATACACTCACTTAAATGTTTAAACAAATTAATAGACGTCGATGGTTTACTAAGAAGCTACAAAATAATTTATAAATAATTCACAAATATCTTCCAATAAAATGATGCTTAATTAGTGCTTCGTTTAGGTTTTAAAATAGAATACTTCACTGGAGTTTAATATCAACACTCTATTAGCTCATCTCTAACTTTACAATGTCCAACCACATTACATAAAAGATATATCGAGCTTCTATTGGATGTTTATTCACCTGTGAGTATTAATACAACTTGTTTGAAATTTTAAACAATTGAATAAAAATTGACTGGCAACAATATGATTATAATTGATATTTATACAAATCAAAACAATATTCAATTAAATCGGTCAATGAAGTTTATTCTCTTCATTTTATAGGAGTTTAAGAAAAATATCCAAGACGAATTATTCTGAACCAAACGATAAAGTATAATCTATTTAGATTTTTATGACGGAATCAGACAAACATGAAATGATTGACTTTGTAATATTAACTAAGATAAATGATAATATGTATATATAATATTCGAATGCAAATATAAATATGAAATTCATATAGAAACAAAATAAAATACTAATAAGCAAAACATACCTTATCTTATATTCCAATTCGCTTACCAAGCTGAGTTTGAATCCTGTTACTTAAATAGCTACGCCGTCTTACGCAATCCAAATAAAACAAAATAATTAAACTAGTCTTGATATTTAAATTAACTCAATTTATTAGATTATAGAAAAGAAAACTGGCAATATTAATGATAAAATACATCCGAAATGACTTTATATTTTAGATTGGTTGACTAAATAAAATGATCAAATTGCTATGTGTATCTCTATATATGTGTTGCAATAACGATAACGACAAAAAAAAATGAATGAGTAAATGACGGGAAAGGCTCCTAGATATTTTACTAAAAAAATTTACATATAACCGATACCAAAATGTGAAATAGGAGGGTATCAAAATCTATTTGTTTATCAAAATAATTACGGATAAATGAATATGAAATAAATATATTTGAGTCTTTCCGATCATTTTCATTTAATAAATTATATTACTTTTAGAGATAATTAAAAAAAAATCATCCCATTTTATTACATATAAAAAAAAATTAATACACACACATTTCATATAAAAAAAAATCATACCATATATATATATAGTCTGTTCGTTCACTATTTATTGGTCTATCGATTGACTTCAGTTATAGTGTAAAGAGAAGTTTCTCCGTCAGAAATAATAATCGTAAACTTTACAATACTTCATTAAAAGTTTTCTTTTTTTCGTCCGAAGAGGTGAGTGCACTTTGATTATCCCTATTATGATGTGAATTGATCCAGTTAGGTCTTGTTTCTTTATTCGTGAGACGATATTTACGCAAATCCATTTTTTATTTATAAAGCATTTTCCTTTTTTTATTTCATAGGTTTTTTTTTTTTTTACTTTGCTGTCGCTTCCCCGGGAACTTTTCTGCAACTGCCCGCTAAATGATTGAACGGGCAGATAATTCCACTATTTTTCCATGTTTTATGGTTTTACACACAAAAAAAAAATATTGAAAAAATTTATTTGTTAAGACACAGAAAATAGATCTATCCTTTACTATTGCAAAATGATAAAGAGTCCTGTTATATTCTGTCGCGTCTTTTTATATGTTCTCTTTCTGACGTTTTTCGTATCTTGATGACCATACAAAATTACTCAATTAAAACTCAATTCTATCAATTTTCTTATAGTTTCTTTTCGCGGGTTTTTGGGGTAAGTTCGGATAAAAAGATACATGAAGATTAAATCCAAATTCGATTACAATTTTTTTTATTATTTTACAAACCAAAATACAAAATTGATATAATAACCTTTTAAATTATTGATAAACATCAATAATTTACACATATCTATATTTTTTTAATAATAATATTTTTTTTTAAATTAATTTATAAACACATATACTCAACACAAAAAAAAACATTGAACTGTATGTAATAATGTTACTATGGTGACTGCATTCATATATGAAATATATAAAATAATATCGATCCTATTTAGTTAAACTTATATTGTACTGAATTGTTTATTATTATTATTTTTTATATATATATATATATATATACCTGGATCATCAATTTGAACATTCACAATATATAATGTTAAACAACCATTTTTAAATGCTGTTACATTAAATACATACACTACTACTTTAATACACGACAGTAATGTAATAGGATATCACTTCTCTCATTGATCTCCTTTACAATACTTACAGCAGAAGGCATGAAATTTAATTAATCTAATTATTTTTATTGCTTTAATTTTTTTTTACAATTTTAAAATAAAACATTAAATGTTACATATCATCATCATCATCATCATCAACCATTATCAATCCACTGCACTCTCCAAGTTCAATCCATCTTCTCCGATATTTAACTTCTCTTCTCCACATCACCCCTGCACACTTTCTCATCTCATTCATCCATCTCACATGTGGTCTCTTTCTGGGTCTTTTACAATCTCTTGGAATCGAGTTTAAAACTTCAATTGTTCATCTATTATCACCTCTTCTGGCAATATGTCCAGCCCAACTCCACTTCAATCTTTTAATTTTTTCAATGAAGTCAGTAACACCTATTTGTTCTCTTACCCATACATTGCGTTTTCGATCTCTTCACAACCAGAATATATAATGTTAAACACAATTATTCTAAATGCTATAAATACACACTCCTACTTTAATACATGCTTTTTTAAGCCAATAAACATCACATGACCATCACATGCTTTCTTCTGTAAATATTGTCGACAATTAGACAATCTTCTTTATATCCAAAGAAGAACGATGGAAATATATAAAGAAGAACAACGAAAAAGTGATTTCATTTTCTTATCACATTATTATACATTTATTATTATTATCAGACATTTATACAAAAAAAGATATAGTTTTTTTGCCAAGCGTTGATGGCCTAGCGGTTAGCGTAGCTGCCTTCCAAGCAGCCGGCCCGGGTTCGCTTCCTGGTCAACGCTTTGACATATATATATATATAAAGTATATAGTTTTAAAATTAGCTTAATTCATGCTGAGCATGCTTTTGATATGTTATATATAATAATCATAGCTATGTATCAAAAGCATGTTCCGCATGAATAAAGCTATTTTTAAAACAATATACGTTTATCATTTATGTATATATATCTGAAACAAATAATTTCCTCAGAGCTTCATCTTTAAAATTATTTTTTCTTTTATTAGTTTCTCCTCTTTCTCAAATTCTATTGGTTGGGAAGTTTTAAAAATATTTTATCCTCCAATTGCTTTTTCCAAATATTGTTAATTTCCTTTAATTTATACTTTATACTCTTTGGCTTTTTAAAAATCTCTATAGCTTCTCTTAGCAGTCTCTGGTCATATTGCTCTATTTTTGCCAGAATATGTGTTTTATTAAAATTGATATCATGATTTGTTAATTTAATGTGTGAATAAATGGCTGATGAGTTATATTTTTCCTTAACTGCCAAAATGTGTTTTTCCTTTCTTACATTTATTCTACAATTGGACTGTCCAAGGTATGATTGTAAATAAATACCACATGGAATTTCATATACATCATGACCCTACAAAGGAATTTTATCTTTAGGGCATGGAAATACTTCATTAATTAAGACTGTCCTGCAATATATAAAAGGAGTAACTGATAAAATTGGCAATGTTTTAAAGAAAAATAATATCCACACAATTTATACTAAATTTAAAAAAATTAATGAAGTATTTTCATGCCCTAAAGATAAAATTCCTTTGGAGTGTCATGATGTATATGAAAATTCCATGAGGGGTTTATTTATATTCATACATCAGACCAATTGTAGAATAAACATAAGAAAGGAAGCACACATTTTGGCCGTTAGAAAAAAATGTAATTTATCAGCCATTTATTCACTCAATAAATTAACTAACCAGGACATCAATTTTAATAAAACACATATTCTGGCAAAAATTGAACAATATGACCAGAAACTGCTAAGGGAAGCTATAGAGATTTTTGAAAAGTCTAAGAGCATAAATGAAAAGTGTGAATCAAAGAAAACTGACAATATTTGAAAAAAGCTATTGGAGGATAAAATATGTTTTAAAACTTCTCAACCAACGGAATTTGAGAATGAAGAGAGAATAACAAAAAAAAAAATAATTATTTCAAATCTCACCACACACATTCTTATGATTTGAGAAAGAAAAAGTTCTGAGGAAAGTAATTGTTGTTGTATTGAAATGTTAGCTATTTAGCTGCTATATTTATATGACAAGGAAGCTCCTGAAAATAATATCATGAATTCATTATTCTTAAAAAGAAGTAGCTTTGACAATAGTTTGAAATAGTTAATTGTTATTGATATTGGGATTGTCTAAGTGTTGGCTGGTTTTTAATGATATATATATATATTGTGAACTTTAGCTTTGGCAGAAGCTAAATGTTAAGTATAATTTTGTGCCAAGACATCTAAAATATATATATATAGTTCAGTTCTGTCATGAATAGATTTTTATTAATGCTTTATAATGCCACAATTTTAACATAAAAAAGTTACCATAGCACTATTTTATAGATTGTATAGCCACAAAATAATTTTTACATAGCTTAAATTATAATAGTTTTAAGCCTAAATAAATGTTTAAGATGCTAAAGTCTTTAAATTTCAAAAGCTGGTAATTTAAGTGACAGATAATGCATTTTAAGATAATAATGCTAATTTAGTCACAATTTAATCATTTAAAATATTTTAAAAAGCTTGTATTAATTTTAAGCTTAAGAAACCAGATTCAAACTTTATATTTTGGTTTGTTGGCATTTAAATTAAAGCTATAATATTTTAATTCATTTTAATTTTGAAAAATAATTTTCTAGTTAAATATTTTTAGACATATTTAGGTAGTTGTAAACTATTCACTGTACAGCCTGTGGTGGTGCTGTTTCTGTGTAAAAACACAGAATTATACCACTTTTGCGGCCAGTTCTTATGGCTAATACACAACTAGTGATCATATTAGCCGCTTAAGAGACAACAGATGTAGTGGTTAGACTCTGTGGCCAAATTCTTCCATGGTCACTAACCCTACATCTAAACTAACAACACTATATGATTGTATAGTTTGCTGCTTTTTCATTGTGGCATGAATTCCTATGCATAGTGACCTGATATGTATTCTCGCTTGAATTGAATCTGAGAGTGTGTGCAGTGGAATGTTTTGCAACAGTTTGTTTGTTGATGTTGATGATTTTCTGTATTTCCCAACTGAGATCTTTTTGTGTACTAGTAATTATCATTGTATTCTTGAGATTTATCCAAGCTTGTTTTTTGGTTAGGTTTGATTGTTATTTGTAACCCAAAAAAGATGTCAACATGTTTGTCAGATGATTGTAGTTGTTGGTGAAAAAGTACCATTTCTGTTGTGACTCGGACGAGAGTAACAAAAAAATACCAAAATGGTTACCATGTTATTGCAATTGGGGGGTGTCCCAAAGCGAGAAAGGGATGCAGTTGATTTGGTTGAGTTCAGACATGGTGAATGAATTTATTTGATTGAAAAGAACCTGTGTTTTGTTTGTGATTCTTTTGATCTGTAAGTCAATTAATTCACACCCAGAACATCAGTTTTAAAAGGGTAGGGCTTTACAGCCAAGTGTGGCGGAGTTGATTGGACAGCTTCAAATTCTTCTCAAATCAATCAACAACATGCTTCTTTTCATCGGAAGAGAATCGACTCTCTTGATTGATATCTTAGTCAAAATAGCAAAAAAAAATTTCTTTTCATTTATAAGCAAATACACATTTGAGGTGGAGTTTGTTTGACAGCTTGGATTAATTTTTTTCTAAATCAATCAACACCACATTTTTAAAAATTGAAAAAAGAAAGTGTCGATTCTAAATTAAAAAAAAAAAGATGTCTGTTAACAAAAAACAATATATTAAAAGCAAAAAAAAAAAAGAAAGTTGTATGTAAAAATGTGTGTATATATTTGAGATCCAAAAAAAAACATTACAAGTGTCCCTTATGCTTTGAAATCGACTGAATCAAAAAAAAAAAAAAAAGACGTCTGTAAAAAAAACCCAGTATATTTAGAATTGAAATCCCCCCCCCCAAAAAAAAAGTCGTATGTAATAATTGTGTACTTTTGAGATCCAAAAAAAAAAAAAAAAGTCAAAGTGTCCATTCTAGTTTTAAATTTATCAAATGAAAAAAAAGAAAAATAATTATGTCAAGCAAAAAAAAACAAACAACAACAACAATATATTAAAAAGCAAAAATAGCCATACAAATATGATCTATTAGAGCCAAAAAAAAGTCTAGAGGCCCGGTAATGTTATATCGCTATGTTTTTAAATGGAAACAGCGCCACCACAGGCTGTACAGTGAATAGTTTACAACTACCCATATTTATTTAGAAAGAGTTTAATAAAGCTAGTAATTAAAAATAGGATTATTAAAAGCAATAGATAAGTAAAAGAGTGAATAAATGAGTGAATAAAAGTTAAGTTTTAATATTATTTATTTTTAAATATCAAATTTCTAATTTTAAAAGACAGTGTTAAATTTATATTCTGAGACTTGTTTCAATATGAATAATGAAAAATAGTTGTATTAAATATCGAATATTTGTTTTATTTATTATAATGTAAATTTCATTATGTAATATTTTTTATTTTATCTTGGTAACTGTAATTATTTTTATTTGCAACCAGAAAATGTTTTTGATTAATTTGTACTTGTCTAGGCAAAAATTGATTTATTTTAAAATTAAATATTAATTAGATAAATTTTACTTAACAATCTACCCTGGTTACAATAAATCAGGATTCAAACTAATAAGGGAAGGGTGGAAAGTTTAAAAGAGTAGTCACAAGTCTTGTAAAATAATCACATGACTAATAGTATAAATAGGTGAGATTGTCATCTGTTCAAGGACCTCAATCAGTTTTAACTTTATTTGTAGCAGTTCAATTTTAAAAACTCCAGTTAAATTTTGAAGTGTAATTTTATTTAAATTTTATTATTTTAAAGCTAAGTATGTCAGGATGAATTAAAACTATCTAGGCACAATTATCTGAACTGAAGCACCAAGGGAATTGAAATCTTTATACCTGCCAGCTTTAGTGGTAATATTATTAAATTATTACAATGTTTAGAATGTTATTTTTAAATTTTCTGTGTTGGATAATTTCAACAGTTATTGTTATTATTGCCATTATAATGATTCAAGAATGAATGACAATCTTGAAGTCTATTTGCTCCCACAGAATATTTAAGTTTCTTATTGGTAAGAATGTCACAGAAAACATTAATAACTTCTTAATATTATATTTCAAACATTCATTCATGTCAAATTGTCTAGAATTTATTTACCTTCAGTAAAAGACTTAATTCATTAGATAAGAACTATATTTTGATATAATGAATGTATGTTTATCAGACATTTTAAAATAATTTATCAAGTCTACAAAAGAAAGAATTAAATTAATAATAATTTTATACTTCAATAAAATGTATTCTGTGCTCATTTAAATAAATACATTATATTCTTAACTTATTAAAACACAAATAAAAGAATTCACTTATTATGACTATTTCTGTTTTCTCCCTCTGAATAAAAAATATCATTTTTCTCAGGTGGGAATAATAAAAAAAAATCAACTTTCAACAAACTATTAATAAATAGTATGTGAAATTTTACAGTATTTTACTTAATAAAAGCAAAATATGAAATATATCTACAAAAAGGACATTATATTTAAATGATCTTAAACAAGGAAAAAACACTCCATACAGTAGTGCCACCCTGTGCCAACCAGAATAATCAATGAATGCCAAAAGGCTTGTGCATAAAATTCCTATCTAGTGCCTACTCATCCAATATCCCCAGACTAGATAGGGATTTTATGCACAAGTCTTCTGGCATCCATTAATTACTCTGGTTGGCACAGGGTGGCATTACTGTATGGAGTTTTGCATTGTTTAATAACAATTATGTGCTAGTATAAAAGATGGTGATCATGTGATGTTTAGTGGTTTAAATGATCTTAAATAACTTTTCTGCATTTAATTATTTTATAATGCCTGAGATATTTTAAATCCCGCACACATTATTTCTTCCCTCTTAGCATTAATATGGAGACCACTGTGGTTATAAATATAATATTCAAAATAAGTATGTTTCTCTTGCAAATACTTGATAATATTGGATAAATACAATTTATCAGAAATACTTTATTATAAAATATTCACAATAATATTGCAAATTAAGATAATTTGCATGGTGAATTAATTTAAAACTTTGAATTTAAATACTAGTGAACTATTCATTTGCAATCTAATCAACATATATCATAATTTAAATTGATAGATACTTGTTTGAATAGTGATAAATTTATTCTATACTTGCTAACATGATTATTTGAAATTTTACTAAAAATATCCAATAGAGACACATTCTACATTTCATAGTTTTTTTTATAGATTTTAATATTATAGTCATATTGTATTATATGATGGATGTGTTTGCTGTCTATGAGATGTTATTGCCAATATATTTCTTCATGTTCCAGTTTAAGGAAAAATTATTTATGAAAAAAGCAGAACTGTTTTTTAATTTATTTAATTTAATGATATAGGGTTGAATTTATTTGTATTATGATTTTGGATACCACATTTTAGTTCATGTGTATTTTATTTTATATTGTATATGCTATATTTTGAAATATTATAAGTTAAAAGTTTTCAGAATAGTACTTTATCATATTTGCATATTTTAAAATAGTATTTGCTTTTCTATTTACACATGAATTATTTATTTATAAAGGTATATTATACTATAAACTTAGATATAAATTTCTATTATTTATTTTATGATTAGTTATTGCCTAATGTTAATAGAGTCATATTGAGTATTAATTATTGTTATTTATCATATTTTCTATTTGTTAGCTATAGTAATTTTTTATAGATTATTTATTATCTCTATTTTTGAAGTGCTTATGTATGTCAGCATATTTAAAGATGGTAGTGTTAGTCTATCATTATTTTTCAAAGGATAATAGCATTCATCTCTCTTTTTTATTGTTTTGCTAGCATTTATCTGCTCACAGCATATATTTTGGAGAAGTAGCTTGATCTCTCTCTCTCTATTTTGAGGCAATTCTTACTTAATGTTTTGGCCCTGATGCATATTTTCATTATTTTTCTGACTAGTGACAAAGTCCTAAATCTTTTGTTGCCCTTATAAACTAGGTGCATTCTTAAGTGCTATGCTATTATACTTTGTATCTTGCTTTATTTAATTATTGGAAGATGAATTTTGTTTGTAATTTATAGTATGTTTAATAAAGCACATGTAATATTTTACCATGGGCTTATCTGTCATTTTAGTGGTTTTATCAAGGTATTGATGAATTCTACTTTACCTCTATAGCATTCTTAGTTGGCTTAAATGTGAATAATTCATTGTAAATGTATAAGTTCTATATTTGAACTTTGCTAATAATGACTAAATATAATTAATTTGAAATTTTTAAAAATTTATTATAGGTTTAAATTGACAATATACATCTGTCTTATCACTCTATCACTGAACTGGTAAGCTGTTATTATTGAGTATGTTAAATAATTATAAAAGTGACACTACTTATATGAAAGTTATTATCATTGTATAAAGAACTTTTTGATAATTAAATAATATAAAATTTATTTTGATCTTCTGGATTATTTTTGCTTAATCCAAGTGAATTTTTTTTATAAAACATGATGTAAATTTTTGATCCTTCTGTTATAAAATTTTTGAGGAAATAACATTGCGAAAATATTTGGCTATATGAATTCAAATATAAAAAAATTATAATTTTGTATTTGTTAATGTAGAATAAATATTTGTTGTTGTTATTTAAAAAATTTCTCATAGTTGTTTGTTCAAATCATTCCATATATCATTCTATATACTGAATAAAAATTTAAATACTTATAAAATATTATAAATTATTTTAAGTGTATTTTCTAAGAGTGTACCTGACATTGAAGCTAATAAGAGTCACTTTATTGAATTATTTAAGCATTAGTAGAACATTTAATAAAAATGTATTTTCCTTAATAAACAATTATAATTTGATTTATCATTTTGAATCACTTTATCACTGTGCATATTTATTTTTAAAAATCATTTTCATATTTGAAAATCTGTAAAATTAAGAGTGTGCTAATAGCTCTAAACAAGCTTTTTTTTTTTATTTATGATAAAGCTACTACAGAAACATCAAACATTTTTATCTTGATGTCCCCATCCCCAGACTGTCACCTAGGTCTCTCAGTGAGGAGTGGGACATTAGACAAAAACCACTCAACAAACATTTATCTAAAAGATAATTGTTAGAAGAAGATCTAAAAGTTCAGATCTTCTTCTAACAATTATCTTTTAGATAAATGCTTTGTGAGTTGTTTTTAGACTAATGTCCCAACTCCCACTGAAGAGACCCAAGGCGACTCTGGGGATGGGGACAATTCAAGATAAAGATTTGAATCCTTCTCTGTAGAATTTATCATAAATAAAAAAAGCTTGTTTAGAATTACCGCCATTTTACATATTTGTAAGTGCAAGCTATATATAAGTCATGTGACATCTGACTTGTTACTATTACTATTAATATTTGAAAATCATATTTATTATTCTATTATAAAATTTAATTTTACAACAACCCAGTTTATATTTATAAGTTCTTTAAGTAGAGTTATTCTAGGATAAAGAGTTTAAAAGAATTTATTTTATAATTTAAATGAGATCATATTGCCCTGAGATACCCTGATTTGATTAATAAACCATATTAGTTAAATTTATTTTGATAATGAAGAAAGTACATTCAAAAGATAGATCTTATGTGACATAGATTTTCAAAGAACATTTTAAACTTAATAAGGATTAAATAATGCTTTATCTGATCAAAGCAATGAGATGACTAGAATATACTAAAGTGATGGATTAAGTGATTGTTGTAGTAGATCTTTTTGTAAATGAAAGAAATGTGAATGTAACCTTAGTGGCATATTTTCACAATATTAAGAGTTTTTTATATATGCTAGAATGAGTTGAAATTTCTTCTTCTCCAAATTTATTAATAGCATTACTTCATATTTTCATAATATTTTATTATAAACGTTTCCTCTTTATATCTTCTTATTATAGCATATGAAATTTTATATTATAAACCCACTGAACATAGCTATATGTTGTCCTTTCATTTCATATTATTCTTTATAAGTTACAATTTGGTTAACTTTAGAGGTTACAGTATATATATATATATATATATATATATGTATCCCATTACAATATATATATATATATATATATATATATATATTGTAATGGGATGGGGGTATTGAAAGAAAATAAAAATAAGTGAACCTGGAGTGATGGCAAAATCATCATCAACCCCAAGTAAATACAAAATCTCTGAGAGATCATTGAGAGATCAGCCAGCAACTCAAAAGAGCAACTAAAGCTTAATTAACCATCAAACAGCATTATAAAGTAAATATCAGCATAAGTAAAAGACCATTCATCAACATTAATGGGAATAAACAAATCAGTACAATATATCAACAGTCCATCTTGTGGCTGGATGTGAACAATAAAAAAATATAAATCAATAGTCAACCTTGTGACTGGATCGGAAATGGGTCTTCTGTAGACCAGGCTAACTATTGAGCCTTTGCCAGATTGGGCAATTATTTAAACATATCTTGGAGGCACAAACTAAGTGCTAATCCATTAGAATACATAAGTAGAAAATCTAAACAATAATGCTGGGACATTTAAAACATGCTGATCATCATCAGTGCTCAGGCCACTTGTAAAGGCCAGCTATAAACTTAACTTTTAATAAGACTCAACTAAAAATAAAATATAGTGCATGGGCTTTAAAGAATATAATCTTATGCACCAACCAGGATGATGACTGATCATCTCTGGATGCCTCAAAGCACTAAATACACATCCCCATTTATATATTCATCCTGTGCACGAATCTAGCTCAGAGAACATAAGCTCTATTACTGTATGTGACCAAGAGATGATGAAAACAATTTTTAACAATTAAATACAAGTTTATTAATTACAAAAAAATAAATGATATTTAAGGTCTGATTTTGAATAATATACAATATAAAAAAATTATCATATTTTGTGACTTACAAAATTACTATACAAAATTCAAATTATTACGTTAATTTATGTAATTACTATTCAAAATTCAAATTATTACATTGATTTACATAATCTTGTGTTGGGAATGAAAGTATTCATTTATTATTAACACTCATAAAAAGCACATGCACAATAGCTTGAAAAGGCTGATCTTTAATGTATTACAATTTATAAAACATAGCGCTATAAAAAATGCTTATTTACATAATTAGTATTCAAAATTCAAATTGTTACCTGTTTACATATATGTGCACACAGACGTGCCATTTATAATATACAATTAATATTAAAAATGATTAAATTTTACACATGTGTTATAATCGACAAGCATTGATATTTGCAATACAATTGACATATATACACACACATATGTGCAAGTGCATGAATTTTCTGAACCTATTTGACTTGCTACAAAATAATTATCAATATCTTAAATTATATAAAATACAATAAATGATTGAAGTTTCAGTTAAATGAAATACATTTTACATACTAGGTTTACTGAAACATGTATATATAATTTGCACAGACGTGCAAAACATTAATTTATATACATAACATTTGTATTTATCACAATAAAATTATGAAAGATTATTTTCGCAATTTAATATCTTTGCTGAATATAGACTTTTTCTTTAAAATAAGAACTATCAAATTTTTGACAGTTAATTGATTTAAAATGTCTTTCTTTTTTCTAGTCTAAAAGATTTTTGGAAATTTTTTTTTTGACTATTAATTATAGCTTTGTGTGTATTTTTTTTTCTAAATTATAAATATAACTTTAAACAGTTTTTTTCTTTTTTAATAAATGATTTTAAACTAATATCGTTTTATAGAATAAAAAATATATATAAATTTTAAGACATCTTTCTGATTGATGAGTTAATGCTGATAAAGTAGGCAAGATGAGATAGCAAAAGTGAATACATGAACTGCAACTCCCCATGCCATGATAAGCAGACAGCCAACTGGACTATCAGTAAAGCTCCATGATGTCATGAGAAAATACCTCATTTTTAAGCACTGCCCCTTCTAAGTGCCTATACAGATCATCCTCAAAGAGTAGTATTCAGAAAAAATATGAGACTTAGGGGTATAAACAAGGTCTATTCATGAGACCAAGGCCTATTCATGAGGCCTATATATATTCACTGCTGGACTACTCTGGGAGCTCAACATCTAGGTCTAGACAGTGCCGAGCCCATACTTCAGAGCATCATGAACACACTGCATCCAGACAGCCCCACTCAACAATACACTGACTACAAACATAAAAAGTACAAACTCACGCATCACTTTCAAAATGTAATTTTACTAAAAAAATTATTTAAAATTTTGTTATCATATTTAACTTTACTCACCACAGCTATGTATATTTCTATCTGTTCTTCTCAGTCTTTAGATATGTCAGCATATATATATAATTTCTTCTTCACCAAGCTTGGGTTCCCTGATAAGTTTGTTTTAGAGATCATCATCATCAGAAAAAAGTATAATCCATGTATAATGTTGGTTCATAGTTGGTCTCCCATCTGTGTAGAACTGTTCCAGGCAAGCAGCTGTCTTGGTTTAATAGATTTCAGGCAAGCAACTATCCTCTCCACATTTAAAGCTATGAATTTCAGCACAAAGAAGTGGGTCATTTTCTCCATGTAAATACAAACTCCTGCTAAGGAAAACAGTGTACTATCTTGCCTTCAGCTACATAAGTTTATGATAGCTATTCTGCAAATTGTATGGTCAGATAAAACCAACTGCTGCACTTCATCAAGTTACAACAAAATATTGTAACCAACTCTTCAGCTGACTGACTATTCTTACAAAAATTATTATCCAGACTGCTCTCTTCAAAAATCATTATCCAGACTTGACTGATATTTTTATCAGTCTTTTTATAAAATTGTCTGAGGTAATAACAACACCTTGATTGAAAACAGAGTTTTTATTTTTCTCTCTCTAATCTCTTTGAAAACAAGCATGTTTTAATTAATTAAAAAAAATTCAAAAACAAGTATTGTGTTTTTACATTTCACAATCAGAATAATAATAATACAATATATATATTTATTCAGACCTTTTAAAAGTTTAATTTATAAAACAATATAACGATATTTTAAATCAGAGTTATTATTTTTTTATTTCAATGAATGTAGAAAATATCTACTATAATTTTTGTCTGTGTTTATTTTTACTTTTACTTTCAACTATATATATATATATATATATATATATATATATATATATATATATATATATATATATATATATATATATATATATATATATATATATATATATATATATATATATATATTGTGAATGTTCAGATTGATGATCCAGGTATATATATATAAAAGAAAAAAATAAATAAATAAATAAAGAAGTTTGTTGATTTTTTTTTTTTTTTTTTTTTTATAAGAAGGGATGGTAAGTTATGGGAATGAGGATTTAATTTTTTTTACCCTGGCAACCTTAAAGATTTTAAAAAAAATATTTTATTGTGGTTTTTGCTTTTAAATAAAAAAAACTTCACTATAATCAAACTTAAGAAAAACATATAAATAAATAAACTTATTTTAAAAAAAATAAAAAAAAACAAACAAACAATTCAGTACAATATAAGTTTACCTAAATAGGATCGATATTATTTTACATATTTCATATATGAATGCAGTCACCATAAGTAACATTATTACATACAGTTCAATGTTTTTATGTTGTGTATATTTGTTTATAAATTAATTTAAAAAAATATTATTAAAAAATATAGATATGTGTAAATTATTGATGTTTATCAAGTAAATAAAAGGGTTATTATATCAATTTTGTATTTTGGTTTGTAAATAATAAAAAAATTGTAATCGAATTTGGATTTAATTTTCATGTATCTTTTTCTCCAAACTTACCCCAAAACCGCGCGAAAACTACTATAAGAAAATTGATGGAATTGAGGTTTAATTGAGTAATATTGGATGGTCGTCAAGATACGAAAAACGTCAGAAAGAGAACATATAAAAAAGACGCGACAGAATATAACAGGATCTTTTTCATCATTTTGCTATAGTCAAGGACAGACATATTTTCTGTGTCTTAACAAATAAAGTTTTTCAATATTTTTTTTTGTGTGTAAAACCATAAAACATGGAAAAATAGTGGAATTATCTGCCCATTCAATCATTTAGAGGGCAGTTGCGAAAAGTTTCCAGGGAAGCGGCAGCAAAGTAAAAAAAAAAAAAACCTATGAAATAAAAAAAAAAAAATGCTTTATAAAAAAAAAAATGGATTTGCGTAAACATCGTCTCACGAGTAAAGGAACAAGGACCAACTGGATCAATTCACATCATAAAAGGGATAATCAAAGTGCACTCACCTCTTCGGACGGAAAAAGAAAACTTTTAGTGAAGCATTATAAAGTTTGCGATTATTATTTCTGACAAAGAAACTTCTCTTTACACCATAAGAACTGAAGTCAATCAATGGGCCAATAAATAGTGAACGAACAGACTCATATATATATGGTATGATTTTTTTTTATATAAAATGTGCGTGTATTAATTTTTTTTTATATGTAATAAAAAGGAATGATTTTTTTTTATTATCTCTAAAAGTAATATAATTTATTAAATGAAGATGATCGGAAAGACTCAAATATATTTATTATTTCATATTCATTTATCCATTATTATTTTGATAAACAAATAGATTTTGATACCCTCCTATTTCACATCTTTGGTATCGGTTATATGTAAATTTTTTTAGTAAAATATCCAAGAGCCTTTCCCTTCATTTACTCATTCATTTTTTTTTTGTCGTTATCGTTGTCACAACACATCTAGAGATACACATAGCAATTCTATCATTTTTTATTTAGTCAACCAATCTAAAATATAAAGTCATTTCCGATGTATTTTATCATTAATCTTGCCAATTTTCTTTTCTATAATCCAATAAATTGAGTTAATTTAAATATCAAGACTAGTTTAATTATTTTGTTTTATTTGGATTGCATAAGACGATGTAGCTATTTAAGTAACAAGATTCAAACTCAGCTTGGTAAGTGAATTAGAATATAAGATAAGGTATGTTTTGCTTATTAATATTTTATTTTGTTTCCATATGAATTTTATATTTACATTTGCATTCGAATATTATATATATATTCTCATTTATCTTAGTTAATATTACAAAGTCAATCATTTCATGTTTGTCTGATTCCGTCATAAAAATCTAAATAGATCGTACTTTATCGTTTGGTTCAGAATAATTCGTCTTGGATATTTTTCTTAAACTCCTATAAAATGAAGAGAATAAACTTCATTGACCGATTTAATTGAATATTGTTTTGATTTGTATAAATATCAATTATAATCATATGTTTTAATTGTTGCCGGTCAATTTTTATTCAATTGTTTAAAATTTCAAACAGATTGTATTAATACTCACAGGTGAATAAACATCCAATAGAAACTTGATATGTCTTTTATGTAATGTGGTTGGACACTGTAGAGTTAGAGATGAGCTAATAGAGTGTTGATATTAAACTCTAGTGGAGTATTCTATTTTAAAACATAAACGAAGCACTAATTAAGCATCACTTTATTGGAAGATATTTATAAATTATTTATAAATTATTTTGTAGCTTCTTAGTAAACCATAGACGTATATTAATTTGTTTAAACATTTAAGTGAGTGCATAAATTTTCAAAGTGTTTATAAAATTATAATAAAACCAGTTGATGCCAACAGAAAATTATTAATTAGAGATTGAAGTAGAAAGAATTATATATCGCTTATTGACATGAGTGTTTATCTTTCTATTTAGCGTTTATTAACATAGATATATATATATTTGGGTTCAAGTATTATTTTGTTTTGATATTTAAATAATGTCTATATGTAAACAAATGTTTTGTAAAGTACTATTACAGGTACTTAGAAGCTTATCCATTAAGTTAAAAGGGCAGCATCTTTAAATAATAAAGTAAATTTAAATTACTATAACAGTAACAGGCTAATAAAATATATATTGGGATCTGTTTTAGTTATTAATTGGATCTGATTTTGATTAGATTGCCAATCAAGTAGTTAGCCTAATCCTATATTATTGTTTAGGGCAATAGTAGTTGGTTTCACTGCTCTTTGCAATTTATGTTGTAATTGTGATGGATTTGTACATGTCTGGAGCAGATAGTCTCATTATTCCTTTATTTCACATATAACTTAAGTAAATTAAACTTTAAGAGAGATTATTTGTGCTTTGTGATGGTTTATTACATAACGGCGACCCAATTGAGCTAGACCAGATTAATTTAAATTAGATTTTTAGATTTTTTTATCAGATCAGATTGATCATCCTAACCATCACCTTCATCCATCAATTCAATCAGTTACAAATTGGCACCAACATTTTGGGCCTTCTTTCTTCAATTTAAATGGAATACAGCATTCAACAATTCCGACGGTTACAATATATATATATATTAGTGTGTGCTATGTAATCCAATTGGTTACAATATATATATATATATAATATATATATAATATTTCCATACTCTGCTATTCTGAATATTAATGTAAAATAATTCTCATACAGAGTTTAAATATAAAATTTTAACAATATTTATTGCACCAAATATATTACTGATATTTTCACATGAAAATATTGAAAGTATACTTGGTACAATAAATATTGTTAAAATTTTGTATTTAAACTCTGCATGAGTTTTATTTTACATTAATATTCAGAATAGCAGAGTATGAAAAGGTTATTACATATTACAGAAACAAAAGGAATAGCTGGCTATAAAGGATAGTGTACAAAATATGAACGATTATAACACTCCAAGCTAGAATGGATTTCTTTAATGAATACTTATAGTTATGGCATTTATTTAAATTGTTGCCTTGTAATAATCTGAGAATCTATAAATGGCCTTTTTTATTTTATCATTTTTTTGCAAACTGATGATGTAAAAAATTGAAAGTGTTTTTGGTACAATAAATATTGTTAAAATTTTATATTTAAATTTTGTATGAATATTATTTTACATATATATGTGGAATTAGATATTTTAATGGATTCTTACATTGGTGAAGAATTGAGATGGAATCAGAAACCTTTTTATCTTTTGATGTTGCCAGAAAACTATTAATTTCTAATTGATAATTCTGAAGCTAAACAAGTTTTTCTCTTTTAACGGGTGCAATAGATTTTTTTGTTTTGGTTTTAGTGCAATAAAAAAGATCCACTTTTATTTCAAACCCAAGTTCTTATAAAATGTAAACCCAGACAACTATCTTTTATAGGTGTGAGAATGGAAAAAGGTAATATTTTTCTTGACATCCTGCAAATAACAATTCCTCTTTCTCCAGTGAATTAATATATTGAATTAGATAATTTCATGGATTTTTATATTGTTAAAGAATTGAGATAGCAATTATATTTATGTAAACAGATAAAATAAATATAATAAATTAAAAATCATTAGAATATATTTTACAATATTTAAAATTCCAATATATAAAAATAAATAATAGCTATAACCAGTTTATGACATATCTGCCATCCTGAATAGCATCTTAGCAATGGATATTTGTAGGAAATAAAAATGCATTTCATTCTACAAGTATTTTCATCACTATTAAAGCTTCATATTATCAAGATGTAGATGTGAGTTATTATCATATTGTGAAGTATATTTATCAAAATGCAATAACAGTCATTTTGTCAAGCATTGGTGGTCGAGAGGTCAGTGACGGCTGCTTTGCAAGCAGTTGTCCCTGGTTAGCGGGTTTGCTTCCCGGCTGATGCTATGACACATGAGAAAAAAAAATAACAGTCATTTTATTACATGATGATCTTAAAAAGATTAGCACTAAAAAATAAGAGCATAATAGTGTGATTCCACATCTCCAAAACTAATTAAAGTTCCACACCATTAATGTTTTTATTTTATATATGGAAAATAATTTGAAGAAAAAAAAATCAAAGAGGCATATTTTGTAAATATGACAGGCAACCACTTACATAGGAACATTAATATTACTTGATTTTAATGGGATTTTTTTTTCTAATTTTAATTATAAAATGCTATTCAGGACATGACACAATCTGGTTATAGTTATTAATTATTTTTATATATTGGTATTCTGAATATTGTAGAATTTATTGCAGTGGTTTTAAATCTACATATATATATATATAATTAAACAGCAAATAAATATATAATAAGTATATACATTTTTGAGTTTGTATAATTTATGGTAAGAGTTTATATATATAATTTTACTTAAAATAAACTATTGAGTTCTTTGAAAAGTGACTCCACATTAGAATTTTAGAATGGGTTTAGATGAGGGTCTGCTGATTAATAACATAAATTTTTATGGAATTAAATATATATATAAATTTCTGGAATTTTTATGTAAATGATTTTTTTATTCTTATATATTGCATCCCTCAGAAAATTCTTTAAAACAGACAGTCATTTATCTTTGTCACATATCTTTGATCATATATTTCAGTAATGTGTGATAGAATAGAAGCTATATGAAATTAAATATATTTTAAAATAATGAGTATATGAAGTTACATTGATGGTTTATTTGAAAAAGTGTATGTTTCAAATGTATCTGTAGTACAAGAGGTTGGTTTGGCTTCTGGATGATGGATGGTTATGATAGTATTGAACAAAGGTGAAAGATATACTAATAAAAACAAAAACTTAACATTTCATAATTAAAAATCAATCTATTTATTTTGATAGTGCTTAAATTTGGACAATTGAAACTAAATTTAACGAATTCATGTGTCTGATATAATTACAATTTATTAATTTAAGTGTTGTTATTTCTTTTGAATAATTGTTTTTATTATTAAAAAATATATAAAAACACATTAAGAAAAATATTTAATGCATAAACAAACACTTTTCATTTCAAATAAAAAGTTTTTCTAATTTATGCAGTATCAAGTGCAATAAATGGGGCGGGGCTATTTATGTATTGACACATTTTGAAGGATACATTATATACAACAAAATAACATATAGAAAATTACAAAAAAATCAAATATTTATACATTATCAGTTTAAAATAATGATGTCTTTCAAAATAACCTCAACAGAGTTCTATTGGAATTTTAATATAAAATCTATATTTTAGTTTAATAATTGAGTTTCCTTTAAATTTAAAGTATAAATATATTAACCTATGCAGAAAGAATGCTAGACTTTTTAAATAAATTATTTACTCCCAAAATTATACAAACTCAGAAGTTTATTTATAGTAAACTTGCATTAAGCCATAATAAAAATAACTAACATTTACGACAAAATAGGACATAAAAATACAATAAATATTTATATTAAGGATATTATTTTGATATTTAGCAATATAATCGTTTTTATGAGTTATGCAGTTTATATTAATACTGATGGTATGGTATTTTTTTTTTTTATATTTGTATGTTTTTTGTTGTGGATATAATTTCATTTTTTAACACAATTATTTAAAAATATTTTTTTTATTTATTTAAATTTTTTTGATTTTTGATTAAGTTCATAATAAAAATAGTGTGAATCTACGCTGATAAATGCTTAAAAAAATAACTTCCAAAGTCTCCTTTTTAAAATTTATTCCGATGTTCTGCGTTTTTAAGCCTATTGTAAGATGCTTTATATATAGTGATACCTCTTTTACCTTAACCACATATCTTAACAGCTAAGTTATAAATTCTATCATATATCTGTGTGCGTTTGTTTGTCTAACAATAATTTATTTCAAGATTTATGAAGAAGTGTTTTTAGTAAATGTTTTAAATAATGAAACTTTTTTTAAAAATCATTGAATTAAGTAAAATAAATAAGATATTTTAAAAGTGAATCCTAACTTAATGTTGTATACTATTTTTAGTAATACATTAAGTACTAATTTTGAAATAACTTAAATATTCGAAATTATATTATAGATAAATAGCTGCATATATTTTTTGTAACGTATTTTTTAAAATAAACTATCTGGTTTTATTTATTTTATTAAAAGCTTATATTTAATTTAGAAAACAAATAGAAATATTTCTTTCAACAATTTTTTTTTTAATGTCTTAGTTTTCCAAATTTGTTCTCACTACAAAGAAATGAGTAGCATAAACCCTTTATTTTCTAATGACAAGAATTAGAATTTATGATCAAATTTCATTCTAGAAAACCTACCCTTATTGCTTCAATTTTACTAAGGTGCAGTTTAGTAAAATAAATCATTTTATAATGTGCACCATTCAGAGCTTGTTGAAAAGATAAATGATAAGATTTCTCAGCTATCATTTGACATTCTTTGCAGAAAATTTAATTTAATAGTGAACAAGCTTTATTCTAAACAATATTTAATAAAGAATTATGTTTTAGTTTTCTTAAATTTAGATTTTGAAAAGCATTAAAAAAATTAATTTGTTATCATCGCTGGGGGTTACGTTTCATCATTATAACTATTCTCTTTTAGATATAAACAACAGAGTCCTTCCTTTATAAGATTATATATATTTTAGAAGCTTATATTTTATTTTTTCTTTAAAAAAGAAACTCTAAATATTTTTTTATCTAGTTTTTTACTTTTTTCTAAATTACCTTTTTTTACAATATTTTTTAAAAATACATTGTAATATTTTTTAAGTATATATGTTAGTGAACTAAAAAACATATGGCTTTATTGCTCTGGAGATCGTAAAATATTCAGAACCAGATTTGTGTCAGAATTGATAATGAGATCTCTCACTTCCAACTGCAACAAACCAAACAGTATTATTATTCTTATCTTTGTCTTTTCATTTTCTTTGCATCTTTCTTCATATATTCTTATATATCACACTTTTCTATATACTCACTCTCCTCATATACACCTCAATGCAATTTTTATATAATTCATCCTTTATTTTTCTTACAGATTCGACTATTCTGCAGTCTTCATCAAAGCTCTTATATTACTTTAACTCTTTCTATAGTAGCTCTGATGAAGACTGCAGGATAGTCAAAACTGTAAGGAAAATAAAGAAGGAATTATATAAAAATTGCATTGAAGTGTATATGAGGAGAGTATACAGAAAAGTTTGATATACAACAAACTCACACAGTGTTAGCAAACTAACTTACTATGACAGGAATCCAAGTCTGAAATAGAGCCAGACATTTTTAGGCAACTAAAAAAAATATCCTTCTGTTCCTTCATTTAACCAATCTATAAAATCCTACTTGATATTTTATATTGGACCCTTATCTGGATGTAATTTAAATGAAGATTATGAACCACATCTCATTCTAATTATAATGCATTATTTTTTGGATAGACTGAAATGAAAAAAATAATAATAAAAGAACATGGCAGCTTAGACGAGGCATTATATTCATACTTTTAGTCCAGAAAAAAAAAAAAAACAGAAAGTAGTAAAAAATAAATGTATATAGTTTCTTAATAGTTTCTTATATTTTCTCATTTACTTGTACATTAATTATTTTTATATATATATATTCTAACCTCCCCCTGCACATTCTCACCCCAAAATATACTGTTCATTACGAATATTACGGGTTCTAGCTCAGTTAACAAATAAATAAATGAAATATTCAGCATTAATTAAAATGATTACTAGCTCTAATTTTAAAATACAAATACGGTTCAATTTTAAAATTGAATTAAACAAATATTTACTATTTTCATGAGACATGGAGTGACAATACAGGGAACGAGATAGACTACATTGAGCCATTATCCACACGATACTACCTCAATGGCATAAGAACACTATCCCCCCTTTTTACTATACCAAATAACTAACTCATAGTATTCTTACGACTTTCTGAGCTCTATTCACTACGATTAAAATAATAATCATATTTTAATCTTCTTTATAACAAGAATCTAGCTTACTTAAATAAAATGAAGCAAAATAAATAAAATCTCAGGTTCATAAATTGTATTCTAACTGATTTAAAATTACGGTAGTAAAATATGAAAAGGGAATTTTATGTCATAATCTACTACCCAGCAACTAATAATAATAAAATAATAATAATAATAATAATAATATCAATAATATTATAATATAATCTTATTTCTTCCTAAAATGAAATAAATAAATATGTACGTGGCAGTATTTTAATAATCTGACAACAGAATACGTGTGGCAACATTAGCATATAATTTAATGTAATATTGTGGCAACCGACTTATGACCAATAAATAATATAAAATTATGATCTTTTAATTTTAACATACCAATAAATTCTCAAAATTCTTATAACACTTTTATGTTTACCCTATGTGCAAAATTTATATGTCTGTTTCAATTATAAATGTATCGTGATTTCATGCATCCATGTGGAGAAATAACAACTCGGACACAAAACTTTAAAACAAATTTAAAACAAAGTTTATTAACAACATAAATAAATTAACAATATTTTTACACTATATACATTGGATATCCCTTACTTTCATATCTCAACTTAGTTTATTAGTTTATAAAATGAAATCAAAATATTATTTACTTTTCCTAGTTAAATCTTATTTTTTTTTTTTTAACACTTAAGAAAATACAGCATTATTACTTGATTTATTATTATGGTTAGCTTATTACAAAATGCATTTCTTATATGATTATCACAAACACTTTTCATCCCTAATATTATTAAAATTACATTTTTTACAAAATTTACATTCGTAATAAAATTCTACAAAATAATAAAATTTAGTTTCATATTGGTTGTATGGAATCTTACAAAGTCAAAACACTATTCTACATTCGGTATTAGGTTTTTATTGTTCATTATCCGATGTTTATTAATCCTAATGTTCTCATTCAAGCCTTACTTTGGATGATATAATTATAACTATTAATATACCATGCACAAGTATATGTTTATTATAGCTTATTGAATTTTCTCTTGATAAATATGCAATACTCATTCCCTCCAACATTAATATTTAAAAAAAAAAATTCAAATTTTATTATCACTTTTAAAATACTTGGTTTAGATTTCTTTTCAAAATCTTATATTCATTTCTGAATTAATTTTACAATGTATTATATGATTCTTTCTCTCTTTATGATATTTTGGACTTTCAATTTTAAAGTTACACAATTCTATATATTCAAGCAAATAAACTATTCTTACACAAACGATAACATATCTTCAGTTCTATTTTATTCATTATTTCTTTGAAAATATCTTTCTGACCGATGCAGATTCATGAAATAAGGATAGCAAAGATAGATGCATAGGATCAAAATACAACTAGAATATTACTTGTCATATACCTTGACAATCATGGCACAGTGAATTAAAAGACACTATAGAGGAGTGACCTTTACCTGTCTACCAACCTCTATCATAGGAACGATGCTAAAGCTATTTCTTCAGCTTTATTCTAACATCAAAAGTTTAAAGATATGCAAAACACTGTCCAAACCATATGTGTTCAGTCATAGGACTTTGTTAACTATACTAAATCACACAAAACTAAATATGATCCAAATCCCTTATATTTTCCTATTTCTTAAAAAAAAAACACATCATCTTGGTTTCCTCTCCACTAGTACTTCCAAGTCACTATCCAATCTTATTTCTCAAGATTTTTTCTATACTGTACATCGATAAATACATATCTGCATTACTAACAATAATAAAATTCATTGATATTTTAAAACTATTCCACTGTTCTATAAGAAAATCTTTTTACTATTTTCCTCCGTATATTTAATCATATACAAACTATTTAAATATCTGAATACTTTATCACATGAAATTTCAAAAGAATCACATAATTGTTCTGTTAAATTATATTATTAATATACTTTAAATAAATTGTTGCATGCATATTCCGAATTACTCCTATCTCATTATATGTTAAAATGTTGCATAAAATGTGTACATATAATTAAGACTTTCACACTTCATTCTTAGGTCAATAGATGGTCTAAAAAAATACATTATGCATTATAAATAACAACTAAAATTACCAAATGACCTTTATCTCCTCAATTGCGTTCCGTAGGCTTCACCATCCAGTTGATCCTTGTAGATATAAGATTCACATCCATACACTTTATTTTAAACACTATTTCTCTAATTTTATCAAGCTATTATATTTAAATTTTAATATTACTAAATTTATGTTTTATGTTTTCCCTAATCTCACATAACATTTTATATTTTAAAATAAATTAGTAAAAAATATTCAAACTATATTTACTGTACTCCTTCATCAAATTTTCCTGAAAAACCGTTCATACTAAAGCCCAAAAAAAATTGTTTATCATTTCTTTTCCATTCACTTAATGTTCCTCTCCCTGCTTGTTCAATTTTAAGGTAAAACAAATATCACTTCGTTCAATAAATGTTCATGAATGATAATCCTTGGTTTTTATAATATTTAATACAATTATCAATTATGATATTAGTTAATCCTGTAAAGAAAACTTCTAAATATTCTCTTCTAATATTTCTTGCTAATATTTTCTCCCGCGCGACTTTTACGATGCATCTTCTCAGTACTTTGATTTAAATATTCAATAAAACTTTTCGGTTTCCATGGATTCATTTCATTAAGTAAATTAGATTTATATTTTCCCAAATCTTTATCTTTATTAAGCATTTCTCTAATGAACACTTTATAATATTTTTAATTCTTCTTAGAGAAAGTTTTTCTGTTCCTTTTCATAAAAACACAATAGCTCTTTCATATTATTATTCTGTAATTTTTTTTTCCTTCTTTTAAAATTCTGGTACTATATACTTTGTAATGTTTCCTTTAAAAAGACAACATTCTTTCTCCATTATAACTTTTACATAATTTTTTCTTTATGATATACGCATCTTAATTTTTCCATAGAGAAGAATAAAAAAAAAAACTTCGGAGTAGCCTTTTAAAATTGTGCATCATAATTTTTCCTGACGGCAAATAACTTTTCTTTTAAGTTTTCTGTATAATGTCCAAATTATATTTATCTGAGTTCTAATGATTTTCTGGTTGATCACAAATAAACTGTATTCAAGGCACTTTACAATTACTTTTACTTTATCAATACTTTTAGGTACTTTTTTCTGTAGTATTTCCATTTTTACTGCAAGGTTTTGGCTAAACTTGAATAAAAATCCTGGAAAGAAATCTTTTAAATTAGCCTTCCATTTAAAGGCAGTTCAAAATATTATATTTTAAAACAAAACTTTTAAAATAAATACAAAAATTTTTAAATTATAACACTTTTCTAGCTTACGATCTTATACAGCTAAAAAAATATGTTCCTCCTTCCTTTACTTACACATTCCTTCTCCCGCTCCGTCTAATTCCTATTTTTCGTCTGCTAAAATACCTCTGTTGATTGGTTAATGACTTTTTTAGCGTGAACAAATTTACACATTTTTAGTTTTATAATAGATTAAACTTTTTAAAATAAAGAATTTATGACGTCATGTTTTAAAATATTACTTAGAATAGTATTTTTAAACTCAATTATAGTTTTATCAAAATCATTTAAACTTTAAAACAATTATTAAAATAACATTTAATATTTCAACTTTTACTTTAATGATAGATAGCAATTACATTTAGTTTTATAATTCACAAACTTTATTATTATATTCTAACAAGTGTGTGTGTGAAGGTATATAATATACAGTCACATGATTACTAACTTTATCAGATGATTTTTTTTTTTTTTTTTAATTTACGTTTCGGTCTAAATTACCAAAACTGATATATTTTATAAAATTTTGGAAAATAATTTAAAAATGTAGAACTAAATATAACTCTCACCATCCTAAAGTTTATCTTAAAATATATTAGATTAAATTTGAATATTAACTATAATTATAATATTACATATAGCGTTTATTTAATTTATTAGTTTTAAAACATTACAATTGGATTGTTAATATACTTTTAACTATTTATAGCTGTATTATTTTATATGGCCAGCTTTTACAACCATAAGCAAGGATATAATTAAGCTTTATTTAACTGTTTTTTTTTAAAATAATCCATTACACTTTTATATACCAGGTATTTTTCAGCCTTAAATTGTACTATAAAATCTAATCGATCATACAATTATCAATATATTACACAAACGTATTTTAAAATTTAAATTTTTTTTTAGCAATTGACCATTCTACCTTATTATGACCTATAGATAAGGGCACAATATATATATATCAAAGTTTATACTGTAATCCTAGTACAAACAAACGTAACACATCAAATATGACAATATATATTAGCCACTCTTAAATGAGTATTGTAGTAAGAGAAGGGAAAAAGTTTCTAAATAACTATACAAACCATTCTATGACCTATAAATACATTGATTTATAGAATGCACTAGTACATTTTCTGTTTGTTATTTTGCAGTGCTGTTTTTTAATTTTTTCAGCAGAAAACTTTTCTTTCTAAAATACATCAACATGCTGTCTAATTTTGCTCTCTAATGTATTCTATTCTCTGCTGTATTATTTTTCCAGTGGAAATAATCACTATTGTATCACTTTACAATGTCTTTGAAATAATACTTATGTTATAATAGGGTCGACTTTTCCCATGTAAACCACCATCAAGTTTACCATGAAACACTATTTTAGGAAGTCTTGCATTGATAATTTGTTTTATATGGCCAATCCAATTAAAATTTGATTTTACAACAATGAACTCTATAGTATCACATTAAACAAGTTAAAGAGTCTATTGATTGGTTTTATGATTTTATCTATCTATCTATCTATCTATCTATCTATCTATCTATCTATCTATCTATCTATCTATCTATCTATCTATCTATCTATCTATCTATCTATCTATCTATCTATCTATCTATCTATCTATCTATCTATCTATCTATCTATCTATCTATCTATCTATCTATCTATCTATCTATCTATCTATCTATCTATCTATCTATCTATCTACCTACCTACCTACCTACCTACCTACCTACCTACCTACCTACCTACCTACCTACTCTATCTATCTATCTACCTATCTATCTACCTACCTACCTACCTACCTATCTATCTATCTACCTACCTACCTACCTACCTATCTATCTATCTATCTATCTATCTATCTATCTATCTATCTATCTATCTATCTATCTATCTATCTATCTATCTATCTATCTATCTATCTATCTATCTATCTATCTATCTATCTATCTATCTATCTATCTATCTATCTGCATTTTTAAAATTTTGCAGAGCATCCTTAATTGAAACTTTTTTTAACATCTTCATATTGCATCTATAGAGTATTCAATCTCATTTCCATATAGTACATTAGATACAAAATGACTCTGTAAAAAAAGATAGTTGTTAAAAGCGGCAGTGGTACATTGGAATTTGTGTTGCATCTCAACATCTAAATTCATCTTTCTATTAATAAAATTACTCAGGTATTTAAACTGGTTTACATTCTCAAGTTGATAAGCTAAAGATTGCTGGTGATTTTTTTCTTCATTACTGGATGATTAAGACGAGTTTTTTTAAGAGTATTTGAAATATTCTGTACACTTTGTAAAACTCTTTTGAACTTGCACAATGATCAGCATTATTATAAATCCAGAATACAAAAAGAAGTTCTGGTTTTGTATTGCACTTTGATCCATGTTTTATTAAACTGTCTATAAACAGTCCCAAGAACAATTGTCATAAAAAATTGAAAACAATGTTGAAGCAACTACATATCATTATTTAACACCATTTCATTTTAAATGTCTCAGATTTTCCACTTATAGTAATAGCATTTTTTTTCATTCTATCATATAAAAATATAATATAAATACATTTTGGTCAGTAACCAACTAATTTCAATGAATGCCATAGATCTCTCCTATTAACTGAATCAAATGCCTTGATCAAATCAATAAAAGCAAGTTATAAAATGTTCTTTTGTTCCCAACACTTTTCTTGCAATTGCTTGACTATAAAAACCATGTCCATAATGGTTTTTGATTTTCTAATACTACATTGAATCTTTTTTAACCATTCATCTATAACTTTAAATAATTTATTCAACAAAATCCTTGAAAGTACCATTTACATAGTAAATAATAATAATATCCCTTAAAATCTACTGCAAGTTATCATTCACTTTATTTTTAAAAGTTTAAACAATAGAAACATTTTTAACATTAGACAACATTAATTCATAAGTTCATATACTTAATATATAATAACAACATTCCACTCTTTTTATACTTTAAAGCAAAGAAAGAGGAAGAGAAACTATTGAAGTCCATATACTTCTAAAAAATTCCAATATTTTTGAAGCTGACATATCACCACTATATTTAAGAACTTCCCCAGGAATTTTATCAAGAACTTGCAGCCTTTACATTTTTAAGATTACAAAGTGCTGTTGTTAGCCGAGAGGTCATCGCATCTGCCTTGCAAGCAAGTAGTTGGTTGCAGACGGTTGTGGGTTCGCGTCCCGGCCGATGCTATGACATATGAGAAAAAAAAAAGTGCTGTTTTAGCTTCAGTAAGCTGGATATACTTGCCCAAATTTAAATCAATAAATAAAAATGCATGTGTCACAAAGAATCATCATATCAATTTTTGCATCTTTATTCAAGTAATGATCAAAATACTTCTTCTAGTGGTTCATTATTGTTATCATATAAGAGTATGTCTTTGCTGGATCTAATAGAATTTACCATTTCTCAGATTCATTTGTTGCTTTTAGTGCATCAGAAAAAGATTTAAAATTACCACAGGCAGTGAATGGCTGTAACTTCTTTGAGTTTTAATCAACCATTTGAAGTCTTCTTTTCAGTTATTGAATTTCTATCTTCAGATATCTATATTTACTATAAAGATCTACATTTATTTTATTATTGTGCCAATAAAAATGATGACACAATTATTTTTATTCAAATAACTAATAATTACTCTTTCTTATTGCATTGTCACATATAATACTAAATTGTCCAAGCACTTTACTACTGTTGCACAATGTTTTATTTATTACCTTTTCTTCCAGTTTACAGTTTCAATTGACCCAGCAATTTTTTTCAGAACTACAGTTGAGGTTAGGAGATATAAAGTTCTGAAGAAGATTGTTGGGGCAATTGGAACTGTAAACTGTAAGAAAGGCTAGTAAATAAAGCATTGTGCAACATAGTAACGTGCTTGGACAATTTAGTATTATATGGTCAAATAACTAATAATAAGATTATTGTCAGAATTTCAGTGAACCTAAAAACAATAGATATAATTGTATCTTTAACACTCTCCTTAAAAGAATTCCATGCAGTAATACGATAATTCTGTTTAGCATTTAATAACTATTGAAATTTGGTATGCATTGTAGCTCCTTCTAAAGAACAAACATCATCTTCTGAATAGTGATTGTAATAAAATCTTGTTTTAATGCATTTATCATTTTAATCTTGGAGAATATTAATTTATGGTCTGTCTAACAAAGTATGATTGTAAGTGGTCATGTAATATGAACTTTTATTGTATTTGAACTTCTAATTATGATGTAATCTATTAAATGCCATTGCTTTTAGCATGGATGCATCTGCAGCTGTGTCCTTTTTCTATCTAAATAAAATATTTGTGATAGTCAACTCATGTGTTATGCAAAAATTCAATAACAATTAAACATTTGAATCTACAGCATAAATACCATTATTTCCAACAACTTCATGTGCATTAAAGATACAAACTTATTAGATTAAAAAAACTGAATAAAGTAATCTATAATGATTTTATAAACAATAATAAATTAATAGTTACTACTTAAAAAAAGAGGTTACGATAAACCCCAATTAGGATAATTAAACATTCTACTAATCAGTCATAATATAATTCATACTCTACATAAAAGTCCTTTAATTTTTAATTCATTGTACGTCATGCCATATATATATATAACTTTATAATAATAATTGTATTGTATTTAAGGAATCATCATTTATATTATCTTCTTTTATTATATCTATGTATCGTCACTAATCCGCATTTGTACTGAACAGTGAATTCATGATTTTTATTACATATTTCATATGAATTTATTTTGTGAAATATAACACATTTCCCACAAGACACCAGGAAATTCTGCTCTTAGAGTTCAAATTAGTCTTCATAATTCATAAGTGTTTTGAAATTTAGTAATTATCCTTTTTTTTTTTGCATAATTTTTCTGGATATATAAATTATATGTGCAATTTAACTATCTTGTTTATAAATCTATAATTGTGCTTTACACACCTGTAATGAAGCTATTAAGATTGTAGAAGGTAATAAATTTAATTAACAAAATTGTGCTCTATCGGGAAGACAATGTTCCCGTAGTCATAGCTCGTAATTAAGTGCGAAAATTTTTATGGCAAAGCTTTATACAAATGTATGCAGATTGGCTAAAGTGTCCATTTTTTAGAAATGCTGAAGCAAGTTTCTCTTCTGTTTATAGCTGTGAAGTCTCTTGCTATATAGCAAGCTTCTTTAATTTTACGTTTTGTGTCGTTTCTTTTTATGCAGATTATTTTGGTGGTTGTTGGTTGAACTGATGTATTATTTTTATTTGTAAATATGTTTTTCTATAAATAAAAACCGAACTCAGGATTTGTATTAATACTAACCTGATTGATTGCAAAAATTTTATGATAATAAATAAATAATTCAATACTAATAAATAAATGAGTATTTGTAATAACAATATTATTTTTTCTTTTATGTCTAAGATCTGTTTAACCTTTTTGAAAAAGTGAATCCTTAATTTCTTGAAATAAAGTAACTTGGTAATAATTAAAGATTTAAATTGTTAAAATATGTTAGCCAGCTCTCCATAGAGTAGTAGTAGTATGATGATATTGGATAAGTAGGCACTATATAGGGATTTATATGCACAAATCTTTTAGCATCCATTGATTATTATGGCTTGCATTTGGTGCTGATACTGTTTGGAGAATTGGCTACTGTTTTGAAATCTTGCTAAAGCACAGAAAATGGTAATCATTAAACAAGGCAAAACTCTCCATACAGTAGTGCCACCCTGTGCTAACTATATAAGCTATTGAGCTTAGATTGAAAATATTATTGTGTTTTCAATTTCATTCTCATAGTTTTGTAGTTAAGTAGAGATAAAATGTGGCTGCTGGAGGGTTGCATTAGATCCTAAGATCTAGGTGCAGTGCTCTCAGATCCAAGGCTCCTTACTGATGAAGGCCACAAGCCAGAAACTAGTCTGGGGATATTGAATGAGTAGGCACTAGATAGGGATTTTATGCACAAGCCTTCTGGCATCCATTGATTATTCTGGTTGGCACAGGGTGGCATTACTGTATGGAGAGTTTTGCCTTGTTTAATAACAATTATGTGCTAGTATAAGAAATGGTGATCATGAAATTGTAATCATGTAATGTTTTATTGGTTTTATTAAATTGTTAATGCACTTTCCATTATTTTTTTAATATTTTAAGTGAAGCACTTATAATTTATCTTTTACAACTTGCATGTAACATATATACTGTGTGTAATAAGAAAATAATATTGAGAATAATGCAATATATAAAATATTGAAATTTTATTAATATTATGCCACTGATAATCAGAATGTGGTGCATAATATTAAAATGAGAATGACATATGCTTTATTAATTTGTATGAACTTGTCAAAATGTTCATTTAAATTATTTTAATGCGTTAATTTAATCTCTCTCTTTTTTTAATAGAACCTCCCAACTTCATGTAAAGAAAAATCACCCATATGACAGCGAATATTTTATTTTCTTAAGCATAGTTCAACAACTATAATTGCTTATCTTTTTGTTACAATTAATAAAATTATTATTGTTGTTCCATTAAACATTACTAACATTTTATAATGGTTATTTGTTGACAATTTATCTGATTATTTTTTAAAAAAAAAAACCAATGTTCTTTTTAAATTCAGTGCTAAATACTTTTCCATAAAAGTGGATTATCTATGGCATCAAAAAATTACAACTAATTTAGATATCACTAGATTTTATCGTCATCATCATTAAATTTATCACAATTTATTTTAGTATTTTATATTTAGAGTCACTTCCATTTGTGAGGTTCATAGGTTTGAGCTGCACAATAAAAAAGTGAAGCATTTGAAATAACCCTGCTTTGCAGAAGTTACAAATTCTCTTCCAACATAGGCTCAGAATGATCACCTGAGAATTCAATCCTCGGTACAAATTATTTTTTTGAAATTATAGACTTTTCATTGTTTTGTCTTTATTTTCAAAGTTATTAAAATTAATATTTTAAGATAGATTAAAGCATAAAAAATATTGTGAAATTTGCATGTCTATTATATAATTAATTGTTTTGGAATAAAAACTAAAACACCCATAATATTTATTGAAATAACTACCGTTTTTGAATTAATGCTCATGAATTTAAATGTTTGATAACTTATAGATTCTAAAATATTTAACTGAATAGCTTTTAATTTGATAAATAATATTTTTGTATTTAAATGTGAAGTTGTGTTGAATGTTATTTTAATTAATTAATATTTCAAGGCTACACAATTTTTGCTGACATATCTACTGTTAACTTTACAAAACATTTTGTTCTAGTTGTTAAATCTTTATCTCATCAAATATACTTCATGACTGACAAAATCATATGATTTGAAGAAATCCCAAGATAAGATTAATTTATATTTTTAAAATAAAGATAAGTACACTAATTTCAATTTTATATGTATGTATAAGCAGAAATCATGAAATCTGAAAGAAAAAATTTAAGCTTTTTTCTCTTGACAATAAATTGATTGGTTCAATTAAATTTTATAAAATTTAAATTATTTTTAAGTATAATACTGTATTTGATAAGAAAAACATCATAAAGTGTATATAATGTTTGCAATTTTAGCATTTAAAAAAAAATTGTTTCTAGTTATAAGTTACATAAATAAATCCCAACAGTTTTGGAATCTACAATCACTTTTAATCATGATCAAATTTAAGAAAAAATAATCTTAATTGGTAAATAAGATGTTAAATATTAAAATTAATAATCAAAATATGCATGAAACTTTTTTAATATATGATTTGGGAACAGGAATAGTATCTGGGAAGTTCGTTTGGAATAAGTTACTAAATATTTGTAATCAAACTACAAATTGTAAACTAAGACATTATAAGATTTACAAAAACAGTTTCAAGGAAGTCTTGAAATATGTCAAAATTTTGAACACTGCTAACCATAAATCAGAATTATATTTGATATAATGATTTTGTTTTATTTAAATTGTAACAAATATAACATAGAACTATAATTGTAGTCAGTGTATAAGAATAGTTGATTGCCTACAAATTTCATGAGATTGGATAATTTGCCAGCCTAAATGACTGACAAATTAAAATAAATTGGCTCATAGTAAAAGAGAGATGATAAGGCAAATAGCATAGAAGAGAGAAAGAATAGAATATTTGTTTTATGAATCTATTCTGTAAGCCAATGTTATATCTTACAAAGAAAATAAATTTGGCCTTGCATTACTTATTGAATATTAAAGATAAATTTCGTTTGTTACTGGTCAAATATTAATATTGCTGCTAGCCTGAATTTACTATCCAATATTTACAATATCAAAACAGGCAAAACTCTCTATACGTATTGCCACTCAGTGCAAGTCAGAGTAATCAATGGATGCCAGAAGGCTTGTGCATAAGTCCCTACTCATCCAATATCCCCAGAGTAGTTTCTGGCTTGGGACTTTCATCAGTGAGGGGCCTTAGATCTGAGAGCACTGCAGCTAGATCTTAGGATCCTAAGATCTAGCTGCAGTGCTCTCAGATCCAAGGCTTCTCACTGATGAAGGCCACAAACCAGAAACTAGTCTGGGGATATTGCATGAGTGAGCACTAGATGGCATCCATTGATTACTCTGGCTTGCACTGAGTGGCAATACATATAAAGAGTTTTACCTGTTTTAATAACAGTTAAGAGCAAGCATAAAAATAGTGATCATGTGATGTTTATTGGCTATCTACAACATCTAAAAAACATTATCTTATCCTTTTCAATAACACATTGGTTTACTTTTTGGATTTATTCATGATTCTAATCTTTTTTGTGCCAATTGTAATAAAAGATCCAAAATATAAAGCCTTTGGAAATAGATTTTTAAGCTGTAAAAATGTATTTTTCTATATAGTAAATCATTTTAGAATTGCTTAGAAAAAAAAAATTATTTAATTGAATCTTAAATTATATTCATAATTATTTTTAACAGACACACATTTTTGTAAAAAAATATTATAAATAATAAACAATGAAAATTGCCATCAATTTAAATTCTTTATATAACCATTGTAAGATATTTATTTAAAGATTTATATAATTTTTTATCTATGGGTTGCATGTACATAAGCATATCAAGACAAAATAATTTTTTTTAATAAATTCTATTACTAAATGTTTGAAATAGTGAATGAAAATAAAGTGTGCGTACACAAATTAATTTTATTTTATTTAATCTTTAAAATATTATTCTATTATACATAAATAAATAATTTTGCATTAATAAATTTTATTTCTTTCTTTTACACATCAGCAGAATAGTTGAATATTTTATCATTACCAAATATAATTGTCAGCAAAATATTTAGTCATAATAAATATGGTGAATTCTCTGCCTGGACGAATAATTTCATCTTTTTTACAGTGATAGTTTTTAATTGTATAACAATCTTTTAACACAATTTATTTTAAAATGTTAGCATTTTTATTATAAATATAATGAGCTTTTAACCTTTTTATCATACAAAAATTTGCTTGATTGAGTGAGTTAAAACTCTCAACTTTTGATTGGTCAATTACATAAATCAGTAGTAAAAATGTATTCATCTTTTAATATTATGTTCATTTTAGTTTCATTTGTAAAAAGCAAATTAATAATTTGTCAGAATATGAAAGTGAATAAAAGTTTTTTCAAAAATAAATTTCTATTTATAATTATAAAAATAGTTTATAGCAGAGAACCTAAAAAGAATATTTGTAACCTATTAGAAAATGTTGTGTATATCATTGATTTTCTTTCTCAATTTACATTCGTATAAAAGTAAATAATTTTTACTAAAATCTTAACTATTTTTCTAAAATAATTTTATTTTCAGCATATTTTACCAAAATAATTTATAATATGTAAAAAAAATACTAAAAAAAAAACACTTTAAAACATTCATTTTCATTTTCAAAATCAAAACAAAAAGTTGGAGTGGTGAAAATCATTGACAGGCACTCCCTTTTGTTCAAAATGAGAAACAACTAATCAGCATCTAGGAAAGTCTGCCTTCTCTCATTGTTGTAGCTTCAAATTTAAATATTATTGATTTTTTACTTGTAAATTAATTCTAGAGAGGGCAGCATCTTATGGTACTTTTTAAGCTTTAAAATGAGCGTAAATTCACTATGATAAAAATTGCCAGTTTTAGAGTGAGTTAAAGCCATGCTTAAATTTTATTTAAACCTAACAGTAATTCTTAATTTAGATGCAGCTGCAGAATAAATGCTTTAATTTTCATATTTATTACTTTCACAGCCAATGTAATTAATATATAACAAATGGTTCTATTTAATTTTTTCCCCATTGAATTCCTATCTTTTGTATTACATTATTATTGTATTAATATTTTGAATAAATTAGCATAGTCTATTTTACTTCAGACTATTGTATGGATGTAAATAAATATATATTGATACTAATAAGGACTAGATTAAATCAGTATATAATATATAGATCATGTAATATTTAGCATTATTCAATTTTATAAATATATTTTGTATAAGCTATTTTTTTCTAGAAAGATATATATAAAATGCTTCATAACTCAAGGTAAATATGTTTTTGTGTCTAGTGAGAAAATATTATACTTTATCCATAAATAATATGATTAGGATATTTTCAACTAGTATATAATCAAATTCATAGCAATATAAAATTATGCAAATGACATCTGTTACAGCAGGGTGATTGGTATTTGAATACTATCTGTGAAAATGTAAATGATTTAATTTACATAATTTATTACTTCAACAAACGCATATGTTTCTTTCTTAATAATAGTATGCCATGCTTTCTTAACTTTACATTTTCTGTTATTTCTTTTAGAATGACTATATTAGCTCCCAGTGGCATAAAGACATCACTGTGCTTGATCTCATGTTTTTGCCCAGTTATAAAGATACCCATGATGGGCAATCCTAATTATTATGTTTGCATGTGATTTACTGAAATAAAAAAACCTTGCATCTTGTAAATGATTTGGCAGGAAATCATTTACATTTTTGCAGAGAGCATTTAAATAACATCCTGGTATAACATACATTATTTACTATAATTTTATATCACAATGAATATGACTGTATAATAGTTGAAAGTATGCTAAGCATATTATTTATGGACGAAATATAATTTTTTCTTAATAGACACGGTGAATGTGTATATATTGAGCTACAACTGCAGAAAGAAATGAAATTAAACGAGCACTAGAATGCTTTATAAAAAATAAATTGGCTGTTTTCAAAGTTTTTATGTAATATAAATATTTGCACATATACCATTATTACATGAATAACATCAAACACAAAGTGAAGGTGAAAGGTAATTCGATGCTAATCAATAGTTACCTGTAATATTTTCTACATAATATTTTCTATCTTTAGATAAAAGTCAATCTGTCACATGACTCTTTCTTTTTAGATAGATATTCTGTATATTTAAATAAATTGCACAATATAATGTAAATAAATATCTTTATATAATGCAGTAATTCATTGTCCTTTTCATTCTTGTTTGTAATAAATTAGCTGAAATGTTTTGAACATTAGCTAAAAAAAAAGTTTATTATATGAATTCATTTTTATTAAACGTAATTAACCATGTTTTTGGCTTATAAAACCAATGATATCAATATTATTTGCATAGAGCAAGATAACAGAAAAAGAGAAGTGAAAGAGAAGTGTTATATTGCTGACAACAACCACATCATTAACAAAAAAGAAAACAGTATCCAACTCTCACGCAGTTGAAATATTTATATGGCTAATTTAAATAATTTTTTCACCAATAAATGCTGTTGCATACCCAGAAAGAGACCACATGTGAGATGGATGGATGAAATAAGAAAGTGTGCAGGTGTGATGTGGAGAAGAGAAGCTAAACATCAGAGAAGATTGACTGAACTTGGAGAGACCTTCATCCTGCAATGGATTGATAATGATTGACGATGATGATGACCCAGCTAACCCACAAGTGCTATGAATCTGGTTTCATAAGCCAAACGTGTGTTTAGCTATGTTTAATAAAAATAAATACATAGATTAAACCTTTTCTTTTACCAAAACGTTTCAGCTAATTTAATATTAATAATTATATATATGTATACAATAAAAATAATACACAACAGCTTGCCCTTATTAAAGTAATGGAACTATTTCAAAGCTTCAATTTGCATTAGGTACATAATGTTAACTATCTTTTTTATATGTAAATTTATTTAGAACTAATAATAATACTTATACAATATGTACAAAAAAAATATGTATAAATGTATATTGCATAATTTTTCATTAGTCAATTATTAGTTAAATTTATTGACGTTTTACATATATTCATGCAGTTATGTTTGTTGTAATTAATTTTATATATAAATAATTGATATAAAAATATTTTATAATAAAAGTGCTTATTTATTTACTTTGGACTAAAATACAGAAAATAATTGTTTTTTCAATCATGATTAGGTTTTTATATTTTCCTTGAAATAAAAGCATGAGGGAAGGAGTTCAGGAATTAATTAAGTAAATACTTTGTTATAAAAAGTAGGAAATGAATTAATTAATATCAAATTGAATACACAAAGCCTAATTATGGTTGAAGAAACAGTTTCTTTGTATGTTCTTTTGGTATACCGTTCTTTTTTATATGTCAAATGCGTTGGTCGGGAAGTGAACCCGGGCCAGCTACTTGGAAGGCAGCCATGCTAACCACTAGGCCACCAACGCTTGACTACTTTGTATGTTTTTATTCCAAAGTAAATAGTAAAATCATTTATTATAAAATACTTTTTTTTTATATCTAATATTTTTCAGTTTTTAACGTTAAGGCTGAAAATGAAATTATATGTATTAAATAAAAAACCACGATTTGTTTTTATTTCAATTTTAAAATATTGGGTTAAGATATTTTTAATGTAAAATTGCATTTTTTTTAAATAAAAAAAAAGATTTTTTTTTATATATATTATAACTGTCAAAATGTACAGCTGCACGCAAATCACTTAAGGGTAATTTGCAAAAGATCTTCACAGTCTGACATTATAGGATAAACACCTTTTTCTTTTTATAGCTTAAGATCAGGTAGATCAGTGGTCTTCAACCCTTGGTCTGGCAGACCAGCACCGGTTTGCAGAAGTTTTTTTGTCAGTCTGGGCTAGACTGGCAGGAAAGTTTGTAATAACAAAATAATATTTTAAATTAATTAATATAAACAATTTTTATTTATTTTTTCATCACAATTGCTTGTATAAAATTAATTATAAATCAAAATTTTATTTAAACTATTAGATAATATTATAATTCTTAAATAATAATCAAAGGAATTTATCTGAAAATGCAATCTTTAAAAGACAAAGCATCAATCTCATGATAATTGTACCACTCCTTACATGTCAATTTCTATACCTAGTAGGCATTTCTGTATTGCATCAGCTCATTTATTGATCACATATAGCAAATTTTTTTATTGCATTTGTATCATCTTTTCATTTTGTGTGTGACATTTTTTTTTGAAATTGTAAATTTCACAAAATGGAGACAGATCATTGATGATGATTTCCCTTCATCGAAAGCATAAATCTATTATCTTTTTTTTTTTTTTTTTAGCAAAATGACGTCTTTATAATGATTGTTTTATTTCTATGTGACACTTTACCAAAAGAACTTTTCGTTCCGTTTTTTTTTTAAATTGGGTAAATATGAGATTAAAATAACACCAGATTCAAAATTAAAAAAAAAAGAAAGTTTTTTATTATACAAACTCCATATATATAACTTCATCTTGTATATTTAACATTAAATACAGATATTACAGTTATCATAATCATTGTCATGTAATTACACTAGCTGTGATATTTCCCAACATTCAGGTGAATAACATTTTATTTTTGCATGTTTTAACAATAAAATAATAAATGTAGCAATGCATGCACATTAATGAGAATGTACTGTTTTCTGTAGCAGTACGATTGTGCACCTCGAGAAAGAGTGCTCAGCATGTGACGGTAAGCAACACCATTACAATACACGGTGACAAGTGTGTTGTTTTGGTCAGTTATAACAATTATTCTCATCTAAGGCTAAGCAGTTTAAATCTTAAGAAAATTTATCTATAGACTTCTGCCGGTCCACGAAATCTTATCCTTATTTTTGCCGGTCCGTAGGTGTGAAAAGGTTGAAGACCACTGAGATAAATACATGAGTCTCTATCATAGTTTATTTAACCTTAATTAACTCACTGATGGCAAAATAATGACAAATACAGTACTAAATAAAATGAGATACTACAATTTATTCAAGTATATACATCTTTATAATACTCGCAGTAGCACAAATTGACTGCAATTTACTGAACATTGTAGTATATTTTACCCATGATTAAACTTACATGTTTATGTCACTGCCCTATCAATTTTTAAACAAGTTTATTACAGAGGCAATGGTAATCATGTGTTGTTTTGAACAAGTTAATAAGAGTCATTATTTAAGAATTCTAGTATTAAGTTTATGCACAGATAATGTAGCACAATACATTTTTAATTGTTTCTGAACAGATATAAACTTTCTGTGCAGACCAACAATCACAATTATTTATTATTACAGCTTTAAGATTTAATAAACCTACAGTTTGAGGATATAATTCATTAACTATTTAAAGAACAGGACTAATGTTATATAAGTAAATGTAAGATGCAAATCTGCATTACATTATTTATGACCAAATAAATACACGTAAGCTAGAAACATGCTATACAATAAGAATTTTTTATCTATCGCATACTATTTTAAAGGAACTAAGCAAAAGAGGGATCGACAATTGTAAAATAGTATCATCCAAGACATATATACAAACAAAGCAATAATATGTGGTAGGAATTTCCATCTATTGTGTACTAATGCTCTAAATAAAATAATGGATTTAAGTGACCTGAAATTGCAACAGTATCACTATTATTTATGACTGAAATAAAGCACATAAAAACAAATCTCATATTCAAACAAAACACCTCATGATAAAGTTACAGCAGTTCACTTATATCAATGCACCCAAATTATCTTTCTCCAAAACTGGAAGGTAATTGCCTAAAACTGTACACTATTACAAGATAATAAAAAGATACTCTTAATTTATTCTGTCTATGCAGCCTATTTTGTATCTGATCTAGAGTTCATCAATCTATGATTAAATTATTATTTTGACAATTATTTATTTTTATAAGTGATGGAAATGACTGGTTTTAAAATACTAAGACTTGATCAAAAACTGGTCAAGGATTGTGATAACAAAATGTTAATTGCTCTCCATAAAATTTTACTCTTCTCTTACACCGACTGAATTGTGGCATGATTAAATAAAATAATGGAGCAATTCTTTGTCATACTGGTTTATAAACAGATTTACAAAATCAATAGGGTAATGGAGATAAATACTTAAAGTTAGTACTATAATAATATATTTTAAAGTTCATACCATTCCCTTTCATCACTAAGAACTGGAACTTGGACTTCAAGTATTCTTTCGGTGGACTTCGTTTATTCAACCATAACTATGGAAGTGGTAGGTTTTAATCAGGGAGTATCAGTTGGTAATCTATATGTTGATTGGTGACTGGTTTTTCCCCAAAGCAAGACATTGGTAGTTTACGCATATAATGGACACAAAGCTTCTTAAGGTGTTTCTACATTGTTGTTATATAAAGATCTGGTTTATAAGATGCATTGCAGTTGAGGTTCATGAAACCAACCAAAGAGATTGTTTTAAAACAAAATACAAATGATAACATTCACAGCATTAATCTGCAAACAAATGACAATTTCCATTTTGACAAAGATCCTATATCCCTTCTCTATTTGAAAAGGTAATTTTCCTACAGCCTGTATACCTAAGAGATACCACTATACCTATATATAGCAATAATTATAAATTCAAAATAAAGTTAAACAAAGATATTAACCTCAGCAATATACCTACTCAGATTGCTAAACAAGCACTCTGTCTCTACATTAAATTCAATATTCATTAATATAAAAGTCATTTATTCATTTCCCATGAATTATTGTTGGTCAGGTTAGCACCAGCCTAAGAAGAGAGAAAAAAAATACTGTTTAAAGTGTGTTTTATTTTATGTTATTATTAATAGTTGAGTAATTTAGAAAAGGGTAAATAAGGTTTGAAGTTTTCTAAAAATCTTTAACACTTTAATTAAACAGTGGAAATAGTCTATAACCATATGAGATATAGTAGTTATATGGTGGTTCCAGGGAATAGTCCAATATATAACTATATGAGATATGGTAGTTATATGGTGGTTCCAGGGAATATTTTGCTAACTTAAATCATTGTGATATACAATTTATTAAAATAGTTTTTTAAACTCATCGTCATGGAAAGATTTTATTATATATCTTGCATTTTTACATAATTTATAGTTATAAACTAAAGATCAGCCTTTCAAGCTAATGTACATGCACTTTTTATGATCTTTAGTTTATTACAATTTATAAACATAGCGCGATATAAAATAAATGCCTCATTTACATAATTTATAGTTGTAAAACTGTGTGAATTAATGTTTTTGTGAAAATAGAATATGAAAACAATATGATTTGTCTGTATGAATTAATATGTGAATATCAACTATATTTGATATTTATAATTCTGTACTGCTTTTTAGAAAGGAAGCAATTGATATAACTTCTGTTTTGAATAATAAATATCAAGCTAATATATTCGATATTCAGATTATAATTATTCTATTTTATATAACTTAATTGAATCTAGGAAGTATAATATAAAATTAGAATTTTAGCTTTTGTGATAATGAAAACGCTTTTTGCTTTTTTGTAAACTTTTATCCTGATCCTTGTTTACTTATTCATACATACTAATTATATATTCCAAGAGTTTATGAAACAATACCCATATATCAATAATGTCTAATAAAGTGTTACAATTGTTATAAATCTGCCTTATTAATTTTATATAAAACATATATACATAAAAGACAAATTATTTTTAATAAAAAAGAAAAGTAGATACATTGAGTTCATTTTCTATCTATTTATAATTTAAAACTATATATGTAAACATAAAAGACATTTTTATGTCCGAAAACTTCAGAGTTTCTACTTAAATATTACTTATAAAATAAGTGCTGGGTTTTGAGTTGATATTTTATATCTAGTGTCTGAATATTCTAGCTCCTCACTGAGGTGAGCCATAAGCTCGAAACCAATTGATCTGGGGATAAGATTATTTCGGATAGAGATTTTAAATATTTTCTCTTATTGCACTTATCAATTAAGAGCTTGTTTGAGCTATTGGTACCTCTCTGTATTACATTTTTTATAAATACAAGCTTATAAAAGCAAGGTCACATTATATATGACTTGCTTTATTGATAATTGTTTGCCTATAATAGAATATGTAATAACTTTTAAGTTCACTTTACAAAATCTTGTGGACTAAGAAATATAATATTGGTTATAACTGAAATACAGGCTTATTATATACCTGTATGTAATATATAGGGTTATATGTAATATATAGGATTATATTATATTGGTTATGTAATAATTAGCTGATTCTATAAAATTTATTTACTTAATATAAATAATAATTTAAATTGTATGTGTGTGTATATATATATATAATTAATAAATTATGTTCACTTTAAATATAATGACAAAAAAATCAAGTCAGATGTTGCAAGACTTAATAAGCTTGTATTTACAAATGTAAGACAAGGATAATAATTAAAAATATTTATATTGAAGCAGTATAATCTTCAAGAAAGTGTAGCATTAATTCTTAAACTTTAAGAATGTGATCAAGATCTTGAGTATATTAAATATTTATTTAAGTAAGTACAACTATCAGATATAGCAAGCCCTTCTGTTCATATTTCTGTAAGGAATTGTAAAAGTCAGTTCAATATTTTGTATTATGCTTGAGATGCTTAAGAAGATTTAGTATTAGTATTTGCACAAAATCCATATTATAAACTATTAAAATCACCAAAATATTACATGATCATTATTTCATATGCTTACACATGCTGTTAAAAAGAATACCAAACTATCTATACAGGAGTGCCACCAACTGAAAGCTACAAGCTAGAAACTAGTCTGGGGATGTTGGATAAGTAGGCACAAGATAGGGATTTTCTGCACAAACCTTCCGGCATCCATTAATTATGAAGGCTTTGCACTTGGTGTTGCTACTGAATGGAGAGTTTGGTATTCTTATTATAAACTATTGTTAATCAAAAAGTTTAAATTTATAGTTTTTATTTCACTTTTCTTGTATTCAATGTCAATATATTTATAAAGTTTGATCCATTTGATCATCATTTCTAGATATTGCTACATATTAAAGTAATCTTATATGCCATTATAAATGAAAATTAATAAAAAGAAAAGTATTTCTTCTGGATAATTATTGCACAAAACTCATGCAGGTTCAAGATTTAGTTTGAATTGATCATTAGAAGCATTTTGATTGGAATTACATCCTATAATAAATTAAAAAAAGAAATTTCAACCATAATTGAGTAGCACAAAGATTTCGAAACTTGTTTAGAATAGTAAGCAACTTGTAGGATTATTCATAGATATCTGAATGGATAAGTCATCTTATTTAAATCTTTAAATGATATTCCAATGACAGATTTGATGTTAAATTGGTCTAATAAATAAGCATGCTGGCATGATATTTGAAAAAGAACCATTTAGCATTTGAAATTGAAACAAGCAATGGTATTGGAGGAAGGATGACATTAAGTACTGGATTAGGAAGTTTTGCAATATACATGCTGGCTCTAAGTTACAAAGGATTTGAGATGTATTAAATTGAGCCCTCCTTTGCATATAGGAAAACATTCTGTTCTGATGAAGTTTGTAATATATCTTGTTAAAAAGCCACATCTTCAAGCTATAGCAAGTAAATATTCCACTAAAAAAGCATTCACTATGTGAACTTTCACCATGGAATACAGCACATGTGGGGGAAAATTCATTCATTTTTATACTGAATGTGTTCATAATGAGACTGTTTAAATGATAGATCAATTGCATTTTAGACAGATTAATTGGGACACTAAGAAAGGATGAGGGGCTTACACATAAATGAAAATGATAATTTATAACTGGTTGATAGTTGCTACAGAGATTGTGGAACTAGTTGATGCTTGGAAATTATTTAAAATATTCAGAATGATGAAAATGTTTTGGAGTCTCTGAAGATTATCAGGTTTGAGAAATGTTGACAGTTGCATATAATTTCTCAGTTTAATTTATCTATTAGTGATGGTAGTTCTGGATAGCAATCATCATATTGCTATGCTTAGACAGATATTTGCACAGTGCAGATAAAAGATATTTCCAATTGGCTAGATAAAAAGCTCTCTTAATGTCTAATTGGAATGCAACTTAATATGTAAGTTTGTTCTCTTTGGCAAACAAAATTGATTCTGGCTTGAAAGACATGGCGACCTTTCACTGCATAATGTGAGGTTGATAGTTTTTGCAAACATTTTTTGATCAATAGCCTCAAGTGTAATAAGATCCAGATTATTTACAGAGGGTGTATTTGATTTTTTTTTGGAACCATTTTATTGACTCAACTAAATGAAAAAAGTAATAGTGCCAAATATGAATAAACAACATAATTGTTTTATGAGGAAAATATTTAACCATCTCATCTTTTGGTTGAAATTTATATTTGAGCATTTAAAGAGAAAAATAGCAGATTATTCAAAGAAATATTGAAGACCTTATATCAGCATCATAAGACACTACTATTAATAAAACTTTGAGATAAAAAATGAACAAAGATGTGTAAACATTATTATAAAACTAATTCATATTATTAAGTAAGGATTATATTTTTATGCAGACATCACAAATTTTGCACCAGATTTCAAAACTAAAAACTGATTTTAGAAATGTCTGTATTCATAAATGAATGAAATCAAAAAATATGTGAAGTTTAACTGGGTTTAGAGAGATTTTTATCGTGCAATGAAGTGAGAATAATTTAGAATGGATATATTACTATACATATATTATATTTTAGCAATCATCTCTACCACTTTTTCAAATTAAATATTTTTGTTTAACTGAAATACAATTTTTGATTCTGCAAAATTGTTGAACGATATAGAATGTCTTGATTTCACGTTTGTTTAATTTGTCATTCCAAACATCTGTTAAAAATCATTCTTTAAAAAAACGAAGACATTATCAATTAATTCAATGAAGTACATAATTGAGGCGTAAAAAGTAAAATATTGATTATTATAAAATTAATAAGCATATTTTAGAAATATACTCATCAAATGAATCTAATATAATAGTGATGAAAAATATCAATATACGAATAATGTTATCTAACTAACTGAAATAGAGGCTTATTATATACCTGTATCAATATATATATAATCAATATCTATATACTTAAAGGAAGAAAAATATATAAAAATCTAAAAAAAAGATTATGTAAATGAAAGCAAAGGTGTATGTGTATTTTATAATTAGTCAATATTTGAAATATAAGTATTTCGTTAAAAAAATATTAAAATGTTAAACTAAGTATCTCTGATAGCAAGAAAAACTAAGTTCATTCAAAAGTTAGAATTTGAATTGGATAAAGATTAATCAGAATACTTATTATCACTGCCATAAAAAGTGAATTTCTTTATCAGTCTATTGATTGTATTTAGAATAAAGATTTATTAATTAAGACCATGATTAGCATGGAAAATTACTACTAGGATGATACGAAGGTCAAAGTATTCCTTTACTTATATATTCTACCTACCTTTGGTCAAGAAACTTAATACTAATATAAAGTAAATCAAAAAATGTTAACATACTTAAAAATCTAATTAGCTTGTTTATCATAAAGGTGTAGAGATATCAAGTAAGCATAATCTCTGTATTTTCCTATATCCGTGTTTATGTATTTTCATATACATATATCTATATATCCACAAGGATAGAGAATAGAAAAAATATTTATATAGTCAACTATAAAATTTAAATTACTTTAAAATATATGACTTCATTTTGTTAATGTTTTTTGGAATTGTATCTAAAAAGGATTTTTAAATTTATATATATATTTTATTTGTGTTTATGTTTTTAAATGATGATTATTATTATTATTGGTGTAAAAAAGAAAGTGTTCTGCAGATGAGAAGTACTAACTGAAACACTATTGTAACTATTATTATTAAATTTTAATTTTTTTAATTATAATCTGTCTTTTTATTTTAGCAGTTTGCCAAAATATTATTATCCGTGTGTGTGTACAGAATTTATGTCACGAATTATATAATAAAGATTACCAGATACCGTTTATGGATAAATACAATTTAATAATTAAAAATCACATGATAACAGAATCCCATAGTAATAGAAAATGGCTGGTTCTCAGTGATTATACATTTTCTGTATTGCATTAATTTTTTGGCTAACCACATATAAAGTTAACAAAAAAATATTATTAGGCTTAGTAAAATAGCATATAGTTAAGAGCAAGCATAAAAAATAGTGATCATGTGATGTTTATTGGCTTAAAAGCAATCCTGCCTAACAGGATAGTGGTGGTTATGGTTACTAAAGAACCAAAGATACTAAAATGTATGAGTACTGAACTGAGTTCAGACCTATATGACTATATAAGCTGATGAGCTTGGATTGGAAATATTATGGTGTTTTCAATTTAAGTCTCATCGTTTTGTAGTTAATTAGAGATAAAAGGTGGCTGCTGGAGGGTTGCATTAGATCCTAAGATCTAGCTGCAGTGCTCTCACATCCAAGGCTCCTCACTGATGAAGGCTATAAGCCAGAAACTAGTCTGGGAATATTGGATGAGTAGGCACTAGATGGGGATTTTATGCACAAGCCTTCTGGCACCCATTGATTACTCTGGCTTGCACTGAGTGGCAATACATATAGAGTTTTGCCTGTTTTAATGTGTATGTAGTGAGTACAACTAAATACTGATGAGCTGACCAGGTACATAAATAATATATGGATGTATACATCTTATGTTAAAAATTGATCAATAATAATATAGTTGATAAATGAAGGTAATCTGGGAATCCATACAACATATATAATCAATAAACCTTTCTTAAATTAAAACCTTAATTTCTCTGCTCATTATATTTTAATGCTGGGTATATGTAGTGTACCTGTGATAATAAATTACTATATATGTCCATTGGTCATGATCAATTACAAGCAACATGTTCAAGTGATTTTGAACTTCAAGGACTGTCAACAAACTTTAAAAAGGAATGTGTAACATTAAAGGAATATAAGCCATGATAGTGATATAATTAAATGGTAATAATTTGTAAAGATGCAACAATATTACCATGGAATATAGCTTGTAGATATAATTATCATTATATAGATATAATTATCATTATATTCTTGCAAGACCTTTTTATCATTATATTCTTGCAAGACCTTTTTATATATATATATATATATATATATATATATTGTTTTTTCATAAATGTACCTTTAAAGTTTTCTTGCAATGATATATATTGCAGAGACTTTGATTATATGGTGATTCTGAACTGAGATCAGACCCATATAAATATCTGGCTTGCTAGGCTGAGTTTGAAGACTTTACCGGTCTGAAAAATTCACGCTTGCAATCTGATAGAAACGTTTTGCATAAACACTTGAGAGTCAGTGTTTTAGATCTAGTTTCTATACTCTATCCCCCACTGAGGAGAGCAAACCAGCTTGAAATCAGCTGATCTGGGGGTGAGCAAATGAAAGAGGTAGTTAATTTCTGACTCTTTTTTCGTTTATGTAAAACAAATCTTACACTTGTTCGGCGGTTTTGGTATAGCGCCATCTTTTGAAATATATATATATATATTCAATACTGCTAATAAGAGCAATATTATGCAAGAACAGACCAAATCTTTACAATATCTACTTTAGGCCAACCTGATAATTTGGTATTTTAATCTATTAAAACATACTTATTATAAGAATTGGATATGTTTGAATGCAACCCTGCTTTCAGTGGCAACATTGGATATGAAAAGATTTTAGATTATTAAGCATTAGTGAGATTGATAAAAGAAATATTCCATATTTTGTTCATTCATACCTCATTATAAAACCAATTATTTTACCAATTTATAATAAATATTTTAATGCAAACCAATAAAATTCAGTTATATGGTTGACTTTTTAATTGCAATAAATTATTTGCTTAAAACCACAGCTGAGATTTGTGAACAATGTGTCTGAATTATGTCCTCTATTGTCTCAAAGTACAATATATTTATAAATATATGAACTAACTAAAGGAAAAATAAAAACATAATAAAAACACAGAATTACTTTTATAAAACTGCTTCAATATTTCAACCAGCAGACTGGTTTTCATCGGAAAGCAAAATGGCTACTTCCAGAATTTAAGTGCTAAAATATTACAGTCAGTTACGTATCAGATAACAAAACTAATTCCTATAGACTAAAAATCATATATTTACAAAACTTTGTATAAAAAATACTAAAAAAATTCTTTCACAAAAAACTTATTTTAAAAAACTAAAACCATACATACATTATCATTATATATTAAAATATATCAAAAAACAATAAAAATATACTATTATATATGTACACACCAAAAAAAACTATATATATATTCTACTATATGTATTTTACAATATATATATATCTTATACATATATATTTTTTATATTTATTCCACTTCATGCTAGTCCACCTATAAAATAATTATTTAGGAAATAAAAAAACAAATCCCTAGGAAACCAGGTAATTCAAAGATGTGATAGTACCTATATTCATATTCATCCCATGAGGATGTAATGTCTTAAATTTAAAAATAAAAAAACTCTCCTTCTGTTTTCTTTCTCTCATGAAAGAAAAAATATCTTCCAATATAACCACTCTTAAATCATCAATAGAGTGATCAGATAAATTGAAATGTTTAAAAACTGGTCTATCTTCATTTTTATGTAAAATATCAAACCTATGTTTGGTCATTCTAGTATGTAGGTTGTTTGCTGACTCACCTATGTAACGACTCAAGCATCTATTATATTCTATTAAATATGCCAAGTTTATACTTTTACAATTGACATGGTTGGGGATACAAAAATAAAATGATAAAAAAATATCAAGTCAGATGTCACATGACTTAATTTTAATAAAGCTTGTTAAGAGCTTGTTTTGCGAGCTCTATATATAACATATGTAATATGTAATGGAGTTCCATACAAAGCTATTTTGAATATTGAAAAAAAAGAGGGTTTTTTTTGTTTATACATATATTGATGCAAAATTTTATTTTATACATACAATTATATAATGTAGTAATTAATATGTTAAAATATGTAAATAATATGTAAATAAATAAATTATCCCAGGTTATAATATAAAATCTTTAAGCATAAATATACAGAAAATGTTTTTGATTCCTTATAATTAATTCTCAATTGTAAAATCATCCCTTAAAATATGTCAAGTTCTCATTATTTTGAGTAGTTGATGTATTAAAATATTCATCTCCTGATGGTTTATTAAATTATTATCTCTACTAATAATAATGGCTTCTTTTATTTTCTTTTGGGTGGTGTTTTTTCCTCAAACAAAACATTTATTCTACTCAAATCAAGTACAAACTTATGATTATGTTTATGACCATAAAACACAGATGAAGCATTATATTTGCAATTTTTATAATTTTTATTAGTCATTCATTAGTCTAGAATTAACAACTCAGTAAATAATTTTTTCTAGTGTAATTTTCACTACACCATTCTCACACAAAGAAAAAAAACTGGTTTCTATCCACTTTTAACACCTTGTCAAGGTTATTAAACAGGCAAAACTCTCCATACAGTAGTGCCATTCAGTGCCAACCAGAGTAATCAATGGATGCCAGAAGGCTTGTGCCTAAAATCCCTATCTAGTGCCTATTCATCCAATATCCCCAGACTAGTTTCTGGCTTGTGGCCTTCATCAGTGAGCACTGCACCTAGATCTTAGGATCTAATGCAACCCTCCAGCAGCCACCTTTTATCTAGTTCAGACCTATATGACTATATAAGCTAATGAGCTTGGATTGAAAATATTATTGATTTCAATTTTATTCTCATAGTTTTGTAGTTAAATAGAGATAAAAGGTGGCTGCTGGATGGTTGCATTAGATCCTAAGATCTAGGTGCAGTGCTCTCAGATTCAAAGCTTCTCACTGGTGAAGGCCACAAGCCAGAGACTAGTCTGGTGATAATGGATGAGTAGGCACTAGATAGGGATTTTATACACAAGCTTTCTGGCATCCATTGATTATCCTGGCTTGCACTGAGTGGCACTACTGTATGGAGAGACTTGCCTGTTTTAATAACAGTTATAAGCAAGCATAAGAAACAGTGATCATGTGATGTTTAGTGGTTTAACCTTGTCATGGTATATAATCTTCAACATATGATAAAGACATGTGAAAAAGATGTATGATTACACAGAAGCACATTTTGTGCTGAATCAGCACTTATCAATTGGCCCAAATCACATTTTTTACACATATTTTTATTATTGTTTAGTATATATAGATAATAGTGAAAATTACACTACAGACATATTATTCATTACTTGCAAGTTTAGTTTTGATATATAATATATTATCTTTATTAATTATTTTTATCAACAAACATCTTATTCATCCATGTATGTCATCTCATAATAGGATTAAACATGATTCTTTGAAATAAAAAAAATATAATCAGACACATTGGAATGTTTCTCAGAAGCCTATCTATTTTTTCTTCTATTATAGTAATGATACAAACTTTATGTTATGGAGTTGAAATCCAAGTTTTACTTCTTAGTTGTTTCTTTATATTATAATTAAACTTATAAATTGTTTTAAAATGTTTATCATATTGTATTCTTGAATATATTTAAATCATTTTTTAATTTTACCATTTACATATTTACACAATTTATTATTATTTTTTTCATGTGTCAAAGCATCAGCCAGGAAGCGAACCCGCAAACCTGGAACAACTGCTTGTAAGGCAGCTATGCTGACCACTCGACCACCAATAACACAATTTATTATTTTGAAATAAGAAACTTTCAACCCTGTAATTTTTTTATAAATATTCTTTTAAATAAGAATGCATAAAACCACAATCATAAGTTAGTTTAAATATATGATTATAATTCAAAGAAATGTTTCTGACTAACAACACATATTTTTCTAAAAATTTTAAATTATTGCATGATTCACATTTTTTAACCAAAATATTTTAATATTTTTATGATTCACCTAATTTTAATAGATTTTTAAATAATTCAAAAATCAAGTGTGTAAAAAATTTAAAAATACTGCTGTACACTGTATTTGATATCTTTGTGAAATATCACATATGGGTTAGTCAAGATGTTGATCGATAAAAGAAAGTTAATAAACATAAATCATTATATAACAAAGCTAAAATCACAGGTACAGACATTTCATCTGTGTTTTATGATCACAAATCTAAATATCATGAATTTGCATTTGATTTGAACAGAGTGGTTAGTTCTCCAACTTCATAAAATAATCTATTAAACTTAAAATATCACTTTAACCTTATCTTCCTTTATATATTAGGAGGATTGTCTACAATGTTTTTACTAAATGGCATGACTTTATTTTTTGAGGAAAGAAACACCATCTGAAAGTAAATAAAAAAGTCATTACTGGTTGGTAGAATAAATAATTTAATGAACTGCAAAGAGGAAGAACATCTTAGTACATCTGGTAAGGAAATTAACATGACAACTATAATTTAACACTTTTTATTGTTGAGGAGAACTATCTTATAAGTAATCAAAAATATGTCTTTCACACTGACACATAAAAGTAGCATGTCATTTTCAAAAATTATTAACATAATATTTAAATTGTATGTTCTAGGATATTAGCTATGCAATCTATATATACAGATTACATTTTAAAATAAGACACTTTAAAATTTAAAATAACATCTCGCAATAACCTCTGATATCTGGAAGATGGCTTTAGGGCCAATGTAAACTGTCAATAAAATACTAATATTAAAAATGAGGAGTTTGAATTGAAGCAAAATAGATGCTAATGCAACACACCCATATATATATTATACTATAAAATGAGCTTTACCATTTATCTCATGTTGTAGTATCTTATATATATAATGTACATTTAACTGACATCAATTAAATAAATTATGTAAAAAAGAAATCCTTTTGCATATTTGTGTTAGTTAAGATTTGGAAATATAAGTAAAGTTCTAGAGAAGATTGCTGAGGCAATCGAAACTGTCATAGTGGATTGTAAAAAAGCATTATGAAAGGTAATAAAGACCCTAGATATTAATATTATAATTATTATTTATATAATCGTTAACATCTAGCTGTGGTATTATTATATATTAGTATATCAGTATACATAGCCTAGTGTAAGACTAAATTTGATGAAGAATAAATAGGCTTATAAATACAATTTAACTTAACCAACATTAATTTGTTCCACCACAGGAATGATGATGATGATGATGATGGGCTCTATTAGCATCTTTACTCTCAAATTTCATTTATATTACTGTAACACTCTGGTATTCCACTTAATGTTTTGCATGTTCTTAAAGCTAGCTTTAGATATTTTTTCTTAATTAGCATATATATGTTAAAGTTATTATTTAATCATATATAAAAACCAAATAAACAACTAGATTAATCAATAACAAAAACTATTTATTAACTCAACAAAGTGTAAATAGGGAGGTTTATTATTATACTATGCAAATTTCAATGCAAATTTACTTTTTACATAAAATTATTAAAGTGTTTAATACTAGTAAAGAATTCGTATATATTTTATTTTTTCTCCATTTATTTATATCCTACAGAAGAAAATCAATTTTTTTTTTTTTTTAACGAATTCACTCCTATAGATAAATATAAAAAAACAATACATTCTTTAGAATTATTTTTATTCAAGTTTATAAGCAAAAATAAAATATACTCTTGTAGAATATTTAATTATAATTACTTTTTGTGTCTTTATAAATTTAAAGTCCTTTTCGCTTTCTGTAAAGAAATAAATTATTCTTCTAATATCTTAACTCTCAGCAGAATTTCACCAATTGCAAATGAATCTTTGACAAATATAATCTTTGTATTAGTATACTACACTTCCAATAAAAATAGTTATAGCAATTCAACAGCGTAATTTAGTCTTTCCTTTTTCTTTGCAGATTATAACAGTTGGAATTATAACTCGTTACAAACTTCATTTACAAGACCGGTGGTGTCTTGGAGTTTCAACCGACATACTATTGGTTTTTACTTAGCCTTGCATAATAAAAAGTCTCTCAGTATAATAAGATATATGTATAACTTACTTTATAAATTTGTAATTATAATTGGCAGGAAGACAAATTCTTTTTTAGAATGCACACTTGAGTTTCTTTATCCTATGTTCTTCAGGATAGAAAACAACTGATCCTCCTTGGACTGCAATTAAGTATAGACTATTTAATTATGCATGACGCATAGCAGAAAGCAAATTACATTCTTTATTTTTTTCATCAGGTGTCTTACTTTTTTCCTTTTTCAAACGATGTGGAAACAAGACTAATTAACAATTTTTAAATATTTTTATTTATTTAGTAGCATTTTATTAATGTGTATTATACATACGTGTGCGCAAGTGCATACACACACAAGTTTTTTTAAAAATCTTTGTTATGTAGCCTTTAATTAAATTGCTGGACAATATGGTTATTACTGACATCATAGAAAGAGCTAAGAGACTGGATTTGGGCTGAACATATTACTAGAAGAGTTGGTAAGAGATGAACAGTTAAAATCTTAAACAGGATTTTCAAGAGATTGATGGATGAAATAAGGAAGTCTGCTGTGTGATGTGGAGAAAAGATGCTAGAGTTCGGAGAAGATGGAATAAATTTAGAGAGATCTTCATTTGTGCAGTGGATTGATAATGGTTGGAAATGGTGATAATGATTTTATAAAACAGGTTTTTAGGAGTAACCAAATTTAACTAAATAAATATTGACGTTTCTATATATATATATTATAAAGAAGATTTTCATGGTTGTATGATAAAAATAAACATTGGCAAATTAAAAAAACTATTACATGTATGGTGGCCCAAATAAGATTATATATATATGAATATATTGGCTGACTAATTATAATTTAGAATACATTTATATGGCAATTTTTTTTAAAAAGTTTTTTTCACTCTTCAATACACATTTTAATTTAAATGCTATTGTCCCAATATTTTTTTTCCCAAAATATTTATTAAACAAGTACAATGTTTACAGTGACAATTATGTATACATGGTAAATTAAAAGGAAAGCTAGAATTACAAACATAAAGACGAATTACATGATTATAAATAAATAAAAGATAGTATTATTCTGGGCAAGAGGTAAACTCTAATACCTGGTCTACTGTTAACACACAAGTAGACCAATTAAGCTCACCAACTCACCTAGACAAATTGCCTCATACTACCAAGAGTCACATAGTCAATCTAGAGTTCAATCTAGAGTTTGGTCAGATCACCATTGGAAAAATCACTACAACTATGAAGGCTTAGGTATTTATGCTAAATCTGATGTATTCAGTTAAATATTATCCATTTTGATAACATAAGGATCTGAACCTCTGATTATTAACAAAACCACTTTCAGCAATATCTTAGACAGAAGAAACAAAGCGTATTACCAGCAATCATCCTTACAATGCAATCAGAGTTTGTGTTTCCTCGAATAATACTTTTGGAGCTAGGAGCATGTCATGGTTTTTAAATTTTATAAGTTTATTCAGAAAGAATTTTCCCTCATGAATTGCACCGGGATTGAAAACCATTTTACAGCGAGTAGACCAGAATGCATAGTTGATAAATAATGACAGCCTAATAGTAGGGATGGATCTTGCCTTAATACTGTCCTTAAGAGAGGTAACAAGGTAAAAATTCACTTTAAGGTTATCAGCAATAATCCTTCTAGACCTCCAGAGTCCATGGCATGAGTAAATCAGATGGTCAAATGTTTCGTCATGAGTCTGGCAGAGAGGGCAGATTGGGTCAATTATGTTGATGCCTCGCCTAAGTGTTGATAATGTAGGCATTTTGTCTTTTAGCATCGAGGCTACAAGGTCTCCATAGGGTTGAAGGGAAAAGTAGTGGCAGAGGAGATGTAGTGAAGTTTCTTTATCTCTGAGGCATAGGGAACAAGTGGAATCAATGCTTGAGAAACCTCAGTGGTGTATTAGGAAATGTTTAGTAAGCAAGGCATTAATGTTAATTTTTAACAGGAAGTCAAAGAATTTAGGTTTAAAGAACCATCACCTAAATTTCACATAGTACATGGATCCATCCCAGAAATACGTTCATCATTCATATTATTTCCACTATGTTTACTCATTGCTGACTCATCTTTAATCATGTCCTGGATTATCCGCTTGATTTATATATAGAAAAAAATAAAAAAATTTCAGAAGAGACTTCAGAATTTGGCTTCCCCCCTACATCTTTGAAGCCACATGGAAGTTGATTGTTATCCCTCATTGAGGCTAGTCCTCTTTATATCCAGATAGAAACCGCCTATACTGGAAACAATTAAAAACTGGCTTAAATGCATCCATTCAGGATTGATTACTAATTGCCCCCATCCTCAAGCCTATATCTTTGACCCTGGATATGAGGACATTGACATCCATTATGAAGGGTCTGACTTACCTATGTAAATGCTGTGATTTTTGCATGGACAAAACTTTGATGTCATGTTTGTACATTTTGAGTCATGCAAGCTTAGTCACCTATCTCCAAGATACCAAACCCTGGGTCTTTCCCATTGCTCCTATGGATCACTGTAGTCAGCTTAGGTTATGGAATGTAGGATATGTCATCATTGAAACTTTTTTCTTCTTTGAATACCATTTAATGTATTCTATTTTTAATCTTACCATATGAATTGTAACCAAATTAGAGAATAAAATTTCTTATATTTTATATAAAAAAAAAGGTGATGTTTAACTTCATCTGAGTTAGCTGAATAACGATGATTTAGTAGTACTTTTTTTAGCATTGATATGAATGACTATCTATTTACACATGTATTTTGCATTTTAATTAGTCAGCCTAATTGTATATATATAATACTAACTTTTCAAATATTTAATTTTTTTTTACCATTATTTAATTTTCTAAAAAATAAAATATTTTTTTTTCATCTACTTTTTTTAGCATTTCAGTATTCTCAAACTAATACTGAAAAGCTTTAGATTTTACTTTTTATCTTTTCCCAAATTTGGAATCAACAGTTCAGTTAAACAAAATAAGGATTTTTTTTGGGTCTCTGTTCTAGATTTTATGAGGCATATAATAACTTTCTCTTTTTTATTTCACATTTATATAACTATTGCAATTAGTTTAATTTTTTTATCATCATTCTTTAAGAAGTTGAATAAATGATGATAAAAAATAAATAAATAAATTACAATAGTTATATAAATTTGTAATAAAAAAGAGTAAGTTATTCTACGGTTCATAAAATCTAGAACAGAGAAAAAAGTTGGTTTGGAATGGAATTTTATATAAAACAGACTGTTGTTAATAAACATAGGAAAAGATTTAAAAAAATCGAATGCTGGAATGTTAAAAATAAATAAATAAATAAAAGAATATTTTTTGAAAAATTATAAAGTTGAAAAAAATTAAATGCGAATTGAAAATCTAGAAAATCATTAAGAATATATATATGTATAAGTTATATAATTAATTATAAGGCACTTGAACTCGAACTTGAAAGCTCCCTACATCTATCCAATCCATCTTATACAACTGATATACATGATCACATACATGTGAAAAAGATACATAATCTTCAATATTTTGTGCTGAATCAGCACTCATCAGTTGGTCCAGATTACCACCTCCTACACACATATACAGTCAGTGCTCAGTTTATATTAAGATGGCAAATCTTCAAACTTTAATGGACAAGCTTCAATTTTCTTCACTCTCCAACTCTTCAGCCATCCATATCATTGACAATCTGAGGGTGAAATAATTAGTAAATATTATTTTCTTCAAGGTATAAATTTATTTTATTTAAAAATCTGTGTATATACTAAAACTCATAACAAAGGTCTCAACTACAGAGCTTTTAATTATAATGACAGTAATGAAAAAATGAAATAATCTCTATAGTACCATAATCCAAATTAAATCTAGTTCTGATAGCAAAATTATCAAATGCTTTCTGTATGAGTTGATATTTCAAGGAATAAATAAATGAGTAATAAATAAAGATGAAATATTTTCTGGCATTAAATCTGCATAAGATAAATTTATTCTTATAATAAATGTGATGCAAAGAAGAAAATCAATTTTTTTCAAATTTATATTCATTTGTTAGAAAAAGCAAATAAATATATATTTAAGAATTAGCAATGTATTTTTTTATTATATATTTATATATATGTAACAAATTTGCACATTTAATATACATTGCACGAACTAAAAATTATTTCACAATTTTCTTTGAAAAAATAATTCTATTATTTATGGTAATATTGTTTGCATATCTTAAAAAAATTAGTTAATTTACTATATAATTCTAAGGCAGTATGTCATTTGCTTAGGACTGAATGTTTCCTATATATAGGGATTTGAATTCAGGATTTGTCAGTTTATTCATCCACTACCCTATCTTGAGCAACTGATACACATGACCACACCCATACAATAAAGATACACGATTTCCACTATATGTATTTTGTGCTGAAACAGTCCTCATCAGTTGGACAAGATTATAATCTCCCATACATATATGCAATCAGTGCTTGGTTTATATTAAGATAGCAATTCATCTAATCTTAATGGAAAGTCTTCAATTTTTTCACCACCCCCCCAAGTATTCAATCATTCATTCATTGAAAAACTGATAATGAAAGGTTCAAAGCCCTTGTTGGATTTGATATTATAGTCATAACTTATGTATACATTACATCAACATAATCCCCTCATATTATCAAACATTACAGATCCATATATATTAATAGAAGAGGTGTATGGGCTGAACTTATAATAAGATGTAATTTATTCCTAAGCAATATGTAATTCGAATGTTTCCTATATATGTAAATAGAGAGGTTTGAACACATGATTTTTCAGTCTATCTATCCTCCACTTTATCTCAAGCACCCAATACACATGACCCCACACATGCAAAAAAGAGATATAATCCTCAAATTCACTATTTAATTTACTAGTGCAGTATTCTATAGGTAATGTTATTTATTGGTTTTTTCAAATTTTCATTTAATTTTGTTTTTAAATATGCACATAATTATGTTTATAAAATATAAAAATTACTGAAATATGAATTATTAATAAATTACATTAGTATCTGTAAGGTAATATCATTAAAGTAATTTTAACACACTTCCTGTAACAGAAATAACATATTGGTTTGTTATTATATACATTCTTGAAAAAGACCTAATTAAGGATAAGATGTCCAATTCCTATTCTGCTGATATTGTTTAATGGTTAATATTTTTTTAAACTTATAGTTTATTATTAAAATGGTAAATAATAATTTAACGATCTTCATGGGAAAAGTCATAAGATGATTTAGCCATAAAAGTGGCAGAATTAACATGATCAGTGGATCTTTTGTTTTCAAATCCATCACTCTGTTTCCACATCAATGTGTAATATCTGATAATATATATTGTAATCATATATTTAATCCTGTGGATTAGATATATGTTGTAATGCTTTAAAAATATTTTTTTATAGATTATAATAAATAAATTTCCTTATTAGTATTATTATAATAGTCTTAAGCTAAATGTTTGAATAATAGGGATTCAAATAATTTAGTTAGCTTATTTTAATTCTTAGTTATTTAAAAATATTTAGATTATTTAATATTTGCTTAACAGAGTAAAATTAATACTTTAAATCTAAAAAAAAAGTTAATTTAAAACTTGCTATGTTTCAAGTAAATGCTATGAACAAAGTTATTATATGCTTAATAAAATGGTTATTTGGCTCTGTTGGGTTCTTTGTTAGTTTTTTTTAATAAATGGTTTTAAAGTAATGATTTATTAAATGTTAGTTTATGTAATAATAAAATCAGAATTTAGCAATATTAAGTTTAAGTAACTGGGATAAGTGTAATTTAAATCAGTTTTAAATGTTAGTCATTAATTTATTTTCATTTGTTTTAAAATTTTGGTTATATTTAGTGTACATGTGAATGTATGAATATATGTGCATGCATGGGAATGAGTGTAACATTTAAAATACATTATTAAAAGTTATAAAACAAAAGGGTACATTAAATCAATCACAATATCAAAAGCATCTAATTAGGTAAAGTAAAATAAAAAAGAAACTTTGAGATAAAAATAATGTTTAATTTAAAAAATAAGTAAATAATTTTGATTAGTATTAAATAAATCATTGATTTAATAATTAAATTGTATTTAAAAAAGTTCATTATTGGTCTAGACATCACATGACTGAGTAGTCTGGATTGATAAAGATCAAGATTAAGTTAATCAATTGTAAAAGATAAAAATATGCTAATAATTTACATATGACAAAATACTAGAAGGGGATTATTTGAGTTATATCACATTATAGTAAATGCAATGGAAAATCTTGATGTGCATGTATGTATAAAACACACATCATTATAAAAATAATGTTATTCTCTAATGACTTCACTTTATTTTAGTTTTGAATTAAATTGATTAGTTTTAATTTAACTATTATTTTTTAAAGTCAATTTAAAATTTTTAAGTTTTACTCTTTATCATCTCCATGGCTGAATAAAATGTAATCCATTGCAGTATTACTCATAAAGTATATGTTCAGCTGGTTTGTCAAACAATAAATCTTTTAAAGATGCTAATAATTTTAGTAATTTTTAAAAGAAGTCAACAGTAAACAGAGTGCACATCAGGGAAAGTATGTTATTTTATTCTTATACTTAAACATTAGCTAGATTAGAACTTTTGCTGTAATAATTGTCTTTGACAATTTATTTACTCTTTTAATTAGTTATTAACACAATTTTAATTGCTAAGGAAATTAATAAATTTATGCAAATTAAAATATAAAAATGATGAACTACTGTCAAAGTATTCAGTTTATTAAAAAGAAATGAAGTGATAATTATTTAGACTTGTATTATAAAATTATAATGAAAGATAGTCATAAAAATAAACCTTTTAAATATCTTGAAAAAGTTTTATTTATATATTTTCATGGTAAGATGAATAAGTTGATGTTGGATTAAAATAATTATATGTTCCAAGTTCGTCTATTTATTCATTAAACTAGTTTTTGAATATACTTATTTGCTTTAAATATATTGCTTTACATTTAAAAAAAATGAAGAAGTAATTTAAACTTTCATATTTAATATTACTAAAATGGCAACTTATAATATGAAACTTTATAAAGAACAGTTGTTAATTAAAATTCTCTTTCTGCTCATTTCTCATACAATTCATATTACAATTAGAAATGTATTATAAAAGAACTATATATTATTTTAAATATCTACTATCAACTCTTGTCATCTTCAAATTTGTTAAATTTAATTGTGAACATTTTCTTAAAACAATCTCTGCAATAAATCTTTATATATGTGCTTTCTATGCCTTAATGAAAGACCATATTGCCACATCATTTTAAAAAGTTAACAAGAAGAACTTAAATGTAAAGAGATAATTTTTCTTATAAAGGAAAAAGAACTTTAATTTTAAATCTGAAGAAGGATATAATATTTATTATATATATATATTGGTATATTCCAAATTATTTGTAGTCATAATTTATGTATTTTATGATATTATAAATATGTTTATAATGGTGGTATCCAAGAAATGGAATTGGATGAGATATATGGTAAAATATTTATTCTATAAGTTAATTTTTATTATTATTCTGGAGTTCTCTGAATTATTGTTTAAGCTTAAATAAATGATTGTACTCAAGGCAGAACAGCCTTTGATATATTTGATGTAAGTATTTATAAACAAAAGTATTATGTCAATGTGTGTGTGTGTGTGATAATTCTAGATAGTTTAGAAATTAAATTTTGTCATCATTATGCAATGACAGTTTTATCAGTGTACATATAGTATTATGCCTTCTGTATGTACATGTGAGAGTTATAATTATTTTTTATTATTATCAGCTCCATGCCTTATACTATTACTGTTATTAATTTGGGAAATTTTAGATGGATATTATATTGCTTTTTATATGCATTTAGCCCCTCCATGAGTGAGAGAGACTTATTTATTTATCAGCACTGCCTGCATACAACCTTATTATTTATTATTCTATATACAATTGCTAGTTTTTTTGTGATTCTTTATATTATTAAATCACATTGTGATCTTTAAGAAACGTCATCAAACTTTCATTCAATAATATGAATTTAACTAATTTATTGAAAAAAAAAAAGAAAAATAATTTTTTTTGTAACACTTTTAAATACGAATTCTCATTTTATTATCCTTATGATTTATTAGTGAAATAAACCAACTTTAAAAACTACTTTAGATGAAGGTATTTGATTTATGAATTAAATATTTCTGCCGATGACTAATGTTAGTCATTTTTAATAACTGCTGAAGCATTTGTGAAACGAATGGATTATTTCTGAGAAGTTAAAATACCAACACATTTTTTTTTGTTTATATTTATGAAAAATGTTGAAACTATTTTGGTGATATTTTTAATTTAATTTTTGACATGTTTTTAAAGAAAAAATAGCATTCTAAAAGAAAGAAGGAGAAAAAAATCTAATTTAAAATCAATAATGAGTTTTTGAAATATTTTTAAATAGAAAATATTTTTAATACGATGTATGAACTTTCAGAAAATATTTTTTACACCCAAAAAATATAGTAAAAAATTTAAATTTCTATCGTTATAGTTTAAAATTATTTTATTTTTGTAACAAAGATTTATTTATCCATATTTTTACTTGATGCAAAAAATTTAAATACTATCTTCAAACATATATTTTTATTTATTAATAAACTTTAATAAAATGTTGTTTACCGATTTTCATCATCCATTTACATGTTTTATTAATTTGAATATACTTCTTTAAAAATTACTTAAATATATATATATAATATAATATTCAGTTTACAAATATTAAAAGCTAAACTAGTTAATAAAATAATTAAAATTACTTTAAATTCAAAATTAAATAAGACTAGCCGAAGAAAATAAACTTTATAACACAACTAATGGTTTCCCTTCCAAAAGCAATTTTTTCATGCGCAAAGGAGTAAAAACAAGTCAACAAATAAGTATCAACTATTTCCCACAATTCCCTATTACAACCCTCACAGTCTTAATATTAAAAGAACTCTTAAAGAAGCTAATTGCTCCAGAATCTTTAAAAAAGTTATATATAGATCAGAGTAGTTTGAGCTTAAATAAAAGAATAAAAATACATAAAAGTAGGATTATAAATAAATATATTAGTTCTGCTTTATATATTCATGAAAAAGATACAGACCATATTATTAGTTTGGATGAGGCTAAGATTGTTCTGCTTTGAAAGAAATGAAATAAAAAAAATTAAAGAATCTTTATTATTGGAAATTTATGATTCTGAAGCAATTAACTTGTTTAAGAGTTCTTTTAATATTAAGGCTATGTGGGATGCAACTGAGAATTATGGGAAATAATCAGTATATATCTTTTAGTCCTTTTTCACTAAAGAAGTCTGCTTTGGCAGGGAAACCATTGATTATGTTATAGAGATTTATTTTCTTTGCATCATTCTGTTTAATTTTGAATTTGAAGCAAATTTATTCAATTTGTAAAAATATAACAATCTAATCTTATGACCTAATAGACTTAATTTTATTGGTATTTTTTGTACTTAAAAGTTTTTAAATTAAATTCACTCATTTAACTATAATTTATTTTATAGGGTATACGAGCACAGATTTTCACACGACTCACCACTCCATCTCATATCACTGATATTCTTGAACACATATATGTCGAAAAGATAAATAATCACCAATATATGTATTTCATGCTAAACCAGCAATTATCAGTTGGTCCAGTTTATCATCTCTACACATATATGCAATAAGTGCTCAGATATATATTAAGATAGCAAATCTTCCTACTTTAATGGACAGGCTTCAATTCACTCCAAACTCCAACTCTTCAACTAACTATCCAATTAAAAATCTGATGATGGAACACTTAAAGGCCACCCTGAGGCCGAGATTCTTTTCACACCCATGTTGATCTAAAATCAATCTGACCCCTCATGTACAGGACATAATCCATTTAATACATATACTAGGGATGGGCAGACATGTCACTATGTAATAACTGAAATACAGGCTTATTATATACCTCTATCTCATATCACTGATACATTTGAACACATGTACCTGTATCAATATATGTAATATATAGCATATATGAGCACAGATTCTCACATGATCCACCACTCACCACTCTATCTCATATCACTGATACACTTGAGATAAAGTGGTGAGTGGTGGGTTATGTAAAAATCTGTGCTCATATACCCTATATATTACATATATTGATACAGGTATATAATAAACCTGTATTATGTAAAAATCTGTGCGCATATACCCTATATATTACATATATTGATATAGGTATATAATAAACCTGTATTTTAGTTATTACATAGTAGAGATGTCTGCCCATCACTTGTATAAATGTATTAAATGGATTACACCCTGTACATGAAAGGTCATATTGACTTTAGGTCAACATGGATGTGACAAGAATCTCAGCCTCAGGGTGGCCTTTGAGCATTCCATTATCAGATTTTCAATTGGATGAATGGTTGAAGAGTTGGGGTTTGGAGTGGATTGAAGCCTGTCCATAAAAGTATGAAAGTTGGCTATCTTAATATATATCTGAGCACTTATTGCATATATGTGTAGAGATGATAATCTGGACCAAACAATGATTGTTAGTTTAGCATGAAATATGTACATTGGTGATTATTTATCTTTTCAACATATATGTGTTCAAGTGTATCAGTGATATGAGATAGAGTGGTGAGTAGTGGGTCATGAGAAAATCTATGCTTGTATACCCTATATATTGCATATATTGATACAGGTATATAATAAGCCTGTATTTCAGTTATAATTTATTTTGTTTTAAATTTCTACTTTCAATTGTTTGTGCTCTTTACTTTTCTAAATCCTCTACAGCATAGTGCAGCTATGGAATGGCTGATTCAAAACTGTTAAAGATGGGTCTATTGTACATTTAAATTTGAGATGCTTGAAGAAAATATATTAACAGAAAGTCATCACTCTTATGATCAACTGTTATCATTTGATTATAGTATTCTATTGTCTCATTTACCAATCCATTTTTGGGCAAATATTTAAAATAATATTAAACTATCCAAATATATATGATCGATTAACAATGTCTTATTATCTATTGTACATTCATTCATCAATAATATTTGAATAGTGAATGTTTAGATGTAATTGGAGAAGATGAGAATATAGACTTTCAAGCTTTCTTCAGCTATCCGCTCCATCCTATATAATCAATAGACATGACCATATAATGTGAAAAAGCTAAATGATCTCCAATATACATATTTCCATCATCAGATTTTTAATAAGATGGATGGATGAAGAGTAGGAGAATGGGAAAGATTGAAGCTTGTTTATTAAAATTTAAAGATTTACTATCTTAATATAAACTGAGCACTGATTATATAGATGTGTGGGAGATGATAATTTGGATGACTGATGAGTGCTGGTTCAGCATGAAATGCGTATATTTGAGATCATTTATTTTTTTCACATGTTAGTCATGGGTATTTGTTATATAAGATGGAGAGGATAATGAAGGGAACTTGCAAGTCTGAGTTTAAATCCCTTCTAATTCATTCATCAAGTACAAACATCAACTAATAAATAAAAAAGTATTTTAACGATAGCAAAAGCAAAATAACAACAACAAAGCGCTGCAATAGAATTTGTATTTAATTACTTGAAAAGGGTAATTTTAATTTCTATGTAATGTCATAATATCGTTTAAATTATTAAAACCATCGTTAATATTCGCAATAGAGTCGGGTACATTTTTTAAAAAGAATGCAGTTTATACACTTTTCATTTATATGGGATTTATAAAGAACTAATAAACAGCTTTAAAGAAAAAGTCAGCATATGTATACTTTTTTCTCTCATGTGTCATAGCATCAGCCAGGAAGCGAACCCGCCAACCCCGGGACAACTGCTTGCAAAGTAGCTGTCACTGACCTCTCGACCACCAATGCTTGACAGCATATGTATACTTGTACTAACAATATTGAAATTCTCACACATTTATAAATTTTAAGCTATTAAGTCATTATTTTTTTGGGAAAATCACTAGTCTGAATGAAAGCAATTTATTTTTAGAGATTTGTTTTGACTTCTGACATATTGTCAGCTTTCTGCTCAAGGCTTTATATGGTATTTATAAATCTGCAATCATTTCTTAATTTGTTTTATAGGAAATTGAAGATAACTTATTATTGTCAGGCAAAATAAAATCTTGATTTACTTGACTGAAGGAAATTATTACTAGCCAATAAAAGGAAATTAGTAGATTCCCAGAGTCATGTTCTCTTAACATTTTTTAAAATTGCTATGAAATAAAGCAAATAAGTGTTTATATTTTTTTCAAAATAAAAATATTTCAAAATATTTTGTTTCCAACAAACAAAATCTGTATTGTTTACCATACTTTTGATTAAAAATACGAATCTTAGATATAAAAATAAGATAGAGAATAAGAATTATGATGTCAAAATTGTTAAAATTTAGCAAAGAATTTGAAAATTCATAAATGCAAATCCTTAATCCCAAAGTTAATGCCTTCTGTAGTCAGTCGATTTTTTATATTCCATATTCAAAGAACAATTAATGTGTTATTTTCATTCCAAAACGTAATTCTTTTCCATACATTTTCCAGATGTCTTTAAAGGGCTTATCTAGAGATAGAACCCTACAAACTCCATTACCAAACATATTGAAATAATCTCGTCTTTATTTTCATCAAAATTAAATTTGTAATGCTTATATAATGGTGTACCTATAATTATCTGTGAATATTTCTAAACTAGTGATATATTGCATCAATTACTAAATATTGTAAAGTTCAAATACTGATAGAACCCAAATATTTATAGTTTCTAATTAAAACTAAATGATGATTTTCTTCCAACATAATCCTTTGTTTCAGATAGAATGAGGTCATCCCACAGTAGCGAAAATGTTCCCTGTGAAGATGTGATGAAAGAATTATCATTTTTTATCACTGCACCAGATTTCATAAATTTAAGAATAGCCACTATCACCTGCTTAGACCCTCTATCATCAAATGTGCTAAGTAATAATATAAAGCTCTCTTCTATTATTGTCAGAACCCAAGATTCATTATATTGTGATTTTTAAGATGCAATATAATTTTGCAATTTTGCCTCTTTCAGATTTCAGTCTTCATTTTTAAATAAAAATAAAAATCTTCCAGATCAAGCCTTAGCCCCTTGAAGATACCTATGCACTCACTTTAAGCATTCTCTCATTACCTACAAATTTGAAGCACACATAGAGCTAGGAATTATTTGTTTGAAAATCATCTTCTTATAAAATATTTTGTTATAATTTTATTTAATAAATTTTAAAATGCCCTTTTTTATTTTCTAAACACAATAAAAGATTCAGAAATTTGTTCTTACTTATACAATTTTTTTTAAAGCAAGATTACAGTTGTTTTTTTTTTTTTAATTATTGTTTAAAGGTAATAATATATTGTCAGTGTGCTGAAAAATAGATTTTTATGTGGACATACTAAGCACTTTGAATCAGACTAAAAACATTTTAAAATAGTCATGGTAAATCTCAATGTAAAAATTGCTAAATCACTAAAGTGACCAACATTTTAAATGAAGTGAAACATATAATTAAATCTATAAAAGAAGAGGGGGGAGTGAGAAATGATGAAATTATTACTGATATTTTAAAAGAAGTAAGTGAAGAAGTAGAGAAATTATTGTCAAAGCTACATAACAAATGTCTAAATGATAAAGATATATTACATAATTGGAAGAATGCAGTAGTAATAGTGAAATTTAAGAAAGTTGATGCAAAGCAAAACTCTCCATACACTATTGCCACCCTGTGCCAACCAGAGTAATCAATGAATGCCAGAAGGCTTGTGCATAAAATCCCTATCTAATGCCTACTCATCCAATATCCCCAGACTTGTTTCTGGCTTGTGGCCATCATCAATAAAGAGCTTTGGATCTGAGAGCACTGCACCTAAATCTTAGGATCTAATGCAACCCTCCAGCACTCACCTTTTATCTCTACTTAACTCCAAAACTATGAGAATAAAATTGGAAAACACAAAAATATTTTCAATCTAAGCTCAATAGCTCATATAGTCATATGGGTCTAAACTCAGTTCAGCACCCATACATTTTGGTGTCTTTGGCTCTTTAACAACCATAGCCACCACTATTCTATTAGGCAGGATTGGTGTTAGACCATTAAGCATCACATGATCACTATCTTATAGTAGCACATAATTGTTTATAAACAAAGCTAAACTCTCCATACAGTATTGCCACCCTGTGCCAACCAGAGTAATCAATGAATGCCAGAAGGCTTGTGCATAAAATCCCTATCTAATGCCTACTCATCCAATATCCCCAGACTATTTTCTGGCTTGTGGCCACTGTCAGTGAGGAGCTTTGGGTGCTGGAGGATTGCATTAGATCCTAAGATCTAGGTGCAGTGCTCTCAGATCCAAAGCTCCTCACTGACGAAGGCTCCAAGCCAGAAACTAGTCTGGGGATATTGGATGAGTAGGCACTAGATGGGGATTTTATGCACAAGCCTTCTGGCATCCATTGATTACTCTAGCTTGCTATGTGTGGCAATATATACATAGTGAGTTTTGCCTGTTTTAACAACAGTTATACACAAGCATAAGAGGAGGTGGTCATGTGATGTTTAGTTATTATATTACATGGTGATGCTAAAAATGTTGACATTAAGAAGGTGTATAGCAGGGTGATTCCAAATTTCTTACAGCAGTTTTACCAGAAGTAGTTAGATGATTAGAATGAAAACTTAAGAAAGTAACCATAAATGAAGATTATTTAAGTAACTAAATGTTTTTGCATGTAATACTTTAGAGCTTCAGTAAATGTTGCAAGAACTATCAGATGAAACTAACAAAGTAAGACTAAAGATATATGCTAAAAAAATTAAAATAATGTTCAAGAGAATCGATTTTTTTTTTTAAAAAAAAAAGACAATTATGAATTAGATGGAGATAACAACACATATACCTTGATTCGATTATTAATACAGATGAAAATGGATAATATTATTCAAAGAATTAAGCTTGAATAGTGTTCTTTTAGTAGAAATAACTTAATACTAAAAAGAAATATATCTATATACTTAAAAAGAAACATTTTTAATAGACATGTTTTAACAGTTCTTATTTACGGATTTGAAATTATATATTTACAGAAGAGGAATATGTAGCTAAAATAGTCAAGTGATGGTGGTCGAGAGGTCAGCACAGCCGCCTTACAGGTAGTTGTCCCAGGTCAGTGGCTTCACTTTCCAGCCAATGCTATAACACATTAGAGGAAAAAAATTATTTACTAAAATATATATATATTAGGAGTAACAAAAAAGAGATAAAAACAATTACATGGATGAGAAAACAATCAGAAATTATTGATATTATTGAAGAAAATAAGAGACTGAATGAAGCTGGGTTAGAAATATTTTTAGAATAAATGATAATAGATGAGCAATTGAAGTTTTAGATTGGAAAAAAATAGTAAAGATCCAAAAAGAGACTACATGTGAAATGGCTGTATGAATTAGGAAGTTTGCTGATATGTGAAGAAAAATAATAATTAGATAAATTGGATTAAATTTGGAAAGATATTGCAACTTGAGTTGCATTTTAATATGTACTTCATAAATAATCAGTTTAATCCTTATTTGTATAACTCTCATACTATTCATAAGATTGCTATATATCATGAATTTACACTATATCATCGATTTGAAAAAGTTAATAACTATAAACACTTTGATTAGATTATTAATACAGATGAGAGCATAGTAAATAGAATAAATTTAATTATAGAATTAAACTTGAACGAAATGATTTTGATAGAAATAACTTAATACAAAAAGAAATATGCCTATATGTTTAAAAAAAATATTAGTAGGTCTGTTTTTCAATTTAAGTATATAATTCTGAGATATGGATACTTATTGGAAGAACATTACAGAGATTTCAAACCATTTGACAAATTATGGAAAGATGTAGCCAGAAAGGATTGATTGTGTAATATTATCTATGATATCATAAAAGAATTGAGACTGAAATGGACCTAGGTTTGACATATTTAATTTAATTTATTTTTTTATTGTATAATTCTACAGTACTATAGGCCAATTATAGATTACACATAAATTAATCAAATAATAGATATAAAATTATAAAAAAGAAAAAAACCCCATAAATAATATAAATTATAAATATGAAAAAAAAACCACAAATACCATTAGATCACAAAACATCACATGATCACCATTTCTTATCCTTGCTCATTACTGTTATTAAAACAGGCAAAACTCTCCATACAGTAGTGCCATTCAATGCAAGCCAGAGTAATCAATGGATGCCAGAATGCTTGTGCATAAAATCTCTAGCTAGTGTCTACTCATCCAATATCCCCAGACTAGTTTCTAGCTTGTAGCTTTCATCAGTGAAGAGCCTTGGATCTGAGAGCACTGCACCTAAATCTTAGGATCTAATGCAACCCTTCAGCAACCACCTTTTATCTCTACTTAACTACACAACTATGAGAATAGAATTTGAAAATACAAAAATATTTTTAATCCAAGCTAGTCATATAGGTCTGAACTCGGTCCAATACTCATACATTTTGCCTAATAAGATAGTGGTGGCTACGGTTATTAAAGAATCAAAAACACCAAAATGTATGGATACTGAACTGAGGTCAGGCCTATATGATTATATAAGCTAATGAGATTGGACTGAAAATATTTTTGTGTTTTCCAAATTTTGCTCTCATAGTTTTGTAGTTAAGTAGAGATAAAAGGTGGCTCTTGGTTGGTTGCATTAGATCCTAAGATCGAGGTGCAGTACTCTCAGATCCAAGGCTCCTCATTGACAAAAGCCACAAGCTAGAAACTAGTCTGGGGATATTGGATGAGTAGGCACTAGATAGGGATTTTATGCACAAGTCTTTTGGCATCCATTGATTACTCGGGCTTGCACTGAGTGGTACTACTTTATGGATCGTTTTGCCTGTTTTAAATACCATAGATGACATCATTATAAAAAAAGGTTGAAGTCTTAACTTGGATTTCAGGATATTGTAAAAGATCTAGAAAAAGATCTCATGTGAGATGGAAGGCTGATTAAAAAAGTTTGCTTATTTAATATAAAGAAGAGAAGCTATGGACTAGAGAGGGATGAATTTGGAGATATCTTTATTTTTCTATGAATTGATAATAGTAGAAAATGAAATAATGACTTACATTATATTATCAATAAAATTTATTTTAAACTAAAAAAATTGCCTAGTAAATAAAATATATTAGATAGAACTAATGTATTTTAAATCGTTTTGTTTATTTAGACCTCAAGCACATATTGTTTCTTGAAAATAAATTGTTGAAAATAAACCAAAAATATTTTTTAATTATGCAAAAATCTATGAAGAAAAATGAATTTAAACCTAGATCATAACAGTGAAAAAAATGAATTGGCAAGTCAACAAATTATAGTAATTATGTGGTGGCTACTAATAACAATTGATTTAACATGTTTGTTTTTAAATTTATTTTAAAGTATATGTTTGCAGTAATCCACTCATTCACTGAATTCTTTCATATCTTCTTCTAGATGCCTAAAAACCATGAATAATAGCAAACTTTGAATAAAAATACATGTTTAACACATGCATTCCCTAAAGATTATTATCCATAATAATTAATGAATAAACCTATTAAATAATACTGGATATTAACAATATAAAAAATCCATAAATTCAATAGTTTATAAACAATATATTTTATGCATTGTTTTGATCTATGTTAAATATATGCACAGATAATTTAATATAATATGATAGTTTAATTATGTGACAAAATGACCTTACTTTGAGTGTATAAGAAACAGAGAGATTAATGATATAAGTGATAGTGCATACTGAGTATGTGTTAGAGAGATAACTTTGAGTTTATGAGGGAGCAATGATATGATTAACAGTCCCTCCTGAGTACATGTGAGAGAGAAGGATAATGCAAGATAAAATTGATAGTGAATGGAGTACAAGGAAGTAACAGGATGAAAGTCATTCATAATAATGGTCATAGAGGAAACAGTGCACATAACATTTATAAATTCAAATATTTTTCATTTTTTACTATTTTTTCATATGAAGTTATTGATATTGTGGGTAAATAAAAATTTACATTGCTAAATGTTTTTATATAATATTTTGAGATTAATTCATTACAACTGTCTTTATATAATTAAAGCTCCCTCTAACTTCAGCACATGACAATATATTTTTAAAGGAAAAGAGAATACCACTTTTTTTCTTTCATATATCTAGTGGATGGTCTGCAAGATCTTTATTAAAAGGATGAATTTTCAATCATCAAAAATTTGCTTTCAAATTTTTAAAACCTTATTGACATATATATGAGGTAAATACAAAATTGCTTTAAATCATTAATGACAAGATTAGAAAAGATAGAATTTTCATACTTGACAAATATGATTATCAATCAGATTTAAAAATATTTAAAAATGAATTTGTGATATGATTGAAAATTCATGCATTCTAGGGAAAGGCATTGCAGACAAAAACAATCCTCCAGGCAAATGGAGGAAAAGAATACAGAAGTTATATCCTCTTTTGCCTATAAAATGTATGGTCATGTGCTACAGTTAGAGGGTTTTTAATTATATAAAGACAGTTGAATAAGTTAGTTTCAAGACATGATATTATGGATAATTTATCTAAGGATATAAAAGGATTACTAACCATTAATTTTATTTATTTATTGAATAAACAAAATTAAATAAGAAATATTACTTTAGAAAATTATAATACTTGGTAAAATAATGTATTGCTGATGAAAATTCACAGGATACCATCATAATCTTATCCAAATGGTAGATGTTTGCTCAACTATAGGAACTTAGGTAATGTATACAATTTATATGGATACTAATGTCAAACAAGTAAAGCAGAATAAATAAACTTTATTATTATAATAAACATTATAAAAACATTTAAATTTCTAAATACAATATTAAAAAAATAGATTGTGATATTCAATTTGAGATAAAAAAAAAGAGAAGAAGGGTGCAAAAAAGGTATAAATATACAGTAGGCAGTCTCCTTTAATACAAAATTTCTGGTTCCAGACATTTTGGAATTTGTGAATATTTTATATTTTAATAATAATTTTTTTAATCCCTTTTACAAATTCAAACTCAGCTGAAAATTTCAATAAACTTTTATCTTACTATCTATAGTTTATATATATATATATATATATATATATATATATATATATATATATATATATATATAAGATAAAAGTATATATATATAATATACAAATCAATATATATATCAAAATACAGTACAATTTATATAAATTATAATCTTTTAGAAGTACTTTCGACTATACACTTTGTAGTCTTTATCAACTATATAACGTTGAATAATCAAAACGAGTCTCGTTTTGATTATTCAACGTTATATAGTTGATAAAGACTACAAAGTGTATAGTCGAAAGTACCTCTAAAAGATTATAATTTATATAAATTGTACTGTATTTTGATATATATATTGATTTGTATATTACATATATTGTGAAACGAATACAGATATCAAACTTTATTTATTACATATATATATATATTCAAATAATTTATGTATATTGTATAGATTTATTGTAATAATAACAATATAAAAGTTTAGAAAAATGAGAGAAGCATATACTTTCCAATTTAACATGTAATATATCTAAGTGTGCTGGAATGCAGATAATGGTGAAGCTAAGATTTGTAATTTTAAGTAGCTGAGTGCTTTCAAGAAATTTTATCTTCTCCATAATCATAATGACAAGGCCATCTGAAAAGGGTAGAATATATAGGTGACAAATATTTAAATATATATAAATAGTGGATTAGAAAGTCCATTTGGGGGGGGGAGCATGCTTCATTTCAGTTTATAGCATGGATGTTGTTAGTTATATGCTTAGCTTCTTTGATTTTATGTTTGGAGTCATAACATTCTACAAAGCAATAGAAACTAAGTTTTCATATGCCCTCAATCAATAGATTAATTAGTAATTCAATAGATCACATATCCTCTGATCAGACTCCTCACACAGTGTACACGATCCCATGACTTCAAATTGGTTGCAGTGCCTTATACTATGGTGAATCTCATGCATCTCTCTCCACACATGTCTTTCAACATAATTACTTATACAAAAGAACTCTTAATAAGAATATAATTTCATCTTCTTAAAATCCAAAAGGTCCATCTGTCATATATTTGAACCTTCCTTTGCTTCTGTTGCTTGTATATAAAATATCATGACCCCACATATAAAATCAAAGAAGCGTGGAATATAGCTAACAATATCACGCTATAAACTGAAAGGAAGCTTGTTTTCCCTCTCAACAAAAATGGACTTTCTAATCCGTTATTTATATATATTTAAATATTTGTCACCTCAATATATTCCACCTTTTTCAGATGATCTTTTCGCTAAGATTACGAGAAGATGCTCTGCTACTTAATATTACAAGTCATATATTAGCTTCACTATTAACTGCGTTCCTGCGCACTTAGGCATAAAACTTTAGAACATAAAATATGCTTACGATTTATATCATCATAAAATTTTTATACATCCATAATTAAATGAATAAATTAAAATAATGCTTTGTAATTTGATCTGGATAAAAATTTACAAATTAGTGATATTTGAATTGATGATAGCCTACTTGTATTAAAAGTTTCAATTCACAGTATTTTTATTAATTAGTTTACAATTCACTTAGAAATTGTATTTATTAAAAAGACAACACATCGACGTTCGAATAATTACGAGTATGATTAATTGGTCAAAAATATGCTATTGATTTAACTTTTTTTTCTGAAAAATAATAAGTAAAATTACCATCGTTATAAGAATAATTGAAGCTAACACTATTCCAAAAAACAATAATAATTTTTATGATTCTAAATAAACAAAAAAAAACAAACAAACAATATCAACAAAATGACAATATAAATCCGATGCTTCAAATCCCAAATGATTTCGTAAATAAACAAACAAAAACAATCTCTTAAAGACTATGTACTATTTTATTCTCTGTTTTGAAGTTTTTGCAAGAGAAGATTTTTTATGAAACATTTTATTTTCCTTTAAAGTTTCTATTGCTATATTATAGATAATACATCGTATTATATGACGGTCATATTTGATAATTTATGATTTATTTATTTTTTGCATCACTATATAATATTGGCAATTAAAAATGTTTTTGTCCATTATCATTTGATCTTCTATTGAATCTTTCCAATACCAGTCACTGAAAGGATTAATTTATTAACAGTAGCATTACAATTTACTGCTATTGCAGGATGGGCAATTGTTTTGGCGTGGGGGCCACAGAGGTTGGCAGAGGGCCACACCAGGGGACACTTTGTGGAAGCAAAGGTTAGTGGAGGGCTGCACCTTTTTTTTCATGACATAATAAACACACTGCTTTATTCCCTGTATTACCAAAGAAATATTTGTTTGTCTGTTCTTCATTAAACACACGACATTCATCACCAATTTTACATTTTTTTGGAGGGTTCATAGTTTAACTAAAGTTCAAAATGTATATATTTGATAATGCAAAGACAAATTTTCAATTAACCAGATCAACTGGAAAAGCACTACACATCGTATCTACACTGCACATGTATAAGAATCATTTTCTTATATAACTGATTGTGCCAGGCATGAGCAAATTAAGAGACTAGAAGAATCTAAGCTAATATTGGTTAATAATCATGAATGTAAGAGTTATGCAGATTACAAATAATATAATATAATATATTTTGTATATTTATTCTAAACTGTGATAAAAGGTAGCAATTGACAAGTGAGATCCTACTCATAGAATCAATATTAAAAAATTTAACATGTATCTATTATAAATAAATAGAGATCCCCTGCCATATTTCTTAATGTTCTGCCTACCCTATTCACAATTTATGATTTAGTTTAGCAATAGTTGTGAATAGATAATATAAAGTTATTCTATGTAGATGGTAAAAGATTCATACCTGGATTAGTTATTGAATTGATTGTAAAATTTAAAATATAATTGTTAATATACATAAATAGAGAGATTTGAACTTAGGATTTTTCAGTCTATATTAGTACTCCACTCGATTGCCAGCAGCAATATACATAAAAAAAGATAAATGAACCCCAATATATGTATTTCATGCAAAATGAGCACTCATCAGTTGGCCCACTTCATAATATCCCACACATATATACAGTTAGCACTCAGTTTATATTAAGATAGCAATTCCTTAAACTTTATTGGATAGGCTTCATTCAGTCTTCTTACTCTTCCAACTATTCAACCAACCATTTCATTAAAAAATTGACAAATGGAATGCTCAAATTCCTTATTGAATTTGATATGGTCGTCATACCCATTTAGACATCATGTCAATACTAGAAAAAGACATCTTATGTACACTAAGCTCATAGATAACACTATTTTTACACTAAACTGATTGATCAATACATTTATTTTAATTTCTTAAATAATAAACAATATTGTTTCATTTCTTAAAGAAAATACTACTAATAAAATGGGGTTATTTTGCAATATCATTTTCTAATATTTAAATATAAGTATAATTTATATACTTGGAGTTTAAATGTAATTATATGTGGTTTGAAAATACAAGCTCCCTTCAGCTATTTACTTTATCTCATACAGCCAATACACATGCTCACACACATGTGAAAAAATAAATGATGTCCAATATAAGTATTTCACGCTGAACCAGCACTCATCAGTTGGTCCAGATCATTTTCTGTTGATAAAGATAAAAATATATTAACTGCTACATTTGTACCCTAAAAAGTTAACCTCAATATATTGAATTTTAAGGCCAGATCAAAATAGCTTTTAGAGTTAACAAAACATTATTTTAACAGTAGTAACATCTCTTTACAGTAGTGCCATCAAATTCAAGCCTTAGTAATCAGTGGATGAAAGGTTTGCGCATAAAATCCTTTTCTGGTATCTACACTTTCAATATCCCCAGACTAGTTTCTAGATTGTAGCCTTTATCAGTGAGGAGTCTTGGATTTGAAAGCATTGCATCTATATTTTAGGATCTAATGCAACCCTTTAGAAGCCACTTTTTATCTATTTAATCAACTATAAAGCTAGAGCCCAAGTGTAATGTTTTCAATCTAAGATCATTCACTTATATAGTAATATAAATCTGAACTCAATTCAGTATCGATACATTTTGATGTTTTTGGTTTTTCAAAAACCACAGTCACCATTAGTCCATGGGAAGGATAGGTATAAAACCATCAAAACATCACATGATTACTGTTTTATATGCTTACACAGGCTTTTAATAACAGTAATAAACTTTCCATACAGTAGTATCATCAAATGCAAGCCTTAGTAATTGCAAGAAGATTTGTGCATAAAATCCCTATCTAGTACCTACTTGTCTGATATCTCCGGACTAGTTTATCAAAGCCTATGGGATAATGGTAAGTGTGGTTTTTGAAAAACTAAAAATACAGAGGTTTGTAGATGCTAAATTGAGTTTAGATCTATATGATTATACAAGCAAATGAGCTTGGATTGAAAATATTGTTTTCATCTTAGGCTCCTAGCTTTATAGTTAACTAAATAGCTAAAAGGTGACTGATTGAGGATTGCATTAGAAATTAAGATCTAAAGTGCAGTGTTCCCAAATCCAAGGCATCTATTAATTACCAAGCCTTGCATTTGGTGTCACTACTGTAGATAGAGTTTACTACTTTTATTAAAAGGCTGTGCATATGAAATAGTGATCACATGATGTTTTGATGGTTTTAAGACCTTATTTAAGTTAAATTTAATGAGACCCAGCTATTTATTAGGAACTAGATAGAATATGAAGATTTCATTTCTTCTGTTTACATAAATTCCACAATGTCAGGAATTGTGTTCAAAGTTTACAGAGCACTATACTTTTTTGATCAATTCAGAAAGAATGTGTAAAGATTATAAAGATTATAGTATAGTTTATTGCAATGACTTAAATTTTTTTGGAAAATGAATATTTTCCATTTTATATAAAAAAAAATCTTTAACATTTTGTGTGCAAAATTGGAAAAGAAAATTTTAATTGCGTTTTGTGAAATGCTTGATTACTCAGCATTTAATTGTTTAATATTAATTTTATATTCTTATGAAGTGTTTAAAAGATAATATAAAATCACATGAATATTTACTGTGAGAGCTAACTAAGGAATTATTCATTCTTCTGAATAATGTTAGCACATCAATCACAATATTGCTAAGCAAAGTAAATCAATCACTAAAGCTTTGCTATATACATACTGTGTATATTTATTATTGTCACAATACAAATTGTAAAATAATCTTGATTATGTAAATTGTTATAGTTTTAGAAATATATAGCAGAAGTAGTAATCTATTAAAACTGATAGCATTTTATTTCAGAAAATATAGCAGAGAGTTAGTGTGCTGCTCTTAATTAATAGCTGAATCAAGTAGTTATATTATCATTATATGGGGGGGGGGGATTACAATCGTAAATGCACAAATAATAGCATACCCCATTTGCATGGTCACATCGTATTGCTATTAATATGTATATTTTACTTTGTATTGTCTCAAAGATAGGAGAATCATACAAACTGTCAGGAGATCAGATCTCTCTCTCTCTGCAAGTCTTTAATTTAAGACCCATCTAAGACATGAATATTTATTATTATCATAATTGTTAATTTAATAGCCTTTACAGTATTTCATATTTTCACATTGCCAGGTAATCTATCTGTCAACATGTCTGTGTTGATATCTGCCAGGCAGTTATAATTTGTTAGTCATCTCAAAGATAATAAAAATTTATTTGGCTAAAGGTTATACATAAATATTAAATCATTACTGCTAATCACTGTATAATTGGGTTTGTTGTGACACACACATAGCCAATTGTATACTTATTTACTTGTATAACTTCTTGAAATCCACTGACATAGGGTTATAGATTATGTCTCTTATTTTTAAATAAGCTGTTATGATATTGAGCCTCACAACATATCTTTTTACATCTATCTTTTTGACTTGTGATTTGCTAAATTTCCATTTATTAAAATAATTTTACATCAAACAATGTATAGTTAATAAATTGATGTTTAATTGACTGCTTTGCTATATTATGCAGTCAAAAGCATATTGTGACATAACATTTTATGGAAGAGAAAGTACAAGTATTTAATTACCTCATTCTGTATATAAACACTTCAATAGTTAGCTCCTCATAGGTGAGCATAAAAGAAGACCTTATCTTTAAGGCTTTCAATTGCCAGGTGATATGAATTTGAATATTTTTCTATTATTTTCTTAATAAAAATAACTTATAAGTTTCTTATTCAACTTTAAATGGCTAGCTAAATTGGCTATGAATAAGTACATGAAAAAAAATCTAAGACTAATTGGAACTTTTTATAAAAAGTGAACAAGTTTAGATTCAAATTCAAAACTATGAATTAGGGTAGGTGAATACTCTATCCATTATATCACAAGGCTTTGTAATTTAAATAGTATGGTAATGCCATTGTTAATAATAAGAATAAATAAATAATAATAAAAAAATAATCACATAAATAATTTTTCAGGATGTCATGTGACATTTACTTCTCAATGTAACAGAATGAGAATAATTTCATTCAATTGATCAAATAGGTTTTTAGCTTCTACATTTCTTAGCTGGTAATTGGATTAGAAACTTTAACCTCTTAAATCCACTACTTATATTGTTATGCTAAATCAGTCATATCATATACATAATGCAGAAACTTATATTTATACTATGGGGCTCCTTGCTAGATTTTTAATTTATTATTATTAGCAAAATCAATTTAAATAAGATTAAAATAAACAATTAATTTTGAAATAAACAACTAATATTATGTTTACAATTATTTAATTAAGAACTCTGCTTTCATCTTTTATTGAGATCTTGAAAAGGTCTTAATAAGGGATGAAAGCTAGGTTGTTAATAGTACAATTGTAAACATAATTAGTTGTTTATTTCAATCTTACTTAGATTGACTGTTATATTAAGTATATGTATATAACAAATTTGTGGTTAAATAATTTTATACTGAATATTTGACCATAGTATATATCAGGGGTGGCCAACTTTTGTGTTCATAAGAACTACTTCTTATTTGAAAAATGTGTTGTGATGGGCTTGTTGTGTTGGGGTAATCTAAGTGGAGGGAGGTGCGAAATACATACTATTTTTATATATCTACCTAGTAAAAAATTACAATAATTTAATGGGCCAAAAAACTCATGTCCAGAGGAATTAAAGCAACATGAGTTAATTATTAATAATAATTATTAATTCAAATTAGCTACATTAAATCAAGATTAATAATATTATTTTCATTAATGATACGACTTAGTGGACTTCACCTATCTAGAATTGAAAAAAAATTTAGAACAAAAACAAAAAGAACAAAAAAATTTGACAATCTTGACTCAATTTGTTCACTCGTTACCCTGCAGCTCTTGCCAGATTGGCCTCACAATTGACCAAAAATGGCTTTGTGATTGATCGGTCAATCACAATCAACTTGTTGGACACCCCTGGTATATATTATCAAAATAGTTTTACTAATAATAATTTTTTTTTACATAGTATTATGCAGAGCAGGGGTTGGCAGCAATTCAATGGTGTTGTGCCAAATTTATGTTACAATGTTATTCTGCATGATAACATGATTCTACCAATCTTATTATAAATAGTATTAAAACTGGTTGGTTATAATGGGCTTCAAAAGTATATATTATATACTTTTGAAGTAAATTTTAACCAGATCTTATATTATTAGTCATTAAATATTTCAAAATACATAGGATCATATGTGAAAAGTATGCTTTGTTAAATTATATTGCATTTTAAAGACATGCTTAAAATTTCTTTTGGCATGAAAAAAATTCTTTTGTCACTTAAAAATGTGTATTGTTTACAAAATTGCAATAGGCAATGAGTATTTAACTTTCAATGGTTTAATTTAAAAAACTGATTAATGAATTTTAACAAAATAAAACACATATTTTTCTAGCATTCATCAAAAATGTTTCAATGAAACTCATTTTTGTGATGTAAAAAATCAATTCAAAATTGGAAGTTTTTTTATATATTCTTCTTTCCTTTAAAACTACAGATGTTTGAAATTTTTCTCTATGAGAAATTTATTTTAATTACACAATAGATATTTTAAAAAAACCCAATGATTTTTAACTTTTTTGAGATCTGAATGATATTATCAAGTCTCATGTATTTGCAGACTTCATTCATGCATTATCACTAATTATAAACTTTTTTTTCTTAAAGTAAACAGCCAAAAATTAAAATATATTACACCTGGGTCTCATTTTATGTGGATTATTTTAATGTGATTTTGAAGTTATGCGATTCATGTTTCTTCTTAATATCTTTCATATTTCACTATATTTATTAGATATCAAGAAATTTAAATTATTAATAAATTATTTTGACTTGAAATACTTTTTTTTCCAAAAATATAATGTTATATTAGCAACTGACATGAATATGGCCTGAAGCTGTATTTAGAACTTAGCTTCTATGTAAATAACCTATTTATACTAATGAGTAAATAATAATAATAGATTTATACTTACATATAAAAATATCGCAATAAATATTCAAAAAATTTAAACTTTCAAAATGTATTTTGTTATATATAACATAAATAAATAATCTTTTAGATTTTTAAAATAAAAAACCAAGATTTTATAAACTGAAAATAATCTTTCTAATGATAATGCATAATCTTTTTGTTTTGATTGCATCTCATTTTTTTAATATAGAAACAGAAAACCATTAACACAGCACAAGGCTGAAAATGGTGCTAGTTGTACATTACATCTTGAATTAAAATAAAGTGGCTAACATGTTTCTCTGGGCATAACTGCTGAGAGATTCTTGACTTCGTTTAAGGAGAAGTCACAATACACCACATCACATCGAATCTGATTTCTTACCAGTTTAAAAACGAATGCTAGCAGTAATGATTAAAATATGTATGAAAAATGTAAACTTAAATACTGCAGTAATAAAAAAAGTAAAAAAAAGTTTGTCTTGTATTAATTTTTTTCAAATATTTGAATTTTTTTATTAGTCATACTTTATTTGCTTATTTTTTTAATGCAAATTTTAAAGTAATTTTTTCTTGTTGCTTTGCTTTTATGCGAATTCTGAAAAATACAGCATCTATCCCCCATTTTTCAAGGTAAGTTAAGTCTATTTTTGTGTGATTTTTTTTAATGCAGATTTTCTGTGGAACCTATCTACCGCATAAAACGAGACCCAGGTGTATTATATAATTAAGTCTTTCAAATAAATTAATCAATATAATATTCTGCCTAAATATAAATTTACTCAAAAACATCTAGCATACAGAATTATCAAAGGTCAATTGACCGTTCAAAAAAAAAATCCAGGCAAAATTAATCGTCCCTGGGTCCAAAAAAATCTTTATTCCACTTAGCTCTTATTTTTATTGAAAATAGCAAAGACTGAGTGAACATTCATTGTACAAAATAATTAGTAAATTAAACTGAATTATGATTTCCATTTGCATGTGTTTCGTATGCAAAATATAGGTGATAATGCAAACATGTGTTGCAATTTAAATATTTTTTACTATTTCAACTCAATCAGATTTAATATGACCTCTCAGATTATGTAATTGAATATTTACTTCTTGATTTGTTTAAGTGCAGAGTTTTATCTGAATTTGTGAAAATTAAGTGAATGTAATAGATGATGCCTATCTATTTTGTTATGAAGTATTGAAATATTTATAAACGAAAAGCATTTCATCAATAACCAATAATTTTTTCCCCCCATGTGTCATAGCATCAGTCGGGAAGCGAACCCGCTAACATGGGACAACTACTTGTAAAGCAGCTGTTGCTGACCTCTCGATTACCAATGCTTTAATACATCAAAAATACACAATTGAATGGATGTCAAGTATTTTAAAATTATGCTATAATATTATCTTGGTAAATTCTTGTGATCTATACTACATTAAAAGTTGATAGTAATATATTAGTAACTAACTTAATCTACAATTTTTAGGAATCATGGGACAGAAAATCTTAGCCACCCTTCATCCTTTTCTCAATGAACTTGGATATATGTTGACATATTTGTGATTTAACTGATTTATAGTAATAATCATAAAACTTACTTTCTGTCTTTTAATTAGGATGGCTATGCTTATTTATAAGTGCCTGTTAAAGATAATAATGATGTTATTGAAAGATTATTTTATTATATAAATTGTCAAAAAAGTACTAATTGAAAATTAAACTAAATTATAACCCCATTATCAATTTATAATAAGACTATCTATAATGATTTGTCTATTAAAAATCATTCACAAATCTCATATACTGTCATATATATAACGATATTTGGATTTAAATTTGTACCATTAAACTTTTTAAAACAATTACATTGGTTTTTAATAATATTATTGATTAAATTTATTATTTTCAATAATTTGTGAGATTCATACATCATTGATCGTGACTACTTTTAATCAATTTAATTTTCAAATAAAGGAAAATATTCTTAAGAACTATAGAGCTGCCTTTCGTTCTGTGAAGCACTCATTCGAGAACAGAAAGAGGTCAAGCGTGCAGACTTAATTTTTTCTAAAAGGATTTAAATTTTCGCTAAATTATTTAAGAAATTTTCTTTTTGTTTTAAAAGATTTTTTTTTTTTTTTTAATGGGGGGAAAAATCACAAAAGGCTTTTAATTTATAAGCGATTAAAATCAGTGAAATATGGGAATTAAGTCTACTTTTTTTCATGAGTGATAAAATAATAAATTTAGAAAGGGGAGGGGTTATTATTTAATAATGAATAATAATATTTTTTTTTGTAAAAATTTAAATTTTGATTTTAGAGTTTGCTTTCTTTTTAATATTAATCATATTGCAAAGTGTATAAATAATAGAAAAAATAATCACCATTATCTTATGCTTACACAAGCTGTTTTCACAGAGGCTAAACTCTCCATACAGTAGCGCTACCAGTGCAAGCCAGAGTAATCAATGGATGCAAGAAGGATAGTTAACTAATAAGATAAAAGGTGGCTTCTGAAGGGTTGCATTAGATCTTAAGATCTAGGTGCAGTACTCTTAGATCTAAGGCTCTTCACTGAAGAAAGTCACAAGCTAGAAACTAGTCTGGGGATATTGGATGAGTAGGCACTAGATGGGGATTTTATGTACAAACCTTTTTGCATCCATTGATTTCTATGGCTTACACTAGTGGCGCTACTGTATGGAGAATTTAGCCTCTGAGAAAAAATAATCCAATGTGATAACAAAAATAGCATCATGAGTTTTGATGAAGAAAGGTTTAGTTTTCAAATCCACCATTGAATTGTTATGTTAAACCACACAAAGCAAAAACCAAAATGATTAATTACTCAGGAGGTTAGATGAGATTTGAGTGCCAGAATTGACAGTTTGAGGTTCAATTTGGAACCTTTAGCTCTTAAATCGAATTATTTTACTACTACTCAGAGCATCATTATATAAATGAAAATAATTCAAAGTATTTTACAGAAAATATGTAAGAATTGAGATCTTAATTTATATGTTTAAATTATCTTAATTTAAATATATTATTAGATACATTTATGAAGTAGAATTAGTATAAGCTACAAAGCTTTCATTAGCTAATTTACGTAGTGTTATTGTTTATAATTGTGATCAAGTGATCAAAATATCATATAATAAGTGATACATCCCTAGTGGTAGATTGAGGATATTATTATTATTATTATTATTATTATTATTATTATTATTATTATTATTATTATTATTATTATTATTATTATTATTATTATTATTATTATTATTATTATTATTATTATTATTATTATTATTATTATTATTATTATTATTATTATTATTATTATTATTATTATTATTATTATTATTATTATTATTATTATTATTATTATTATTATTGTTGTTGTTGTTGTTGTAAATAGAAATTATTTCACACTCAGCTGCCTACTATATATATATAATTTTAATGCACAAATCAGCGCATAACAGCAAAGCTTCTTCAAATTAAATCACAATTTATTATAAAATTAATGTAAATTATAATACATAAAAATTAATGCCCAAGCACTTTCAAGAGAACTTAGCTCTCATAATCATGGGCAATAAAAAGTAAGCATAACCAGGTTGCTTTATGCAAATATATGCAGATACATGTAAATTAATTGAACTATACATGTAAATCTAATTAATCCATTTCTTAGAAATTAAAAACACTCATCTTTCCTATTTATAGCTTTATCATCCATGGCAATAAAACATGCCTCTTTAACCTCTCTCTTAACATCATTTCTTCCCCTGCAAACTATTCTTGGATTGTCAGGTTCACATGCATGACCAGCTGATTTCTGATGCATTGCAAATATTGAGTTGCAAGTCGAGTCTTCTTGGGCCTTGTTGTAAGAATATCTGTGCTGGGACAATCTTGTTGAGAGAATCGCTTTCGTTTCTCCATAGTATGAAGCCATGCAATTATTGTCTGCACGAAATATAGACGGCTTGAGAAATATTGTTGGATGTTACTATATTATTATTATTATTATTATTATTATTATTATTATTATTATTATTATTATTATTATTATTATTATTATTATTATTATTATTGTTGTTGTTGTTGTTGTTGTTATTATTATTATTATTATTATTATTATTATTATTATTATTATTATTATTATTATTATTATCTGTAAATTGATCAGAAGTCTATGATTCTCAAGTATGCCTATGTATGATTGATTTAAACCTCACAGGCTTATTGTATTGATTATTAAACCTAAAATTTAATTACTAGAAAAAACATTATTTTACTATTTTATTATTAATAATAACATAAAATGACCTATCTATTATTAATCAATTAACGTACAAAGCTATCGATAATATTTCATTATTTTAAAATTAAAAGTAAATGAATAAAGTTAAATGGTCCATTACCAAGCAAAAGCCCTTCCAATATTTTTCTACAGAGAATAATTACCCTTTATCTAAGAATAGTTCGCTATTCTTTAACTTACAGTAATTGGAACTATGGGTTAGTCATTTTTTAAATTTTTTGACTCTTTTTAAACAAAAATATTTCATAGTTTTAGTCAGCCTAGATTCAAACCCTGATCTTAAATTGACATATTGATGTGTTACTATCACATTATAGTTTTTCAAAAATAAATGTACAATAAATAAAAAATCATTTATATAAATGCTCAGGCAAAATTTAAAATGAAAAAAGGTAAATATAAATGGGAGTTTGATTTTAATTTATTGGAAGAGGGGCATCAGAGTTTTAACAACGAAAATAAATTTACTGAAAATTAATTTATATTATTGTATTGAGTTTTCGCCAATTTGTAATAATTTATTTATTTGTAATTGAACAATAAAATTACTTATTGGATTTTTTTTTTATTAATCAATATTTTATTAATTAAATGTTTTTAATTATTGTTTATAAATAAATCAATAATTTACTTTTTATCACCATTCTATTATTTTACTATAATTATCATGTTTCATTATTTTTAATTTTATATGAGGGTCAGAATGACTTAGAATCATCATGGGTATGATAACAATTTTGGCATCTATAAGGGCTTTGAGCATTTCTCATCAGATTTTCAATGATATGGTTGGCTGATGAGTTAGTTGGAGACTGGAGATGATTCAAACCTGTCCATTAATATTTAATGATTTGCTATCTTAATATAAACTGAGCATTGATTATATGCATGTGTGGGAGATGATGATTAAACCAATTGATGAGTGGTGATTTAGCATGAAATACTTATTTGGAGATTATTTATTTGTTTCACGTGCATGCCATCATGTGTATTAGTTATATAAGATGGAGTGGATAGTTGAAGGGAGTAAAATCAGTGTACAAATTTATTCTAATTACATTTAAAAAGTCTACACTGATATTCACATATTAAAGCAACTACATTGTAACTAAATTATGTTATACATGCAGCCTTATTGTGAATAAGTTATTTTTTTACATAGCTTATGATCATTTAACTTTAACTCCCTGTCTCCCCAACTATTTATTATTTTAATATTTTTTATTATTATAGATTATCCAAAATTCAAACCTGAGATCCATTGTTGAGTTTATAATGATTATTTGCGATATTTATATATTTTAAATATGCCAAACGTACATCACATTGTGAATACTAAGTAAAATAATAAATCATTCTTGTGGTTTTTAAATTAAATATTTATTATTACTTATAAAAAGAGCAATCATTAATAATTCTCATCAATAGCCCTAGTACAGACAAATAGCTGAATTTTTTTATTATATCAAAGCAAAACTAAAAGTAGGAATTTTCAAAGGATATACTAGGAAATTTATATCCCTAAGCATCACATGATCACCATCTCTTACGCTAGCACATAACTATTATTAAACAGGCAAAACTCTCCATACAGTAGTGTCACCCTGTGCCAACCAGAGTAATCAATGGATGCCAGGAGGCTTGTGCATAAAATCCCCATCTAGTGCTTACTCATCCAATATCCCAGACTAGTGCTCTCAGATCCAAGGCTCCTCACTGATGAAGGCCACAAGCCAGAAACTATTCTGGGGATATTGGATAAGTAGGCACGAGATGGGCATTTTATGCACAAGCCTTCTGGCATCCATTGATTACTCTGGTTGGCACAGGGTGGCACTACTGTATGGAGAGTTTTGGCTGTTTAAATTTACATCACTATAATTTTTATTTTATGGAAAATAAACATTCATGAGTTATATATATAACTTTCAAAATGTGATACATTGTGGATTTATTTACATTAAACAGCAAAGGCGTGATATCTTATTACTATCGAAGATTGTTTGACAGCCTTTTATTTCAACATCAAACTTTCTATTATAAACTTTCCTTATGAATTAAACCCCTGTATGGCCAAAATTTTGACCTGATCATTTATTTTGAAGAGAACGGTTCGATCTAAGGTGATCAAGTATTTATTTTTTTAATATTTTCTGTCCATTAAAAAAAATCGATTGTTTTACAAAGAAAATATCCTTACAGATTAATGCAATAATAGAGTAATTAATGTTTCTGGAAATTCGCGACTGTTGAAAGTAAAAAGAAGTTTTTGTTTTATGAGTTCAATAAAAGTCGTATAACTGTATAATTATTTTAACCTTTAAAATGCTATCATAAAAAAACATTTTGTTATAATAATCAAACAAAAATAGAAAAACAGGTTCAGAATAAAAGATATTGATATAAAACAAAGCATTTAAGAATTGAAGTTTGTGATTGGAATTTATCCAGAATGATTTATTATGTTTCTGTTTGTTTTTTCCTGATACCAAATATATTTTTGTCAACTTTAAATTTCAACTTCACACTTTCCAAACATTATAAATTTTCCTAATAAATTAGATTATTATATGACCACAATAAGACCAAATTTAGCCTGGATCACATATATTTTTTAAAAAGGCTACATCTAAACTCATTTTTATATGCTTTAGCTATCAATGATATTCTTAAAATTTTTCATCAAAAGCACAGTATCAATATTTTGTAATTTTTTTTCAATGTCCATTTTTTACAACCATAGAGAGTCATAGAAAATACCACAGCTTAAGCACTTATCTTCATTTTTAAGATTGTTTCTACATCTCAAAATCTTTTTTAGATAATACCTTACATTTTGCCATGTGTAATTTAATACAGTGGTAACTTGGTAAACTTGAAAGTTAAATGTTGTGGATTAAATACTAGTTCAACATGTCACATTGATGTTCAAATATAACATCTTTTCCTAAGAAATTAGCCATACAACATTGTTTTTAAACTACATTTCTTTCCAGCATTAGTAATAAATGATAAAACTATTGATACTGGGTTCTTACTTGCTAATAAATAAATCATGGTGGCAAAACATTTAATGATGACTATATCATTATTATAACTTTTATAAAATATGTTATTGTTTTCATCGCTGTAACTTTTATTTTCTTCACTACTTTATTTTATAAATTTCCTACTCTTCTCACATTTCATTATTCTTTTCTTAATAAGTGTAATATCATTAACATGTGGCGTTTCTTCAATATACAAACACAATAGGTTGAGTGCCAATTTTCATGTTTAGTTTATTTGTCAACATAAAACTGATGCTCTTTCTTAATAGATTATTTTTAATCTTAGATGTAAATTGTGAAATAATTAACAAATTTATTAAATTCAACATACTCATATGCTTAAAGAAATTATTTGCAAAAAATGTATTTTGATAATTTATTTTGGAAATTTTATAACATTATTGATAATCGTAGAAGATTTTAAATTTTATTAAAATTATAAAAATATAACTTACTCCTATATGGTCTACATATTTTAATATTAAATGAAGATTTTGAAATAATATTAAAAATATAATTTTAGTTTATATTCTACAGTTTATCTTTACTTTTAAAGAGCAACTGGTCAGAACATAATGAAAGTTTTATAATAATGTAAAAATACGAAATCTGTATGAGCTTAAATCAGGTTAAATTGTCATATTTACTTAACTGAAGAATAGATGTCCACATTATCGAATTTTTTTTTATATCAACCTCAATAGTTTCAAGAATAATGAGTATAATCTTATGGTCTTATGAACACTTTAACTTAAAAGTCAGTTGTATATACCTATGAATGTTTTTTTCTGAATTTAATATAAAAAAATTTTTTTTTTGTATTCACTAATGTTAAAGCAAACCATGATGTGTTGTGCCTAAAGTCTAAGTAAGATATTATCATGAAAATTGCATGGTTTGGCATAGTTGGTAAAGGTTCTAACTTGAGGTCATAATTCTGGTGCTCAAACTTCTTATGAACTCCCGAGTAATAAAGTCATATACTTTTATTTTATTTTATTAAAGTAATGTTTTATTCATGAACTTCTTATTGTTTACATTGATATATAAATGTTAACAGGATTGCCATTATTTAGAAAACATAGACTTGAGTCAGAGAAAACTCTGGATTAAGCATGAGGTGATTCGTCCCTTGTGTACAGCGTGAAATTAGACCAGGTTTCTGTACACAAAAGGTGAGGAGCTAGCAACTTGTCTCTGTCCTTAATCTTGGTAATTATTTTTGTGTGGATCTGAGAAATATTGTGGTTGTTATTGGTGAAAAGAATTTTACACCTCGTGAGCCAAAGTGAAAACAGTAACTAAATTGCAAGTCTGATGATGGAGTAAGTGCCATTTTTGATGGCTCTGATTGCTTATGATTAGGTATCACAGTGGAGCAAGAAAGGGACAGTTATTGAACAGATGATGTAAAGTTTCGTCATCTGTTCGACATAATTTGCATCATGAAAATTGCTTTAATCTAGATAAAATTTGAATGATATCCTCAAATTTTTATGATCGGTAGAACATAAGTTATAATTTAATCAAAGTCACTTTTTATTTAATTTTGAATATGTACCCTTAAAGAAATAATAAAAAACAAAATAGAGTAAAAAATTAACATATAAATGAAGGTAAAAAACAAAGATATAAATATTTGCAAGTTAATGATTCTTACTGATATGAGAACCATGTTTCTATTTTGTCTTTATTAATTTGATGGCTATTCCACTTAATTTATAGTTTCATTTTATATTAGAAAATTGCAATCAAAAACTTTAATCCTTAATTTTTAAAAGTATTTTCTGGTCTTTCCATGAAAAAGAAAAAAAGAGAAGATAATTTTTGATTGTTATATTTTGTGTAATATTATTGAAAGTAAATAAATGGGGTCGGTACCCTAACAGATGAATATGAGAATGAGGAAAGAAATCTTTGAATACTTATTTATTATTATAAAATGCTGTACCAATATGAAATAATATTAAACCACTAAACATCACATGATCACTAGTCTTTATGCTTATACAAGCTGTTACCCAGTGCAAAGCTCTCCATATAGTAGTGCCACTCAGTGCAAGCCAGAGTAATTAATGGATGTAGAAAGGTTTGTGCACAAAATCCCTATCTAGTAATATTGGATGAGTAGACACTAGATAGGGATTTTATGCACAAACCTTCCTGCACTCATTGATTACTCTGGCTTGCACTGAGTGGCACTACTGCATGGAGAATTTTGCCTCTATGAAATAATATTATACAAAATGTTTTACAAATAAATATTAAAATCAGTAGCTACAGCATAATTATTATTTTATATTCATATAAGAAAAGATCTAATTGATAAACTATAAAGATATTGTATCTATATAAAATAGGATAATATAGAATATAGACAAACTAGACAATGTGTTACTATGGTCAAACAATAATGCTTAATCCTCATCAGTTATCCTTTGCCAAGGCTTGTTATCTTCTTAACACAATTTATTTTATGTCTCAATTTTAAATTTACAAAAACCTGTGCACTTTAGAAACAGGCGAAATTTAGAAAGAAAAAGTAAATATATATCATTACATTATTATACTTTTTAATTTGGCAAAACCGTAAAACTGAAGAAAACTATTCATTGATTACTGATGCATTGGTGGTTGAGAGGTTAGCAGCTGCTTTAAAAGCAGTTGTCCCGGGTTAGCGGGTTTGCTTCCCAGCTGATGCTATGACCCATGAGAAAAAAAAAGTTGTTTTTTGAAAAAAGTCTCTATCATCATATAATAATTTTCAAAAATGTTGCAAAAAACTGAACAAATTCTCAATAAGTTATTTAAAAATCACCTTCATTTGTTTTAATTATCAATACATTGTTGTATGAAGATCTCTCAAAATTTAATCCAATTTCTTCAATTTATCATTTCTTTTCCATATCATACTTTATCTATCATCTTACATATATTTTATAACTGGAATCTAATTTATGACTTTAGTTATTGTTTTGTCTCATGTTTTTCAGTGACTTTTCCAATCCAGCTTTATTTTAGTCGTCTAATTCTTTCAATGATGCCAATTTGTTCTCTCATTCATTTATCCTTTATATATATATATATATATATATATATATATATATATATATATATATATATATATATATATATATATATATATATATATATATATATATATATATATATATATCTTTTTAGCCAGAATCCATATTATGACTTTGGTTATTATTTTGTTGTCATGTATTTTAGTGACTTTTCAAATCCAGCTTTTATTTTAGTTTTTAATTATTTTAATAATACCAATTTTTTCTCTCATTCACTTATATCATTTTTGATATCTATTAGTTAAATATAAAGCTCTCTGTTTCACTGTGCATCTTATAATTGTTCTGTTCTTCTTCTATTAACTGTCAAAGTTTTAGATCTAAATACTGAAATATACATTTTCTAAAAACTTCTTTTCATGTATGTAGTCACATTTTCATTTCATATTAAGTTGCTTATATCAAAAAACATTTGTTTTCCTATTTTAATTCTATAATTACTGTTATCCATTATGTTTTCATGTGCATTAATAATTAAACCCGTATATTTATAGTTTTTAACTTCTAATTCAATACTCTCAACCTTTTTTTAAAAAAAACATTCAACTTTAGTTTAGCGGTAGCTTTTATTTTTAGTTCTATTTTTTTTTTTCATTTCATTTGATAGCTTTTCTGACATTTTCTGCAATTTTGAAACTTACTCTGAAAACAATTATAATTTCTTAAATATATTTAATAATAAAGTAGATGTTATTTCTCTGTGATTTTCCTTTGATCCCTTTCTATGATTTTTACTTTATATTTCTCAATCATTTAGATTGGTATAGGATCAGTAAGCTATAATTTCTTTTGTCATAATTATCTCTCTGTAGTAAATATAATAATACGATTGTCACACTTAGAATTGAAATATATAACACCAATATACTCAACCAAGTACTTGATAAAACTTTAAACTTTAATATAATGTATTTAAAAGCCCTATTAATTAAAAGATAAAAAGCTTCCCAGGCTTATACTTAGAACTTAAAGCTGAATCTAAATTTTTAATCTCATTTGTTAGTCAGTGTTACTCTATAGCATATAAACTACTTATAAGCTTTTAATGAAGTCCACAATAAGAATTCTTCAATTTTAATCTATATCTTAACAACAATATTGGCATTAGCATGGAATTTCAGCATTGTATTACCAGATTTTTAACGGTATGGATGGGTGAAGAGTTGGAGATTGGAGTAGATTGAAGCCTGTCCATTAAACATAAAGATTTGCTATCTTAATATAAACTGAGCATTGATTATATATATTGTTGGAGATGATAATCTGGATCAACTGATGAGTGCTGATTCAGCACGAGATATGTATATTTGTGATTATTTATCTTTTCTACATGTGTGTAGTCATGTGTATCAGTAGTATAAAATAGTGTGGATAGTTAAAGGTTACTTGAAAGTCTGTGTTCAAATCTCCTATATTTACAATTAAGTTCCAGGTATAAGAATGTCTGCATTTCGAATCTTACACATTCAGCCTACATTCTGCACATCCCTCTTCTATGAATTTAAGTAGATACTGTTCTATACATGAGGGTTCAGAGTGAATTGAGGTCAACATGGGCATACCAACAATATTGGCATCAGCATGAGATTTGGGCATTCTATCATCAGATTTTCAATGGTATGGATGCCTGAAGAGTTGGAAGTTGGAGTAGATTGAAGCCTGTCCATTAAAGTATAAAGATTTTCTATCTTAATATAAACTGAGCACCGATTATAATATATATATATATATATATATATGGGAGATGATAATCTGGACCAATTGATGAATGCTGGTTCAGCACGAAATATGTATATTGTTGATTATTTATCTTTTCTATATGTGTGTGGTCATGTGTATCAGTAGTCTGAGGTAGTGTGGATAGTTGAAGATTGCTTGAAAGTCTGTGTTCAAATCCTCTAGATTTAAAATTATAATTAGTAACTTTGAATGCTGAAAGTAGTTGTTAGGCACAAAGTTCATTTAACATAACAAAATATAAAACAAAATTGGTTTTTGTGAATTCACTTGTAAAACTTTATTAAAATTATTTTATATAGTTAATTAAACAACATATTTAAATACAATTTGCTCATAACTTTTTGATATGACTTAATACTCAGATTTGTTAAGATTTGAGTGTTATAATCATTTGAGAATGCTTAATTGTGAAAAAAACATAATTTTCTCAATATAATAAAATAGAAAGAATACATTAATACAATCTAAAAATTATATTAAAATACGAATTCACTTCTCCAATAATAAGCTAAATGTAATCCTTCATTATTTACACTAATTGTCAAGCATTGGTGGTCGAGAGGTCAGCACAGCTTCCTTACAAGCAGTTGTCCTGGGTTAGCGGGTTGACTTCCCAGCCGATGCTATGACACATGAAAAAAAAAATATTTACACTAATTGTTGTTATTACATATTATTTCAAATTGTTTTTGTATTTCTACATTATATAAAATTATTTTTTGTTATTTTTATTAAGCTCTTGTTTTTCATAGTTTTAATTTTGTTATTAATTATTATTCTGTTTAATTGTCTTCAATAATTGTGCATTATCCTGTCTATCAAAACTTGACAGCATTTTTTTTTAAATATACAGTTTCAGAGCATACAGATATTTTCTTTTTATATTTTATTTTATCAAATATGTGTTAGTTGTTAAGTTTAAATAAAATACTAAATTGATTATAAATCCAATCCAGGAGTATTTCAATTTATTTTATTTTATTTTATTTACATGTAACACCAATATGCTTCAAATATTGTTGTAATTTGTTTAAATTAAGTGTCTTTATTTTTGTCACTGTGATTTTGGCAAAATGATGAAAGTCTGGGATCTTCCTTTGACAGAACAGCACGCAATGAAGTATTTACAAAGGTATAGGATCCTGCTCTTCTGAAAATGGTGCAATATGACACTTTACATTTGTTACATTTTTATTATTTTTATATTAATAAGCTAAATAGTAAATCATAGATTTCGACATTATGCTTATCAAATTATAATAATAAAATTATGCCAACGCACATATAATGTAAAGCTATATAAATGATAATTAACAAATTAAATAAATTAAAAAGGCTTAGCACTTTTGAGAAAGTATACTTCTCATAATCATAGTTTGTTATGACTCACTCATAGGAATCATTATATATGTACAATATGCAAACTTTATGAAATGAGTCAATTAGCCCATCTTTTGGATATAGCAAAACACAATTCTTTGTGATTAATTGTGAAGGAGACTTCCGCTATGAAGTAAGCCTCCTTTACTAAGCTTTTTTAATTTGTTAATTATCATTTATATAGCTTTATGTTATATGTGTGTTGGCACAATTTTATTATTAATAAGATAATATAAAAAATATTAATAAATAAATTGGACAAATTATAATTAATTTTTGAATTTTTTTAAATTTTTGTTAGCCATTTTGTTTTTAACATTTATTGTACGTCCCTGAAATTGCATATTTAAAAAAAAATCAACTGCCAAATTTGGTAAATAATATAATACACAAGTATCTTGTCTCTTTTTAATACATTACAAAATAAAAATAAAATAATATACATTTTTGTTAACTTATATAAATTAAAACTTTTTTGCTGTACAAACATTATAAAATAGAAGTTTGTGCAGCAAAAATAAAATACATTTTGTATATTACAAAAATTTTGACTCTTTTCACACATTAATATAGATTTTGTTTAAAAATAATGAAAATATCATTAAAATATGTTTAGCCCTTTGAATAACTAAAAAATAATTTAAATATTAACCAATCCTATGCTAAATAAATAAATAAAATTATCAAATTATCAAAAAACAAAAAAAATAAAATTAATATGATTGTAATTTCTGTGTTTTTGTACTCACCAGAAACTATCCAATGATTTCTCATATCATAGAATGAGATAAAAACTATAATAAACAAACAAACAAACAAACAAAAATAATTATAGTCAAATACTTTTGAAAAGACAGTAAAAAAGTTGCTCATGTAATTCTGTCTTGTTTTTTTTTTTAAATATATATTATAGTGTTTCATTTCATTTTTTTACTTTTTAATATGGTTGTCTCTCATTATGACAAAAATATTCAAATTCTTTGTAAAAAATATTTAATATCCATTTAGAGTTCATTTTGCTCTGCAATACTAAGGTGATATTTTTTTGAACAAAATAATTATTCACTTCAAATTTTCACTGTCAATAAAATATGGTATTTATGTTTAATAGCTATTAATAAGATCAAATCTTTTCTTAAATATCTACTGTTTGTCTCAATAATGTTTTTTTCATTTTGTGACTTTATGTGAATAAAATGAGCTAATTTCTATCCTAGATTTTTTTTATATATTAACTTCATATATATTATTCATGCGTTCTTGATTTTTATTTTTTATTGATGTTATTATAAAAATTTTTGAATTAAATTCTATAAAACATTAAATAAATTTGGTTACATTTAATTACTTATAGACATTTACATAATGATTCAGCTTGTATGATATGTAATTATTATTTGTCACATGTCTCATCAAAATTCTGTATACATTTGCATAAATTTGCATTTGAAATTTTTCATTTAATGATAAATAAGCATTTGACATCACAAAGCAAATGTTATTATTTGCATATTTGACTGTTATTAACTAATTTCAATAATTATTTCAAGTATTTATCACATTTCAAAGAAATTTGAGCTTACTAACTATTACTGTTAATATATTATTTATTTATTGTTTTGCTTCTGATGAAATTTAATTTGAGCAATTAGGGTCATTTAAAAATATTTTCTTTTTCTTTTTTTATTTATATATTATTTTGTCTTTTTGAATTTTTCAATCATTGTTCAAATCTAGCATTAAAATTTTCTAAGACAATTTTAAAACATTATACGGTCTGATTAAAAACATTTCATACATTTATATAAAATCCTCTCTTCTATCAGAAAAGAAGATGTTGGAAATAAACCTGAATTATATACAGTTAATTAAAGTTAATTAAATTTAATTAATTAATAGAATTAAATTTGGGTTGGAGTGCTTTTGGTAGAAATAACTTAATACTAAAAGGAAATATGCTTATGTGTTTGAAAAGAAAGGTTTTTAATAAATGTGTTTTATCAGTTCTTACTTATGGATCTGAGACAAATGGACACTTAACAGAAAAGAAGTACAGAGACTTCAGACCACTCAAAGAAGTATGGAGAGATGAATGTTAGGAGTAAAAAAAGAGATTGAAAATGCAATATATGGGTAAGAGAACAAATAGGTGTTATTGACATGATTAAAAAAATTAAAAGACAAGTGAAATTAGACTGGACATATTGCTAGAAAAGTTTATAATAGATGGACAATTGAAATCTTAAACGGAATTCCAAGAGATTGTAAAAGATGCAGAAAGAGACCACATGTGAGATGGATGGATGAAATAAGAGAGTGTGTAGGGGTGATGTGGAGAAGGGGGCTAGAGATTGGAGAATATGGATTGAACTTGGAGAGACCTTCATCCTGCAATGGATTGACAATGGTTGACTATTAAAATGATGGTATACACTTAGTACCTTTAATTAAGGTGAACATCTAATCTCATTGCTGTGATCAGTCATTTCTATATCTTTATTTACAATAAAAATTTCATGCATGCTTACAATATTTAATAAGTTTATATTTAATTATTAAACAATTATTTAATTTTTTCTTCTTTCTTGAAGAAGTTTGACAAATGTCTCATATATGTTACACAGTTTCTTTTCAAATTTATTTCATTTGAAAGCAATTTATAATTTGAAGCTGCAAAACAAAAATTATTATCTAAGTCTCATTATGAAAGCAAAGTTAGAATACTCAAAATATTTCTTGTAAAACTTTAAAAAAGCTTTGGAAATAGGGAATCAACTTATAACTTTTCCCAATGTTAATCTTAGTATCATTATGTAATCTAATTGTTATTGTTGCATTTTTATAAATATTATTTAGAATATATCCTAGTCTATACCTTGATAATCCAATGTTTTTATCACCATAGAAATAATTATAGAATAAAATATCCTTTCATAATCTACAAATTCAATTCATAATGGCAACCGTATTCATTTGTCCTTTTTATAAATTTTTGTCACTACATAGTTGTGAACCAAGCTAAAATCACATTTAAATCCAGCTTGTTCTTTTAGATGATTAATATACAAAGTTTGCTGTAGAGGAGTTATAATTATTTTGGCAAAGAATATAAGTCTGTAGTTTGTAATATTTTCTTTATCACTTTTTTTTAAAATATTAATATTACTAGTGCTATCTGATACATCTTTATCATTTAGGCATTTGATATATTTCTTCATCAGTTTCTTTTAAGATATCAAATGTAATTCCATAATTACCTTAAAATTTTCCCTTCATTGATTTAATGGCATATCTCACTTTTTCTTTTAAAATACTGACAATTCAGAACTTGTGCAATTTTAGAGGATACTTTGACTCGTTTTATACTACCATATAATTCTTTATAGAACTCTCTCACTTTCATGATGCCATTTTTTTTAGTAATAGTTCCATCTTATATTCTTATCACAGAAATAAATGTTCTACCAATACCAAGATGTTGCTTTACACTTTTGAGACTTTTATTATCTTCTATAGCTTTTTTTACTAATTCACACTTATATTTTCATACATTATTTGATAAAGTTATTTTTAATGGATCATTTTTATATATTTTCTATACAACTTCTTTTCATACATTGTCTTATCTCAGTAGAAAATGTATTGATAAATTGCTTTTTGTACCAGCTATTTTTATTGCAGTTCTTAATAATGTGTCAGTTATTTTCTTATTGATTTCTTTCACATCTGAAGAATACTTAAAGTCTATTAGTAATTTAAATCGATTTGCAAATTCTAATTTAATTTCATAGGGATGTTTCTGAAAGTTAGGAATATCAACTTGAATACTGTTTTTCATATTAATTTTTGTTTCTCTATTTTTGCATTAACATGTATTTTACATCCTACTAATCAATGATCACTTCCTGTGTTGAAATTATTAAAATTACAACTTTGTTATTCAAAACATACCAATTCTGCTGTATATTCATTTGTATGCTTCCATGTCTTTTGTTATTTAGGTTTTTTCTCAAAGAAAAAAATTATAATGTAGATTTTTTTCCCTGTGAATTCTAGATGTCTGTATCCTATCTCAATATTATGATAATCAAATTTATCCACAGTGCTTTCCTCTTTTAATTGTTTACCAATTCTGGTATTAAAATCTATCATGACAGTTTCAAAATAAGATTTGGTCTGTTCAGAAGGCTTCTGTATATCCATTTAAAAATCCTTTATCAAAATGAAAACTTGTTGGGGCATAAACATGGAATTACCTGCAATTGGTATCTTCCATTAATTTTAGACACTAATCTTGCCACTCTCTCTAACAATCTCCATAACATTATTCGTTCACTTTTCAAACCAAAATGATTACGCCACTTTGTCTGATATGACATCAATCTTCTCAACATTGCTTTTACACTTTTCAAAAGTTAATGGAGATTATTTAAGTCATCTAGATTTTTTAAGTGTGTCTTTTTTTGAAAATAATACTTCAGAGTAAGAGTTATCAGAATAAAGTAAGAAAGTAGGACTAAAGATAAATGATAAAAAGACGAAAGTAATTTTCAATGTAATTTATTCAAAAGAAGAAAATAAAGAATGATGTTGATGGATTTAAAAAAGTTAGCAATTATTAATACCATGAAACATCACATGATCACCATTTCTTATGTTTTCTCACAACTGTTATTAAAACAGGCAAACTCTACATTTTGCCTGTTTTAATAACTGTTATAAGCAAGCATAAGAAATTGTGATCATGTGATATTTAGTGGTTTAATTCAAATCCTGCCTAATAGGATAATGGTGGCTATGGTTATTAAAGAAGTAAGGACACCAAAATGTATGGATAGTAAACTGAGTTCAGACCTATATGACTAAAAGCTAATGAACTTGGATTGAAAATATTATTGTGTTTTGAATTTTATTCTCATAGTTTTATAGTTAAGTGGAGATAAAAGGTGGCTGCTAGAGGGTTGCATTAGATCCTAATATCTAGGTGGTGTTCTCAGATCCAAGGCTCCACACTGGTGAAACCCACAAGCTTGAAACTAGACTGGGGATATTGGATAAGTAGGCAATAGATAGGAATTTTATGCACAAGCTTTCTGGCATCCATTGATTACTCTGGCTTGCACGAGTGGCACTACAGTATGGAGAGGTTTGCCTGTTTTTATTAATACATGGTCAAATTATTAATACAGATGGAAACATAATGGATAAAATTAATCATAGAATTAAATTTGCATGGAGTGTTTTTATAGAAATAACAATATTAAAATAAATATGCCTATGTTTTTGAAAAAGGAAGATTTTTAGTAAATGTTTTTACCAGATCTTACTTATGGATCTAAATCTTGGACTTTTAACAGAAGAGCAATACAAAGAATTCAGACTACTAAAAAATGTATGGCAAAATATTTGTTAGGTGTAACAAGAAGCAGGTATTACTAATGTTATTGAAAGAATTAAGAGATTGAAGTCACATTGCTGAATATACTTCTGGAAGAGATGATAATAGATGCACAATTGAAGTCTTAAACCAGATTCCTAAAAATTGTAAAACACCCAAAAAGAGACCACATGTGAGATAGATGGATAAAATAAGAAAGTGTGTGGATATGATGTGGAGAAGAGAAGATAGAGATTGGAGATTCTGGATTAAACTTAAAGAGACCTTCATTCTCCAGTGGACTCATAATGTTTGAAAATAGTGATGTTTATTTAAGATTTATCAGGCAGCTAAAGGTGATTATGGTATCTTATTATCATAATCTTATAACAGAAGTCAGTAAATTCTTCATGGTTGACTGCAGTGACACTAAAACATATGGAATGGATATTAGGACTTTTTATTCTCTAAGGATTCAAGAGAAAAATTATAGGACTTCTTTTTTACTTTAATAGAAATTAATTAGAGGGGATTTGAACCCAGACTTTCACACTCCCTTTAATCATATACTCCATCTTATACATCTAGCTTAAAATATAAATACTATACATGTATTTAAATATTTAATAAAAATTATTAAATAAGTTATAAAATTGAACTGAGATAAACTTTTTTTAAAATAATATAATTACAAGTAATTATATAATGTTAGAATTTGTATTAATATTTTTATATTGAAAATAATTTGTGAAAATTTAAATTTTTATATTTAAAATAATATTGTGAAATTTATAAAAAGATTATAAAAATATTAATAAAATCTATATTGTTATAGAAACGTTTAATAATATACTTTTTAGATATAAATTAATTTAATTTGTAGGATTTGAATAACATTAATTCAATGTAATTTAACATAAGTTTTTTTTTTAAAATAATTTTTAATCAAATTACTATTAAAGTCATCATTATTTAAAAAATTTATAATTGAAAAGCATTTTATTTAACATAGATTTACACACACAAAAAAGAAAAGATATTAAACAATATAACTTTTGATTTTTAATAATACAATATAAGATATGTTAAAATTTTATATATTTATTCGATATAATTTTAGTCATTTTATTATACTTGTAATGAATTTTAATGAATGAGGAAAATAATCATAGAGTTTATGTATCATCATCATCATCATCAACCATTATCAATCCACTGCAGGATGAAGGTCTCTCCAAGTTTAATCCATCTTCTCCGATCTTTAGCTTCTCTTCTCCACAACACCCCTGCACATTTTCTTATTTCATCCATCCATCACACATGTGGTCTCTTTCTGGGTCTTTTACAATCTCTTGGAATCCAGTTTAAAATTTCAATTGTCCATCTATTATCATCTCTTCTAGCAATATGTCCAGCCCAACTCCATTTCAATCTTTTAATTTTTTCATTAAGGTCAGTAACACCTGTTTGTTGTCTTACCCATACATTGCATTTTCGATCTCTTCTTGTTACTCCCAACATACATCTCTCCATACTCCTTTGAGTGGTCTGAAGTCTCTGTATTGCTCTTCTATTAAGTGTCCAAGTCTCAGATCCATAAGTAAGAACTGGTAAAACACATTTGTTAAAAACCATCCTTTTCAAACACATAGGCATATTTCCTTTTAGTATCAAGTTATTTCTACCAAAAGCACTCCAACCAAGTTTAATTCTATGATTAATTTCCTCCATTATGTTTCCATCTGTATTAATAATCTGACCAAGGTATTTGTAACTGTTAACTTCTTCTAATTCTTCATAATCAATCTTTATTTTCATATTTTGAGCAAATCGATTAAACATTACTTTAGTCATTTTAACATTTATCTTTAGTCCTACTTTTCTACTTTCATCTGCTAACTCTTGCAACATTTCCTGCAGCTCTGAAGCATTATTTGCAAAAACAATTACATCATCTGCGAAATCTAAATGACTTAAATACTCTCCATTTACTTTCACTCCTTTAGTTTCCCATTTTAATCCACAAAATACTTCTTGCAGCACTGCTGTAAAGAGTTTTGGAGATATCGAGTCACCTTGTCTTACACCTTTCTCACTGTTGATTTTTCCAGTATTATTATGTAATCTAATTGTTGCTGTTGCATTTTTATAAATATTCTTTAAAATATGACAATATCATGGATCTATACCTTGATGATCCAATGCTTTAATCACTGAAGAAATGTGTATAGAATCGAATGCCTTTTCATAATCTACAAATCCAAAACATAATGACAACTCATATTCATTTGTCCTTTCTATGACTTCTCTCAATACCTGGATATGATCTATTGTATTAAAACCACTTTTAAATCCAGCTTGTTCTCTTGGTTGGTGGAAATCCAAAGTTCTCTGTAGACGAGTTGTAATTATCTTGGTAAAATTTTTATATAAAACTGATAAAAGGCTGATAGGTCTGTAATTTCTAATATCTTCTTTATCACCTTTTTTAAAATATTAATATTATTACTGCATTCTTCCAATCTTCCGGTACATCTTTATCATTTAGACATTTGGTATATAACTTTGCTAAAATTGTTTCTATTTCTTCACCTGCTTCTTTTAATATATCAATTATAATTCCATCATTTCCTGGAGCCTTTCCTTTCTTCATACACTTAATTGCATATCTCACTTCTTCATTTAAAATTCTGGGCAATTCGGAAGATGTAATAGATATAGGAGGTACTTGTTCTTTATTACTATATAATTCTTGATAAAAATCTTCTACCAATTTCATGATGTCATCTCTCTTTTTAGTAATAATTCCATCTTTTTTTCTTATTGCAGATATAAATTTCCTACCAATACCAAAATGTTGTTTAACATTTTTGAGACTTTTATTTTCTTCTACAGCTTTCCTTGCTATTTCACAGTTATACTTTCTTATATCATTTTCAACTCTTTTCCGTACCATTTTACAAAATTCGAGATATTCAATTTTTTTTAATACATCATTTTTGTATATCTTCATATTCCTTCTTTTCTTCATAAATTCTCTAGTCTCAGTAGAAATTTTATTAGTCAATTGCTGCTTTTTTCTACCAGCTATGTTTGTTGCAGTTTTTAAAAGTGTATCATTTATTTTCATATTAATTTCATTCAAATCTGTATCATGTTCAAAATCTCCTAACACTTGAAACCTATTTGTAAGTTCTAATTTAAATTCATTAGAATGTTTCTGAAGATTAGGAATATCAACTGTAAATACTGTTTTTCTTAATAATTTTTGTCTTTCTAGTTTTACATTAACACATAACTTACACCTTACTAATCGATGATCACTTCATATGTTAAATTTATTAAGAACATTACAATCTTGAAATATGTATTTTCTGTTAGTCAAAATATAATCCAATTCTGCTGTATTTTCATTTGGATGCTTCCATGTCCATTTCCTTTTAACATTTTTCTCAAAAAATGAATTCATAATATAAAGTTTTTCTTTTTCTGCAAACTCCACAAGTCTATGCCCTCTCTCATTTCTATTACCATAACCAAAATTACCTACAGCAATTTCATCTTTCATTTGTCTACCAATTCTAGCATTAAAGTCTCCCATAACAATTTTAAAATGTTGTTTACTCTGATCAAAAGCCTTTTGTACATCCATATAAAAATCTTCTACTACTTCATCACTATGAGAACTTGTTGGGGCATAAATCTGAATTATCTGCATTTGGTATCTGCTATTAAGTTGTATAACTAATCTTGCCACTCTGTCCGATACACCATCAATCTCCACAATATTGTTCTTCCACTTTTTATTTATAATGAATCCTACTCCACTTGTATTTCCAATATGTGTGCCTTTATAATAGAGTATATGTCCACTTTTTAAATCAATTGTTTCTTCTCCTTTTCTTTTAACATCACAAAGTCCAATAATGTCCCATTTAATATAAGATAGTTCTTCTTCTAATTCTTGCAATCTTCCTTCACTTGAAAGTGATCTGCAGTTGTAAGTACCTAAATAAAAAGTCATCATCAAATGGCAGCCTGGGTCCGCAATCAGGAGATTCTTAGCACCGTCTGCCTTCGGCCACCAACCGCTGCCTTGGTTGGTGACTTTACAGCCTCCTGGGAATAAGAGCCATGCTTTATTTTTGTCTGTCATAATTGTATATATGTATTGGAAAAATATTTATCATTTACACAAACATTCATTCTGCCTTATCAGGCACTGAGAAGAAAGACCATGGTGTTTCTTGATCTCAAACTCAGAGGTATACAGAAATTTATTTACAAGTAAAGAGTATACATAAATGCAAAACAGGAGAATTAGAATACATATACATATTATAATAGTATTTTTAAAAAAATTTGTTAATATCCAATGTATTTCATTATAAACTGTTCATTTTAATATATATCTGAGCACTTATTGCATATATGTGTAGAGATGATAATCTGGACCAACTGATGATTGCTGGTTTAGCATGAAATACGGATATTGGTGATTATTTATCTTTTCACCATATATGTGTTTAAGTGTATCAGTGTTATGAGATAGAGTGGAGAGTGGTAAGTCATGTGAAAGTCAGTGCTCATATACCCTATATATTACATATATTCATACAGGTATATTTCAGTTATTACATAGTAGAGATTTTTCCCCATCCCTTGTATATGTATTAAATGGATTATGTCCTGTATATGAGGGGCCAGATTGACTTTTAGGTCAACATGGGTGTGACAAGAATCTTGGCCTCAGGATGGCATTTGAGCATTCCATCATCAGATTTTCAATTGGGTGGACAGTTAAAGAGTTGGAGTGTAGATTAGATTGAAACCTGTCCATTAAAGTATGTGATTTGGCTATCTTAATATATATCTGAGCACTTATAGCATATATGTGTAGAGATGATAATCTGGACCAATTGATGATTGCTGTTTTAGCATGAAATACGTATATTGGTGATTATTTATCTTTTCGACATATCAATGTTATGAGATAGAGTGGAGAGCGGTGGATCGTGTGAAAGTCTGTGCTCATATACCCTATATATTACATATATTGATATAGATATATAATAAGCTTGTATTTCAGTTATTAATATCCAATGTATTTCATTGTAAACTGTTCAAAGTGTCTAATTAAATGTTAAGTTTAACTTTGTTAATTAGCAAAAAATTCAGAATAACATAATTAAAGTAAGAAGCATTCAAAATAAAACAATTTAAACTGCAGTTTGAATTTGTTTAGCATAAGTCTTTTTGTTTAGGCATAGATAAAAAGAAGCTAATTTTCATGTGAAAGATTACAATTTATAATGGGTTAGAAAGTTTTTTTTAATTTGAAAGCTAATAGATAGATCATTTATTTGCATGTTTTATTTAAGTAAAGGACTCTGTGTAAAACAGTAGCACATCTATCTGTCATGCCTATAATGGGTTCAAAGTTGGGTCAAAAGAAGTGAAAACTTTTTTAACAGACATAGGATTTCTTTCTTAAGATAGACAACCCATATCTAAGCCAGATAAACTTGTAAACATTGATCATTAAATACATAAATAGCTTTTTTTTAACTACACAGTAAACAAAGATAGAGAGAAATTCAAAATTTCATTGTGTGACAATTTTCAAGCCTTATGAGTACAGTCAACCTGCCATTATTTCTCTATGATGAAATTTAGTATGGAGGGGGTTATTTAATGGATTTTTACCTTACCCATTAGCCAAAAAACATAGTTTAAATATTTAAGGAACATATCCCATGTTCCTAATTAAAAAGACTAGAAAAGAATTGGCAAGGGGGGGGGTAATTATAGAACGTAAATATGAATGTAAAATATTTAAAGTTACGTAAAAACAAATAAAGTGTGCTTGCAGGCAAAAAACAAAATTTGACGCCAAAAAACAATGAATGAGTTAAGAATTAAAACTGTATATGAAGAATAAAAAAGAAAGAGGAAGTACGGATTATGTTAAAATAATCGATAAGATAATACACATAGGAGAAAGAAGGTAAAAAGCCATGTATTTGTGTGTAAAAAATCAGATATAATAATCATTAATTTGGATTAAAGTTTATATGCTAGAGAAAAACTCTAGCTTAATAAATAATTTATAATAAATTTAGTTATGTTTATCAAAAATATACAAAGTCGAGGTTGTGAGTGGAGCAAGTTTGGCGGTTGTAAATAAAGATGTGACAATTCGTCAATAGATAAATACTCTTCATGTAATAGAGATATATATGAAAGCTGGTGATCTGGGCCAACTGATGAGTGCTAGTTCTACATGATATGCATCTTGGGGTCATTTGTCTTTTATTCTATCTTATATGAAAAATAAACAAGAAAGAGGAAGTATGGAGATTATTAAAATAATCGGTGTAAATGTAATTTATAAAACGGAATGAAGAATATAGAACTATATTTTGAATTATGAATTATTGAATATGAACTATTGAAAGAAGTATAAAGTAAAATTTATAGGAAAAAGATACATAAAGGAAAGAAAAGTGGACCAGAGATAAAGATTTTTATTTTTTAAAAATTTGTGATGAGAATGAGAGATATGATACAAATATAGGAATTAATCATGAAAATCAATATTGAAAAAAAGGGAATGTGTGAGTGGTGACAAAATTATTTGATAATAGTTTATTTAAAAAGGTAATGGATGAAAAAAATGGATCGATATAAGGCAAAGAAAATATTTAGCCTGATTTATAGGGGCCTAAGCATCTTTTATGCAGAGGAACTTTTGATAATATAAAATAAAGCCATTCTAAATCATGACCAGATATACAAGTTAAAAAACTTAGAATATAAATAGAAGTATAAATAGAAGAAGCATATAAAGTCAGTTTTTAAACTTTATATTCAATAAATAATTCATAAAGTTTAGAAATATATAATCAGGCCAAATATTTCTATTGCTATTAATTTACATAAATTACTGTTAATATTAATAGCCTTTAAAAATGAATACCTTTAAATTCCTGTAGGTCAGTGTTCACTTTGAAACTCAAATAGCTAAAAAAAGAAATTAGCTTCTGAAGAGTATAAGATTTTTTAAAATTTCTTGTATGGTATAGTCTTTAAAAAACTCTAGGTATATACTGTTCTGATGGTTTATGATAATGAATTAGCTATTATGAATTCCATCATCAGATTTTCAATGATGTGGATGGTTAAAGAGTTGGAGAGTGTAGAAGATTGAAGTCTGGCTTTTAAACTTTGTAGATCTGGACCAACTGACGAGTACCAGTTCAACACAAAATATGTGATTTTGAGATCATTTATCTTTTTCACATGTATGTGGTCATGTGTGTTGATTATATATGATAGAATGGATGACTGAAGAGAGCTTGAAATTATATGTTCAAACCCCCTTTAATTATGTGTAACATATAAGTATTTTTGGTTGGAAAAGATAGACAGTTGAATATTTCTATTATTAACTTTTTATATTATGTAATTAATATATTGTAACAAGAAGTTTAGATGTTTTAGATTTGTTTCTAGTAATAATTTTATTTTTTATACACGATTTATGAAAGTTTTATAGTTAATAAATACTATTAAAAACATATAAATTTATGTGAATGTGAAACCACTACTCACCAAAATTAAATTAAAACTCAACAGCAAAACAAGTTCTGATATTTTTTGTAACTTGTGTCTCACATAAATGAATATATATGGAATCTATTTCAAAATAAAGAATTATAATTGTACAATAATTATATATTGGTGATAATACATTTTGCATGCACATGGAGATAAATAAAAAGAAATGTTTAAGTAATACCATTTTAGATAAAAAATTAAGTATTTTAGAAATTTCTTAGATTTTATGTGTCAGCTCCCTGATAACTAGAATGAAATAATATATAGGTTTGCTGAATTGGTTGTTCTTTAATAACTGTTGGTTAGTAATAATTTAATTATGTAATAATTTTCTTAATTATGAATACCCTTTTTTTAAGAAAAGAGGATTGTATTATTTATTAAATGGATGATCATTTTATGAGATATGGTAACACATTAAGCCTGTAATGAAGATTATTGCTGGTAAAAAAGGCAATGGAAAAACACTTTGCCTTATAATATTCTTGTTTTTTATAATCAGTATGTCCACAAGATTCATTCAGATTGATGCACAGATTTTAATTAAGGATGGTTTTGATTGATTGCCCAGCAGGAGTAGACATGATCCTTCTCAGGTTGCAAACCTGTGAAATTCTCATAAAGATAATCCCTCGAAAGAAGATGCATTGTTAGTTGGTACATGGAATGTAAAATCATCGAGAAGTGCTGGGAAATTGAAAAATTTGAAAAGGGAAATGAAAATAAATAATATGGATGTCATAGGATTAAGTGAAGTAAAGTGGGTGGGATGTGGAGAAGTAAATAGTGGGGATATTAAGCTATTTTATTCTGGTGGTGATAAAGCAGTAAGCAGAGTGGGCATTGCTGTTGGAAAGAAAATTTGGAATGGTGTGGCAAATGCAGATTTTACTGATGATACATTTATAATGATAAAGATAAGTTCAATTCTTAGGGATTTCGATATTCCTACAAGTTTATATTCCAATTACCAGTCACGATAATATTGAAATTGATGATCAATATGAAAAAATAGAGAAAATTATACAACATGAGGGCAAAAATGCAAGTACTGTATGTTGTTATTGTGTGATTAGAATGCTGCTGGGGATAAAACTAAAAATAGAAAAATTGTTAGACATTATGGTGTTGGTAAAAGAAAAGAAGGAGGTAGCCAGATTGTGACACATTGTAAAGAGAATAGATTTGTGGCTACAAACATTTGCTTTAAAAAATCATCTAAGAAGGTTGTCAACATTAAAAGCTCCAAATGATAGAGAACAATATCAAATAAACTATATATTGATTCAGGACAGATATAAGAATGCTATTAAGAATTTCACATAATTTGGTTATGATTGAGTTAAAGTTGAGTTTAAAAATAATAGAACTGAAAGGAAGATTTGGTTTAACATGTGAAAACATAATAAAGAGAATTGATAAAGAGAAGAATATAGCCATTGGATTAAAAAATAAATATTAAAAACAGCAAAAAATGAAATAGGACAAACATTCAGTTAAGCTAAATAATATTGGATAATGAAAGGTGTGTTGGAAAAGATAGAAGTAGGGAGAAGATGGAAGAATGTCAGTACTGAGGAAAAGCAAAGAACATTTAGAAAAATTAACAATGAATTAAGAAGAGAAGCAGATTTTACAAAAGAAAAATGTTTGGAACAAGAATATAAAAAATAGTAGTGCTTCAACAAGTAAAAAGATACAATCTTATATTTAATAGAACAAAAAGAAATGGCTAACAAGTGAAATAGCTGGTAAACTGATAGTGATGACATATTGAAAAAATGAAAATAATATTTTCAATATATATTTAAAAAAGAATATAATTCAACTAATTATGAACTTCAAAATAAAGATGTTGAAGTAAATGATAAAGATGTAGACATAATGACAGATGAAGTAATAAACTTGATTGAACAAATGAAAAATTGTAAAGCTATTGGATTTGATACCATACCTATAGAATTTTTGAAAGAAATGGGAGAAAATTACGATGAAACAAATTATTGGACTTTTGTAATGGAGTTTGACCTGAAAATTTTTTGATGACTATAAAGATTCCAATTGCTAAAAAAAGAAGGCAGTTAAATGTGCAGAGTATAGAACAATAAGTTTGTTATCTTATACTTTTAAAGTTTTATTAAGGTTTTTAATTCAAAGAATTTATGGAAAAGTAGAATATTGTATTGGAAAAGAATAGTTTGGTTTTCAGATAGGAAAAAGAACAAGAGATACTATTGGAATAATTAAAACAATTGTAGAAAAATATATTAATAATGATCAAGGAATTGGTATGTGTTTAGTGGATTTGGAAAAAAGCATTTGATAGAGTAATCTGGAATAAACTTATGACCATCTTAAAAAAATAAAGGAGTATTTTAGAAAAGAGAGTACTGATTTGGGATATGTATACTGGGAAAAGAATACAAATTAGTCTTGAGAATAATGATATTGATGTAGTGAATTATAGAAAGAAGAGTTAGGCAAGGATGCAATATGTAACCTGTGCTTTTTAATATCTATTTATAAGACACATTAAATAAATATTTAGATCATAGAGGAGCAAACATTGAAGGTAGAATAATAAAATGTATAATATTTGCAGTTGATATGGCTCTTATATCTGAGGATGAAAAGAGTCCTCAGAATATGTTGAAAAAATTGGAGAGGGGATGTACAGAATATGGAATGAAGCTTAATGTTGAGAAGACCAAATGTTTATGTATAGAGATGAATACAAAATGACTGCAAGTTGAAATTCAAAATAATATAGTCCAATAGGTAAATATATTTAGATATTTGGGTAGTTGGTTAAATAAGAATGGAAGAAATGAAAACTAAGTTAAAAGAATAGCTCTAACAAACGAGACATTTATTAAGAAAAAACAAATATTTTGTGGACCTTTGATGAGAGAAGTAAGAAAAGATTAATTAAGTGCTATGTATGGGACAGTATTATTGTATGATTGTGAAGTGTGGACAATGATTAAAAAAATTAGGAATAGATTGGAAGCCTTTGAGATGTGTTCATAGAGAAGGACAGACAAAAATAGTGGATAAATAAAATATCAAATGAGGTTTTGAAAAGAGTAAATGAAAAAAAATTGAATGAGGAAATTAGAAATAGAAAGATAAACTGGGTCAGACATATATAAAGATAAAATTAGATTCCAACCAGTAACCACCTAAACATTCACAGTAAAATATAGTAATCAATATTTCTCACTGCTGTCAAGGCAACCTTCACACCTTTTAATAGCAAGAATGGAAATCCATTCTTACTAATGGTCCATTGAATATATATGGACACTTAAAGATTGCAACTTGACTACAGAGTATGAAATATTGATACAATGAAGTTTAAATAAATCTCTTTAAACATGAAATAAACATGTCACTGTAATGCAGACTAATAAATAGTCAATTATAACATTACCAACTGCAATACTTTTAAATTGCCCATGCATTATTTAGAAATAATAAGCAAAATAGTGCCTAAAGCTAATCTGGGATAATGATGTAATTAGATTCCAACCAGTAACCACCTAAACATTCACAATAAAATATAGTAATCAATATTTCTCACTGCTGTCAAGGCAACCACACCTTTTAATAGCAAGAATTGAAACCCATTCTTACTAATGGTCCATTGAATATATATAGACACTTAAAGATTGCAACTTGACTACAGAGTATGAAATATTGATACAATGAAGTTTAAACAAACCTCTTTAAACATGAAATAAACATGTCACTGTAATGGAGACTAATAATATAAGAATAGTTTAATGAAGGAGGTTTTGGAGGGAATTATGAATGGAGCAAGAAAAAAAGATGAAAAAGATTGACTTTATTGGATGATATAAGATATGAAAAAAGATATATGGATTTGAAGAGTTGGTCAATGAAGAGAAACGAAGAGGTAAAATGAATGAATTTGCGATGTGACTGCTCTCTGGACCAGTTTACAAGACAGAATACTACTGTCTTTTAACTGATTGTGGATGTGTATTATATATATAGTTTTACCTTGATGTTTTAAAGTCTCATTTTATTATTTTTTTCGAATCAACTTTTTGTTTAATTTGTTGGTTTCTTAGTTCACTTTTAAATGAATCATTTTCTAATTGAAATTAGTTTTTATCCTTATTTCATTTGTGGTAATTAAATTGATGACATCCATTTTGATTTAAGGTCACAAACCACTCAAGTCAATTGGATGAAACTTTCAAGTTTATTGTTTAAGTCTAGTAACATTTTTTTACTTACTTCAATTTTTAAGTTTTACTTAAAACTATTGCCTTCATTTTACTTCACAAAGCTTACTGACAAATCTGTTTTATTCTAATATATATATATGAGACATTTCAACATATGTGTGTGGTTATAATTTTTAAAAATATGTAATAGTTAAAAAATTCAATTAGTCAGGGTCCAAACGATTGTAAAATCATATTTATATTTTATATTTCTTTAAATAATATACAAGGCAATATTAACTTGAAAGAAAAAAGAAGACAATTGGTCTTGAAATATTTTGAAACGTATTTTTTAAACCTCTTAATTAATTAAAAGGAAATATTATAGTGGTATTTGGAACTGTTTGTAGATTGCTTATAAATCAGAGGTCGGTTTTATGGTATAATTTTTAATTTGAATTAATTAAAAGCTAACAAGAACTTTAACTTTTAAAATTCTGTAATTACAATCTACTGATGATTGTTTATTTTTTCCGGTTTAAAGGATTATCAACTTGGGAATGTGAACCAATAATATCTTGGGTAAACCACTAAACATCACATGATCACCATCTCTCATGCTAGCACATAACGGTTGTTAAAGAGCCAAACACACCAAAATGTATGGGTGCTGAACTGAGTTTAGACCCACATGACTACATAAGCTATTGAGCTTAGATTGAAAATATTATTGTGTTTTCAATTTCATTCTCATAGTTTTGTAGTTAAGTAGAGATAAAAGATGGCTGCTGGAGGGTTGCATTAGATCCTAAGATCTAGGTGCAGTGCTCTCAAATCCAAGGCTACTCACTGATGAAGGCTACAAGCTAGAAACTAGTTTAGGGATATTGGATGAGTAGGCACTAGATGGGGATTTTATGCACAAGCCTTCTGGCATCCATTGATTACTCCGATTGTCACAGGGTGGCACTACTGTATGGAGAGTTTTGCCCGTTTAATATCTTGGGTAGTTTTATATGTAGAAAGATGGACTTGGATATTCAGATACAATTCGGTGTCCAATGCACTTCTGAGTTCTTTTAACATGTTAAAAAGATATATTTTATCACAGGAAAATAGATACTGTAATTAAGTTAACTGTATTGTATAGAAGGGAGAGCTTGGATACCCACGTAAAGGCATTAGCAAAATTTCATTCAAAAAAGTTTCTTAACCTTTTAAAAATACATGGTAAGATCATAAAAACAACCAATGTTTCTTAACCTGCTAAATGTGTTATTATAGGATCCATTATTGTAAAATTACACTTTAACAAATTAACAACATAAGGGATTTTAAAAGGATGTTTTGTGGTGAACATGATCATGATTTTTGAGGAAAGATAGACCTTGTTTATGCTATAATGATTATCTCAAAAGCATTGTAAATAATAATCTGTTCTTGATTGTTTCAGGTGGAAATATGTAGATAAAAAATTAAAATTTGACATGGTATTGAATTATATTGCAAAATTTAAACCGAAAAATGATCCCGTATGTTCTACATGTGGATATACTCATGGTTCAAAGATTGGTTTCTATAGTCATCACAACTCATCTTTTTATCTTTTTTTTTTTTTTTACTGTAACAGCAATGCTGATTGACAAATGGTTAATGCTGCTGCTGATGAAAGATGTGACAGATCATAGAAAAATGAATCAATTGATGAGTTTGAACAATGAAAAACAACTACATATTTTCTAAGAGAACTTATATAAAAGACACAAAAACATTATCTAGTTCAGTTACAGAATAAACAGATAAAATAGAAAAAAAAATAATAAAAAAATAATGGGTTTATTTACAGAATGGCAGGTAAAATTCAAATAATATAAGGAGTGCAGTTAGTTTGAAAAATAAATAGCATATTTGTTAGCATGAGAATTACATTTAAATAGCCGTGATAAATTGTCCTACATTTTGAATGGTTTGCGAAATCAAAGTTATGCTAACCTAAAGTATCAATAAGTCCTTGTACTAACTAATTAGATGATGCATTTCTGGAAAAATAACTAATCATTATCCATTATTACCACCATCTTACTTTGCTAATACTAACCAGCTTGCATTGGAAATAGTCCTTGGAACCTTCTTAATTAAAGCCTTTACTTATACTGAAAAAAAAAATCAGTAAAATTGTGTTACAATATATTTTTTAAAAAATATATAAAAATTGAATCACAAGAAGAAAAAATATTTCAATATTTTGTAAATCTCAAAAATTATACACTTTTCATAAAATATATAATCATATAAAACATTTTGTTGTTAAAAGGCTTTATTAAATAACAAACTACATACAAATAATAACATATTTCCAGTAAAATAAATGTGTTACATAGGCAAAGTATGACAAAAATGCAATCATAATAATTGTACAGGTAACACAATAGATTATTCATCTCTAATTATCAGACCACTCAAAGAAGTATGTAGAGATGCATGTTAAGAGTAACAGGAAAAGATCAAAAATGCTATATATGGGTAAGAGAACAAACAGGTGTTACTGACCTTATTCAAAAAATTAAAAGACTAAAGTGGAGTTGGGCTGGATATATGGCTAGAAGAGATGATAATAGATGGGAAATTGTAATCTTAAGCTGGATTCCAAAAGATTATAAAAGACCCAGAAAGAGACCACATGTGAGATTGATGAATGAAATAAGAAAGTGTGTAGGGATGATGTGGAGAAGAGAAGCTAAAGATTGGAGAATATGGATTGAATTTGAAGAGACCTTCATCCTGCAATGGATTGATAATCGTTGATGATGATGATGATGAAGAAGTGTTCACCAAAATTAAGGAATGACATATTCTATTAAATGGAAGAGAGTCTAGAAATTTATTTCCAAAAGTTAAATCTGGTAAGAATTTTAATTGAAATAAATGTTAAAGCTATGAGCGAGCACAACTGAGATAGATTGTCGATTGCCACATTTTGGTTATGATATTTGTGGTAAAAAATTGAGTGAGTAAAGGTATGAATTAAACCATTCTTTGTTATTTTTTAGTACATTATATTTTTTGTCAAATATTATGGAACATCTTGCAAGCCACATAATTCTTAGTGTATGAATAATTACATATGCATTAATAGGTTGAAAGTATTATATATATATTGTGCAAGGTTTGATCCGTAGAAGATCCCACATACTATACATACTAGGTTTAGCTGAGTTTAAACCTTATTTCTAATAAATTTATAATCTTATATTATAATAAAATACTAGTTTTCTACTTCACCTTTGAGTAGTAAGTAATTTAGATTGTGCTTTATGCAAAAAAAGTGAAGCTTGTCTCAATCTTATTATAAAGTTATATGGCTAAGCACTTTCAGAGACCTTGAGTCTCCATAATCATAGCCTACTTTTAACTGAAGTTTAGCTGTGGTTTATGTAAAATTTATGCAAATTTTATAACTGAAGTTTAGCTGTGGTTTATGTCATTTGCAATAAAGCACACCTCTTTAATTTTTAGTTTCATATCATTCCGTTCAGTGCATAGTGCCCTTGCCATAGTGGGTTCGAACACTTGACCTGTTGTTTTTTGGTGCTCGAAGAATATGGATCTGTTTTCATCACTATTTATAGCTCTCCTGTACAAATAATGATGTTGAGATGTTCTTGTTGTAAGGTTGGCATGGGTCTCCCCATAATATGCCACTCTACATCCATTGGTTGGGCATGAAATTTTATAAACTGCTTGGGCTATTTGGTCAGAAGGTATTTTGTCTTTGGTATTGTTTACCATTCTGTTTGTTGATGATGGGGTGTGGAATCCTAGTTCGAAGGACTCAGAAAATATTTTATAATATTTCCTAGCAATTGATGGTATGTACGGTAGCATTATTCTGGATTTATTGTTTCTGACTGTGTCAGTTTGTAATTTAGTTTGAAATTGCTTGATCTTTTTATAGATAATGTTGTGTAAAAATCCAACCTTTTCTAGATCTTTAATATAATTTGTGAGGTTCATTTTTTGGTCAGCTTCAAATTTACAGAGTCTGTGATTTCTGTGCAGGAAGGGAGTCCAGCCAATTTATGTGAGTTGGGTGAATTCGAGTTTGGATGTTTAAATCCTCAAATTTCTAGTGGCTTAACTGTCATAGCATATGTAAGTTGGTGTGGATCTCTATGAACTTGAATATCTAGATAATTAACATTGTGCTGAAGGTTTTCATGTATGCAGTTAATTGTTAAAGAGGTTTGTGTTTGTAGCTCTTTTTGAATATCCATTATTATTTGTTCTGGTGCAACTACGAATACATCGTCAATGTAGCGTGTATATATTAAGTTTGGTTCAATTGTGTAGTACTTAGTCAGTATTTGCCTTTCAAAATGATTGAGGAAAATACTAGATATTATCCCACTTATTGGGAGGCCCATTGGCCATCCATTGTTCATTTTGAACCATTTACCATTAAATGTGGCCACAATATTTTGATCTATCCATTTCAAAAATTCTACTATGAAATTCAGCTGCTCTTGTGGGCAATTATTATTTGTGAGTTCAGCTATAATAATGTTGATTGAGCTTTTATGGTTAATTGATCCATATAGCTCTGTTATATCCAGTGATGCCATCCTAAATTCAGGTTTGATTCTGGCTTGTTTAATTTTATTAATGAATTCAAACGATGAGTTAATAACATGTGTGCCAGGACCTATTTTTTCGAGGAGCCGTTGATTTATCATTTTTGCAGTATTGATGTAATGTGCTCCGCTGAAGTCTATCATCAATCTTAATGGTGCATTAGGTTTATGTAACTTAATGTTAGCGAAGATTCTTGGGGGCGTAGATGCAGATGGATATATATGAAAATATTGGGCCTTTGAAAAGGTCTTGTAATTTTTGTGAAGTATAGATGCTATAAATTTCTCTCTATTTACTTTATTATTAAAATTGGCTATTTCATCAAATTTCAAATTGCCAATCTGATTATTAATTTTATTTAAATAATCTTCTCTGTTTATTAGAACGATACCAAAGACAAAATACCTTCTGATCAAATAGCCCAAGCAGTTTATAAAATTTCATGCCCAACCAATGGATGTAGAGCGGCATATTATGGGGAGACCCGTGCCAACATTACAACAAGAACATCTCAACGTCATTATTTGTACAGGAGAGCTATAAATAGTGATGAAAACAGATCCATATTCTTCAGCACCAAAAAACAACAGGCCATGTGTTCAAACCCACTATGGCAAGGGCACTATGCACTGAACGGAATGATGTGAAATGAAAAAAATTAAAGAGGCATGCTTTATTGCAAATGACAATTGTGCAATAAACCAGAAAGAATCGTGCTTTGCAATCTCTAGAAAATGGTCATTATAAAATTTACATAAATTTCACATAAACCACAGCTAAACTTCAGTTAAAAGTAGGCTATGATTATGGAGACTCAAGGTTTCTGAAAGTGCTTAGCCATATAACTTTATAATAAGATTGAGACAAGCTTCACTTTTTTGTGTAAAGCGCAATCTAAATTAATCTTATATTATAAATATTACGTGAACAAACCAGCATGTTCGAGCAGAGTGGAGAATATTATTGATAACAGAGCTGTCAATAATACCCACGATCAAACCTAGCTATGCAATGCTTAACACAATCACATTTCCAAATCATGGCCCACCTCGACTTCTAGATTCAAACTCCTACTATCCAAACACTTTATTTGTTTCGGAGTAAACCCCGGGCACCAGCTAGTTCTAAAACTAACATGTTTGGACAGTGGGCCCATAATCCAGTGCTCAAAAAATCCCTTAACTAGCTCAGTCTATTTTTAATTCAATAACAAATTATTTCAATTAGTGGTAAAAAAAAATTGATAAAATTAAGCTTTAAGTTTAAAAGACAATTTATTTTAATTAACATTTTATTATACTAATTTTAAATACTTTTATAAATCTTATTTAACTAACATAATGCTGGTATTTTTTATATAATGATCATGCACATTCTTAATTCACACACTATAATATCATATAACAAAGCATAAAATAATATTTGACATTTACAAACACACATTAATAGTTCGTCTATGTATGTTATAGAGTTCATATTACTTGATTCTCAGAGGCTTCAACTAATGCGATGGCTACTTTAGAAATGAAAATAAGAAGAATGTTATTACCTAGGATTTTGAATATGGATTTAGAACTTTGTTTTCTTCCTGGTTGCTGCTTCCAGTAAGAATATTTCCAGCTGGCTGGGAGATTTTCTTGAGGAGTTTTATTATTATTCAGTGGCACTATTCTTGGAGACAGCTAAATATTCCTGGTGATTCTTCAAGTTGTTATGCAGGCATTTTCTATTCTGGGCAGGTTGCTGTTTCACTGGGCTCAGGCTAGAGAAAGTCATATGTTTCTGATGTTTTTAACACTGCATTACTAACTGATTTAATCTCAACTGCTCAATCTCAACCGCACAATCTAAACTGTTATCTCAACTGTACGATCTAAAATCTGTTATCTCAACTGATTGTCTGATGAAAACTGGACTATTTATACTTAAGGCCTGTTGTCATTTTGATATCTGCCAGAAATATCTGTTGTTGAAATTCCTTCCTTGTTTTTAATTGTTGGAGATGTTAATTAGCAGCCATCGCGAATGTAGTGTTGTTGTTTTTTGTTTAATTTAATAGCTGTCGCAAAACTTGTTTTATAGATTTTTAACCTAGTAGCCATCACTGAGTGTTTTTAATTTTTTAACTTTCATTTATTTCATTTTTTTTAATATTTACTACACATACATTTATTATATTTACCATTGCACATATATATTTTACATTTACGCACATATATAATTTAAGATAAACTCAACACTAGTTTTAAGATTACCTTTTTTCTTTAACTTAAATAAAAAGAGATTTATATTTTTAAACTTTTAGCTTGAACTTTTCTTTCTTTTTCTAATCAATCATTTATAACTTTTATGAACAATATTTTCTTTAAACTAACAGCAATAATAAAAAGAATTATTTACTTATTTGAAAATCAACTTCTTTTAATTTTCCCCGTGAAATTATGAATTAATAGTTTTTAGCAAAAACTCTTTAAACTTCTTTTACTTTTTTTTTAAACACACACAAAAAAAAAACTCTTTAAACTTAAAACTTTTAGTTTGACATTTCTAAAGCAAACCCTTCCCCCCTTTTAATTAATTAATTGTAACCTTTATTTAAAAAAAACTCTTTGACTTTTAATTTTACGTTTTTTGAAAACAAACTGCAATAAAAAACTCTTAAACTTTTACATACTATTTTCTTTTAATGAAAGATTTTTATTTCAATAATTTTTAGACAAAATTATTTTATGTACCAACACAATATTGGTACATTACCCTGCCCTCTGTTTGAGAGTAAAATGCGTCGTTTTTGACCATTTTATCTCTGAGAACTTTAATTCTTTATTAAATCTTAAATTATTTATTATTTTTCTAAGTTTACTTTCTAATATCTGACACTTTACATGCTAAGGACAATCTTCCATTATACTTTGCTTCTTTCGATGCTGGCAACATTGCTTACAATGATCTAAGTGCTGAATAATGACCATTAGGACAGCACTTTCTTTTTGTGCAAGGATCTTTTGAAAATGAAGTGGATTCAGATTCGCTGGCTTATACTGACTTACACATATGAAAACAAAGCTTCATGTGCTGATTTTCTTGACTGGACTTTGACAAAGAAAAGGTCGCTGTGAATGGCAGGATTCATCTACTGTCCATTCGTCTTATGCTTTGGAAATGAGGTACGAGATATGGGGATTCTCCCCTGAAGAAATTATTTGCGGCTTACTCTGATTGTTCCCAGTGTGCATTTTAAAAGAGGAATGATCCCTGACAGTCCGTTAAGGGTGCTAAATTTTATCCAGCCAATAGCTTTAACTTATCCTTATCTAAAACTTATTTCAATACTACCCTCATTCTCTTTAATTTCAAACCCTTATACATTCCTAATATACTTAGATTGACTTTATATTTTATTTATTAACCTTACAATATTATTTTTAAATTCCCCTGAATCTTATCTTAAACCATTTATTTATATTAATCTTACAATATTATCATTAAACCATTACGAACATTATTTTACATATTTATTTATGTTAACCTAATCTTACAATATTATTTTCAAACCATTATGAACATTATTTTAAATATTTATTTATATTAATCTTACGATATTATTTTTAAACCATTACTTCAACTTCTTTATTTACCGTGCGTGTACTCAGAAAAAATGTTTTATTTTATTACGATCCTTTATTATACAGATATTTTATTTAACTTGATCACTTTAATTAAACCATTTATTTAACTTCCTTATATTAACTTGTGTATATTCAAAACAAACTTTTATTTTATTACACTACTTTATTTATTATTTTCTACAGATATATTACTTATTTGTTTAACTTGCTTCTATTCTGCGTATTTCCATTATCTTATTCATTTATTTAATCTACAAACATTACTTTTAAATCATTAATTTGACCTATTTATTTACGAGCATTTCTTCTTTATTAACATGTGCGTGGAGGAAAAAAAATCTTTTATTTTACGAAGCCTCTGTTATTTTTATTACTTTCAAACATTTCATTTATCATTATTCATTTATTTTTAAATTTATTACTATAAATTTGCTTATAGATGAATTAAATAAGTTAAATGGCTTGAAATGGACTATTGAAAAGGAACAGGACAAAAATATTAAATATTTAGATTTAATTATTACAAGAGATAACAGTATATTAAATTATAAATTAAGCCATTGCAAAAAAGAGGATATATAAATTGTAAATCAAAAGTATCAACGATGCAAGCTTTAGATCTTTTTTGTTTCGGAATGAAAAATTATGTCGTTACCAAAGTGATAAACTGAAAAATATTGAGATATTTGCCAAGGAATTGCTTGATGTTGGTTATAAAATGGAACAAATAAGCAATACTTTATGTCAATTTTAAAAAAAGTATAATAATTTAAAGGAAATGAAGATTAATAGTAAACAATGGATATCTATTCCATTTATTTCAAATCCACAAGTGAAATTTTTTAGGGATATATATATATAAGAATGTGTTTAATGTTTCATTCTATGTTCCAAACAATATTAATAAATTAGTCAATAATTCTAAGGATGTCATACCTGTCAAGCAGAAAAGTAATGTCTTATATCAAATTTTTTGTGATTGTATGCTATCCTATGTAGGTGAATTTAAGTGCACTATTCAGAAGAGATTGAGGGAGCATGAATTGTTATATAAATGTGCAAATAGTAAAAATAATGGTGATTTAATTTCTCCTTCAGTTTGCTTTGATCATAAAAAAACATGTAAATATAAATTTAAATTTGATTTTGAAAATGTGAAAATTCTTCATGAAGAGAGAACCATAATAAAAGAAAAATTAAAGAGGCAATTTTTGTAAATAGGAATAAAACGCATTTAATAAATAGGCAATCTGCTAACATTTAAATACGAGATTCTTGGAATTTGAATTGATGACGTTTGCTTCCGCTTTGTTTTCTTTTTTGAATTTTAATGGCAGTTGAGGCAGGTTCAAGAAATTAACCAAAGCACTTCTGCAAATTTAAGGATTGTTTATAATAGTTTGTTACCGTTATTATTATTATTTTTATTGTATATATAATACTAATAAAATGTCTGTTAATTAAAAACTATTAAAATAATAATAAATATAATTGTAATTAACTGTTATATACAGTCTTTCAATCTACAAAAGTACTTTTGTTTAATTCTTTAATCCTTCACAACAGTCCTTAAATTAAAAAAACACAACTGAAGCAAACATCAATTCGAATGAAATTTTTTAAGAATATATATAAGGATGTGTGTTACAAATAACATTAATAAGTTAGTGAATAATTCTAAAAGTGTGTTGTGTATCAAATTTTTTGTGAATGTATGTTATCATATATAAATGAATTGAGGTGCAGTATTGAGAAAAAATTAAATGAGCTTGAATTGTTGTTATACAAGCATATGAAAAGTAAAAATATTAGTGATTTAATAACTGCTTCAGTTTTCTTGGATCATAAAAGGATATATAAATATAAATTTAAATTTGATCTTGAAAGTGTTAAGATTCTTCATGAAGAGAGAAACCATAATAAAAAAATTAAGGAAGCAATTTTGATAAATAGAAATAAAATAAATATAATTAATAGACAAGTTGCTAATGTTAAAATTCATGTTTCATGGAATTTGACTTGATGATGTTTGCTTCCACTGTGTTATTTGAATTTAATGGCAGTTGAGGAGGATTAAGGAATTAACCAAAAGAATTTCTGCAGATTGAAAGTCTGTATATAATAGTTAATTACCATCACATTTATAATTCACATTGTTTTATATATATAGTAAAAATGTTTTAATACACAAAAATTTTTATTTATTATTTTTTATTTAAAAAAACCCAGACAGCTATCTATTAACACTTTTTTCCCCTTAAAAAGTCTTTTCTAAATGTTATTCTATGATTTTTTTTCTCATGTGTCATAGCATTAGCTGGGAAGCGAACCCGCTATCCTGAGACAACTGCTTATAAAGCAGCTGTCACTGACCTCTCGACCACCAATGCCTGACTATTCTAGAATTTTGTATAGAGATAGAGTGCTTTAATAACACACAAAAGTTTATGAAACAAACTCTCACAATATTTCCTACTTTCCTATATTATAACAGATAGCTCCATCATTGAGTCAAGATTATAATTTAATAATTTTAAATAAATATAATTGGTGATAATATTTTAATATATGGAAATTTTCATTTATTCTTTTTATTTTAAAAAACCCACAATGAGATATTAATAAGATAGTAAACTGCTAATGCTTTTTTCACTTAAAAGGAATTCTCTTCTAAGTGCTTTTCTAGAATCTTATATAAAAATAAACCACTATTAATAAGATTTTATTTTCATTATATAATTATGAAAATCTTTATTATATATAAATACATGTACATTTTCTATACTAAACTTAATCTAATTATAAGGGTCTTAAACTCAGACTTTCAAGAACATGTATGTGGTCTTGTGTATCAGTTATATAATATGGATTTCATAGCTGTATGGGCCTTGAAAGTCTGAGTTCAGTTCCTTATAATTACATTAAGTTTAGTATAAAATATACATGTATTTAAATATTACATATTCAGCCTATATTCTGCCCATCCCTCTTTTGCATAATTAAATGGACATATTAAGATCCTATATGAGGAATCAGATTGACTTAAGGTCAACATGGGTATGACAATAATATTGGCAATAGCAAGAACTTTGAGCATTCCATTCTCAGATTTTCAATGATATGGATGGCTGAAGAGGTGAAGAGTGGAGAAGATTGAAGCTTGTACATTAAAGCTTGAAGATTTACTATCTTAATATAAACTGAGCACTGATTGTATATATGTGTAGGAGATGGTGATCTGGACCAACTGATGAGTGCTGGTTCAGCATGAAATATGTATATTGGAAATCATATATCTTTTTCACATGTATGTGGCCATGTGTATTAGTTGTATAAGATGAATTGCATATTGTAGAGAGTTTGAAGTTCCTTATACATATATATTGTTTAATTAAAAATAGAATATTAATCTTTAATTGAAGATTAAAATGTTAAATTATTTACTGACTTATTAACATCTAATTGTTGGTTTTTCTAATAAAAATAATAATGGAAATTTCCATATATTGAAATATTTTCAACAGTTACATTCATTAAGTATTATTAAATTATACCCTTGACTCATTGGTGGAAGAATCTATTATATAATAGACAAATAGAAAAAGCTGTAAGTCTTTGTTTCCTAGACTTGTATAGATTTACTATAATACTTTATATAAGATCCTAAAATAATAGTTAGGATAGAATCCCTTTTTAGTGCAAAAAAAAAACCATTAACATATGATTGTAGGTTTTTCTAATAAAAATCATATTAAAATATTTTCAACAATTACATCCATTAAAAATATTAATATATATATTTATATATATTCAAAAAATAAGAACCAGTATTTATTTACTGAAGATTGTTAAGTCATTTAAACGGCAGCAGTTGAAATCCTAAGGTTAAAAGTATTAAGAATTTTTGGATTTTATACATAAATTTCTATGCAAATGAAATTTTTATATATAGATACCTAGAGCTTTTAATGTTTTAAAAATATATGAACTAAAAGCTATTACATAATAAATGTTGGATTAATAATATTTGTGAAACTAGATATCATGAAATAATAATTAGAATATATGTTAGCTATGTTTTTTGATTGAGATAGGCTAGAAAAATATTGCAAATTTTTTAGTTTTCAAGCAGACTTATGATTTTTTTGATCAGCCAATCAACATCCTGCTTAGCCAACCATAAAATATAGCATAGAAATAGGTATGATAATTTAAAAACAAAGTAATGTATTTGTAATTATGATGTATTCTTGAAAATTTTACTGTACTTTTGTTGGGGTACTGAATCTATAATTTGTCATATCCTGTCTTTAAGAAAAGTCACAGAAACAATTAAAAGAGTACTTTAAAAGTATAAATTAAAGTATTTAAAAAAATAATAGATTGAATAATATTATAAAAAATAAATGGTTTATCAGAGAAAGAGAGGGGAGAGAGAGAGTAGTGAGGTTGATAATTCAGCTTAGTGGAATTAAGTGAAGATAATTTTGCTCCAATAAATTTTTATTCTAGTGAAAAAGTGAATAACTTTTATGTAGATGCATAGGATGATTTGAAATAAATCCAAAAATACTTTAATGTTATCAAGGAAAAATTTAATGCCATAAAGTTCAAATTTTAATATGTAGCAGGTGAGAAGAAATACAGTTTTGTGAAATTCTTGAGGAAGAAAAATTTACATTTCGAATTATTTTTTAAATATTGGAATATAAAGTAGATATTTTTTTTTTCATATGGCATAACATTGGTCGGGAGGCAACCCCGCAACAACTGTCTGCATCCAACTGCTTGCTTGCAAGGTGGCTGCACTGACCTCTCGGCTAACATTGCTTGACAATATAAAGTAGATTTAAAACAATGCAAATGAAAATATAACAATAATGTATGGTATTTTGAGTAATAAATACATACTTTAAAAGCAATCTCTCTAAGGAGATGCAACAGAAGAATTGATCTTCAATTAAACATTATGGACAGTATGTTCTTATTTAATATTCAAAGGACAACTAATACAACATTTCTATATTAAGAATTGACATCTTTGACCATTTAAAAATACTCTAATTTATTTAAGCTGCAGAAAAAAAACTGTTTCACATACTTTAAAACAAACAAAAAAATAACTACATGACAGAAATATAAAAGTAGAGATTTAATTTTAATTGAAATAAAGCAGTATATTAAAAAAGAAATGAAATATAAAAATAACCAAAAATGATTGCAATTATGGAGTTAATAAAATGTAAATATAATTGTGAAATTTCAAAGAGAAGCTGTAGAAGAGAGTAAAGTTTCAAAGATTTGACCTAGTTTCTGGCATGTTCTATTGTTATCTATTATCAAGCCATGAAATGAAAGGATGCCTTCAATTAAAAAACTAAAAATACTAAAATATATAAATATTAGCTTAGTACCAGATCTATATAAAGTATGTAGGAAAGTTGGCTTGGGTTCAAAACTTTAAAGTACTTTAAATTTTACGCCACCAATTTAATAATATAAAAAATTTAAAAGTGGCCACTAGATATGCAAACAAAAATGTTTTAAAATTTTTTATTGATGAAAGTCTTTAGCTAGAAATTAGTTTGGAGATATGAATTAAAGCTTTCATCATAATCATCAAGATTACTTTAGATGGCTTTGGAATAAAGTGAAAGAATACATTGAATATAAGTAGAAAAATATATACAGTGTTTTGTGATCTACATTTGTGCTCTAGAGTTGTTACATGAAATCTTAAAAAATAAGTTACAATCCATCTTAATTCTAGCTTTAATAATTAATAAGGTAATAACATAGGAGTGCAAAATTTCAATTTTGAATAGCTATATCAGGTAAAAATAATGGGCAATGCTAATTTTTCTAATGGGTTTTATTGATAAATCCTGCAACATTTAAAAATCTCTATCTAGAAACCATATCCAATCCTCATACGACTGGTTTTATACTTTTGGAAATCCTCAGTGAGGCACTAGGGTAATGTCAGACACTAGATCTAAAAATACCAACCAAAATCCAGCCTTTATCTAAAAGTTAACTATTAAGTAGAAAATCTGAAATTTTCAGACACCTTTTTGTCTTCAAATCCAGCTATCTAACTTAAATAGCTATATGGGACTGAGAAATCTTCAGCCAAACCATATATATATTCATAGCCTTAGCAATATAACATCACTTAAAACCTGAAAGCAAAACTACAAATAGTAAGTAAAATATAGCCATATATCACATGACCCAATTTTTTAAGCTTGTAAATAAAAATAATGAGCAGTGCTAATTGCTCTAACAAGCTTTATTTGATATACGGTTTGGCTGAAAATTTCTCAGCCCCATATAGCTATTTAAGTTAGATAGCATAGCTGGATTTGAAGACATATAGGTATCTGAAAATTTCACATTTTCTACTTAATAGTTAACTTTTAAATATATACTGGCTTTGAGTTGGTATTTTTAGATCTAGTGTCTGAAATTATCCTAGTGCCTTGGAGGACTGAGGATTGCTGAAGCATAAAACCAGTGGTCTGAGGATTGGGGATAATTTCTAGATAGAGATTTTTAAATGCTTTTTTTTTGTGACCTTTATCAATAAAGCTTTGTTAGAGTAATTAGCACTGCTCATTATTTTTATTTACAAGCTTAAAAAAAATTGAGTCGTGTGATATATGAATTTATTTTATTTACTATATCAGGTAAAAGTTTGAATTTTTTACCATCTCTGATAATAACATTATTTAATCAAATCTTACACAAGGGAAAAATTAATTCACTTATATCAATATCAATATATATATATATATATACAACACATCTAATTCATCATATCAATATCAATATATATATATATATATACAACACATCTAATTCATCATTGGAAAGTATTTCATCACCACAGAATCCAGGATATCATCAGGCAACTTTGGAACACAATAATGAAAAAATTAAAGCCATTAAAAGCAAAAAAAGAATCTGTTTGGATTATATGAGTTGAAGCATTGCTAGTTTAGTGCTTAAACATCACTTAATCTTCTACACCACTGGATATACGTTTGCTTTATAATCTGGACTGACAGACTGTTTATGAAGGCAACGTTATTTTTACATCACTATTACTTATTTAAGTTTTAATGTTATTTTATTGTGTGTGTGTTATATACTATACTAATAGAAAAGATAATAAACTGAGAAAGAAAAAAATACTCATGTTTGTTATCAAATTAATATACTAAACTTTTTCTAATATATTAAACTTGCATTTAAAGATGTACATTTGCATTAATGTAAAGTTTTATCCAATAAAAATCCCTCTTGCATATTGTAATTATGAATGTATGTAAGTATATAATATTCTGAACATGTGCAAGTAATATAAAACATTGACTTTCAAACATAAGCACAATGTCATTAATGCGTGAACAAACGAAAATATATTTGCCAATAATGTAAAATTTTCTAATTTGCCGTTTACCTTTCACATTAGAATTTATAAATCGCCATGAAGTTTCAACTGCTATTAGAATTCCAATGGAAGGTTAATGAAAATTATTGATTGAAAATATTTTTGTTTTGTATGAATGGTAACATGCAAGTTATTTTGAACTTATTTTATTAAGTCTTTCAAAAAAAAAAGAGAAAATTAATATAATTTTATATGACATTTTCTTTGTATTTGAAAAATTTTAATTGTTGCTATGGGAATAAAATCAGTGTCTGAAAGGCTCATCAGGTCACTGGAAAGGTGCATCATTGATTTAAAAGTGGCAAGTGTTTTTAACATGAACCGAGATTTTATATGGATAAAGAGATTGTTCCACATTAGCCATCATCAATTTTCTTTGAAAAGACTTGACTTTTAAAAGCAAGCAGACGCTGTAGAATGAGATTAGGCTATTATTGATTTCACAGTTAGCCTGAAGTAAATGTTCAAACTCTATAATCAGGGTAACATAATTAAATGTTATTTTGATTATTAGATATAACAGCATCAATTAGAATGTGTTCAAATCTAAATTCACGCATTTTTTAAAAAGTGATAATAACTTTAAAAATTGTATTCAAATGTAACTAACTATATTATCAAAATACAATTAATTTGTAGTATTGCTTCAATACATATTTTTTTATATTTTCACTATATATAGAATTATTAATACACTATAATATTAAATATACTATTGTTTGATATCCCATTTTGTTTAGCTCATGGGAGTAGATAGTGAAAGTTAAGAGAAATGGCAGTAGATAAAAGCATAAAGCAAACAGATATAAAAGTAATCAAAATATTAGTTGTTTATGTAGTCATGTGATGAATGATGTCATGTGGTGGATGTCATGTGATGACTGATTTCTATAAGAAACATAATGAACTTAGATCCAGGATCCTCCAGTTTTCTGTCATTCTACCACAGTGCTAAACCATGTAGAGTGAATGCGTTAGTGCTTTTACGTAAAACAAAATGTAATGCACAGCTTTACGGTGTAGATTTATTAATAGAGCTGCAGCAATAGAGTAAAAATGTTGGAAAACACCTAAGATGCTTACTGATTAAGGAGTGTGTGTGCAATGCTGCTGTATTATATTGATGTAAATATATTTCAACTATTTTAATACTGTGTTCAAAATTTTATGTATTTGTGAATTCAATGCAATTTTACTGTGATGATAAAGTAGCTGAGTTAAGAGATAATGGTTTCTGAATTTGAATATTCATATATTTTATGACCTCATGAATAATTTATCAAACAATTATATTTCATATAGTAATATATTTTATGCTACTTCAAATATATAATCAGTTTTAACTTTGTTTCCAGAAGTTTTAAAACTGATGATTAAACTAAATATTGAAAGACAGAAAGAATATCTTTTAATCTTCATAAATAGATCTAATATTTGCTGTTGAATTATTAATAACTGTACACGAAAGTTGTGATACTAAACACTATTCTCAGAGATAAGATTTGAGAAGATTAATATTTTACAGAGGCAAAACTCTCCAGACAGTAGTGCCCCTCAGTGAAAGCTAGAGTAGTCAATGGATACAGAAAGGTTTATGTTTAAAATCCCTATCTAATGCCTACTTATCAAATATCCCCAGACTAGTTTCTTGTTTGTGGCTTTCATCAGTGAGGAGCCTTGGATCTAGATGCAGGGCTCTCAGATCCAAGCCTCCTCACTGATGAAAGACACAAGCTAGAAACAAGTCTAGGAATATTGAATGAGCAGTCACTAGATAGGGATTTTATGCAAAAACCCTTCCTACATTCATTGATTACTCTGGCTTGCATCTAGGTGCAATGCTCTCAGATCCAAGGCTTCTCACTGATGAATGCAACAAGCTAGAAACTACTCTGGGAATATTGGATTAGGTATTAGATAGGGATTTTATTCACAAACTTTCCTGCATCCATTGATTACTCCAGTTTGCACTGAGTGGTGCTACTGTATGGAGAGCTTTGCCTCTGTGAAAAACAACTTGTGTAAGCATAAAAATGGTGTACATGTGATGATTAATATTTTTGATAAAATCAACTGTCACTAATAATTCAATATGTTTTTTAAATAAAGTGTTACAATACCACTTACAAGATAACATCAGATAAGTAAAGAACATATTATTGTATTAGCTAGTCAGTAAATATTTTGCTTATTTTGCAGTTTGGGGCACTGGTAGAATGTCTGATTTGGGTTTGGTAGGTTCCCCAGGGTTGATTTTGGTACATTCTGCACTGGAAGTTCTTATACCTCCTGAGCAATAATGCCATTAGCGTTTTTTTTAAACCATTAAACATCACATGATCTTTCTTATGCTTGCTCAAGCTGTTAAAACAGGCAAAACTCTCTATACAATAGTGTCATCCATTGATTCCTCTGGCTTGCACTGAGTGGCACTACTGTATGAAGAGTTTAGCTTTTTAAAATTTAAATAGAGAAAAAAAAATCTGCATCTTGATTATATTTGACATACTACATAAAAAAATGGAATTCTATGGGTACTGTTTTAGTATTTTATGATAACTTATTATTGATGAAATTTGATTCTAGTTCTACTTTAATAGAATGATAATCTTGAAAGCTAAGGATTCCTGTATTGCTCAGTCAGTTGCTTCTGATGATCAAATATTATATGACCTCCCTAGCATCTAACCATTCAATTTTGTTTAGTTTGGCTGCTTATAATATATATAATTCCTCTTATGTCTTTTGGCTTCACTGCCGTTTTGAACTTTTATGATTTTATGGCACATTACTGTTATCAAACACATTTCTTTCTCAGAAAAATGTAAAATTCCTTGTAATAGTTAATTTTAAATTTGCAGAAAACCAATAAAGCAATTGCAGAAGTAGTAAGAAAAAATATAAAAAAATATTGGGTAAAAAAAATTACATAAAATCTGCAATTAGATAACTAAAAAAAAGAATACAGTTATGGTTTTTTGATTCTTTAAATTCTTGGAGAAATGAGATGTAATAAGGTAAGTCAAAGTATTTTAAAGTGAGTAGAGAACAATATTTATTGAGAATATTAAAAATTGAATTAGATTTGCTTTTAATAATTTATAGAGGAATAATAAGTATTATAGAAGATAACAGAAAACATTAAAAAAATATCTGGGTCTTTAAAAAGCAAGAAATATATATTAAAACTATGATAATTGTCTTTTGGAAATTTACTTTTGTTAAATCATCCATGTATCTCGCATGAGGTCTCTTTCTAGGTCTTTTACAATCCCTTGAGATCTGGTCCAAAACCTCAAGTGTTCATATGTTATGATATCTTCTAGCAATATGTTTATCTCAGTTTCATTTCAGTCTTTTAATTCTTTCAATGATGTTAATACCTGTTTGTTCTCTCAGCCAATATTTCATTTTTGATCCCTTTTGGTTAATCCTTACAAACTTCTGTCCCTACTTTATCAAATGTTGTAAAGTCTCTATTTTGCTCTTCTGTTAAGTAGCCAAGTCTAATTTTATTAAAAACCTTTCTTTTTAAATATGTAATCACATTTTTTTTTTTAAATAGTAAACTATTTCTATCAAAATAACTCCACCAAATTTTAATTCCTTTGATTAATTTCATTCATTAAGTTTCCATTTGTATTAATAACGTGACCTTCACTTTTTTTAATTCATTAAAATTTAATTTCTTCTTTTAAGAAAATCCATTGAACATTATTTTACTCTTTTTTAACATTTACCTTTAATCCTACTTTTTTTACTTTCAATTTTTACAAAATTTTGAAGCATTATTTATATAAACAACCACATCATCTTCAAAATCTAGAAAAATTAAATAATCTCCATTTACTTTTACTTTCTTACCTTCCCATTTTGATCTCCAAAATGTTATTAAAACAGGCAAAACTCTCCATACAGTAGTGCCACTCATGTGATGTTTAGTGGTTTAATCTCCAAAATGCTTGTTATAAAACTGCAATAAAGAGTTTTGAAGATATGAAATCATTTTGTCTTACACTTTTATCACAATGTTAATCTTCTTAGTATCACTATCTAATCTAATCTAATTGTTGTTTTTATCTTTTATAAATAATTCCCAGAATATGGCAATATCCTGAATTTATATTCTGATGTCCAATGCTTTAACCATCATAGAAATATTTATAGAATCAAACACCTTGTGTAATCTACTAATCTAAAATATAATGGCAACTCATATTCACTGGATTGTATAACTTTTCTCAATACTTGGATGCCATCCAGTATGCCAAAATTATTTTTAAATCCAGCTTGTTCTTTTTGTTGATTAAAATTCAAAGTTTGCTATAGATGAGTTGTAATTATCTTGTTAAATTTTTTTATATAGAATTGATAAAAGACTAATAGGTCTGCAATTTCTAAGATTTTCTTTATCAACTTTTTAAAATAATATGACTACTGCATTCTTCCTGTCATCTGATGCATCTTTATCATCTACACATTTGATATATAATTTTGCAAATAATTTGTCTATTTTTTCACCTGCTTCTTTTAGAATATTGTTTATAATTCCATCATATTCTTTCATGCTGCTTTAAATACTTTGCTGTTAAATACGGTTAGATTTTGTCCCATTTTAATTTTCATTTGTGTTATTTATGGTTCATGGATATTGCTTGTGCCATTTCTTGGTCAATTTTGGTCGCATTTTCTTCATTTTAGGCTTATTTTATAGGAAATTTAAAATGTAAAATTTTAGTTCTAAAAAAGTCCGCATATGGAAATGTATTTTGGAAAAAAAAATCAAATTTTCATTGCTGTGTATTGGTGTGTAGGCCAGCCTCTTTTCTCTTATTGGATGGCTGCAAACTCTAGAAATTGTGCTCTAGACATTTTTAAATGACAAAGTCAGAAATACAAACAAAATGTTTTATACATTCGTAATTGATTTTGAACATAAATATATTTATCGTAATTTTTTACACTTATAATTAATATTTTACATTACTTTATCGAAATATAAAGTTTGATTCAAAATTTTTTTAATTTTACAAGAAAAATAAGTGTGACAAAGTGACCACTCTTCAAGAAAAGTGAATAATGTTGACCATTATAGAACTGAATAATGACACACAGATTGGTTGAAATATAATTCTTTTGTTTTACTGCTAGCTATTTTTTAAATGTTTTTCTTATATATTTTTTTCAGTTATTAACATTATTTTTAATTTTTCATTACATTTAATCAATTTGGATCTAAAATTATTCAATTTTTGAAGTTGAATTGAAACAATTCTGTGTATTTTAGATTAATATTTTATTAATAGAAACCGACTGGTAATGAAACTGATGAATAATATAGTTCTCAGATTTAAGTAATGGACCAATACAAAAATTAGACAAAGGTTTTAAAAGTTGATGTTGGCATCAAAAAGATTAAGAAATTGTTTATAATTTCACCAATACCTGGAGTTTTTCCCTTATTCATAGATTCAATTGAGAGATTTACTTCTTCATTTAGAATGCTGGTCAATTTAGAAGATGTAGAATTGTAGGGAGTATTTCATTATGTTTTTTATTCCTATATAATTCTTTTCAGAGATTATTTGGATATTTTGTTTTTTATTCCTGTATAATTCTTTACAGAACTTTTCCCCACATTCATAAAGTCGTTTGTTTTTTTAATAATAGTTCCATCTTTTCTTATTGCAAAAATAAGTTTTCTTCCAATATCAAGATGTTTATACTCTGAGATTTTTTTTAATTTTAAATATTAAAAAGCTACTATGATGAATCTCTAAAACTAAATTAAGCATTTTAAATCTAAGTATTAAATATAACTAAGTATTTAAAAATATATAAATGAAATTATAAATTATCTCTTATACTGACTTGTGATAAATAAATTGTTTCTCTATACATGTAGGATTGTATTTATCAAAAACGATCGATGAGAAAATACAAAACAATCATATAATTTATATTACCATTTATTTTAAAGCAGAAATGTAATAATATTATTTATTTATACATCCATTACTTTTATAATTCATTATGTCCATCATATATTCAACAGGGTATTGATCTTAACTAGGGTTTATATCTGGAATAGGGCTTATAAATGTCCTGAAAAATAATGCTAGGGTTTATTTTCTGATTAGGTCTTATTTTCAGGGAAGCACAGTATTTTTACACTTCAAAAATTGATTTACAGAATCTTATTAATGTTTTAAATGCAATTTATAAAGATCTTAATTTATTAATTATTATTCAAGAAACTTGAGTACTTTTTTAGCCAGTGGTGGAAGAAAAATCTTCACCAACCTTCAGCTTAGATGGTTATTAACTTGAGAATTTAAACAGTTTAAATGCCTTGATAGTTTTATAAGTAACAAAATGGATTTAGATGTTGAGTTCCAACATAGAGTTGAATGTGGAACTGCTGTTTTAACAAGTTAATAGGAAATAATTACTGCAATTAAATTATCTGTATGTAAAGCTGTTATTCTAACTCATTTATTGCATGGATGTGAAACTTGGACACTCTATCAGAGCAAAATAAAGGCAATAGAAATGTTTATTTTAAGGATGCTCCATAAAATTTTAAAAATACTAAGGCAAGATCACATAATCAATATGTTCTTCAGCTTCCAAGATGTCATATTGAAGAGTCCACTATTGTAAAAATAACATCTTTGTTGGACTGGAAATGTAAAATGACTAAACAATGGAAGACTTTAAAAGAATGATTTATGATGAACTTTCTATGGTATAAGGATTATCTCAAGAACATTCTAAAGAAGTGCAATGTTAATTGTTTTCATTAAAAAGATATGGCGGAGAATAGAATATATTAGAGAGCTACTGTTAGACATGGTCTTAAAGCATATCAGAAAGAAAAGTTTTCTGAGGAAACTAAAAGAGAACATCATAAATTAGCAAGTGAATAGAGAATTGGACCACTATGTTCTATTTGTTAACATATTTATAGTTCACAGATTAATTTGTAAGGTCAATACAAAACTCATAATTTTTTTCTCTCTCTCTTCTTTTCTTTTTCAGGGGAGGGAGATTGGAATGACCCTACTCAATTTTGAATGGCTATTTATAATTATTAATATCATCATCATCATTATTATTATAAACATTACAAGATAATGCATCTATTTATCTGTCCATGTTCATGATCTGAATTCAAATCCTAATCAAGGAAACTTGAAAATTTTTTCCATGTGTATTTTAAAACAAGAATGGAATGATTTTAGAATTTAAGATTCAGAATAGACTTTCGTGAATAAATAAATAATAATAATAAAACACAAGCTTAAAAAAGTAGTGGGGTCATGTGATATATGACTCTAATTTTTATTTTTTATTGACTAATAATAATAAAACTTTCTTTAGAATAATTAAATATAATTGTTAAATGCTCTATCTGCCACTAGGTGCGCATACATCACATTACTTCCTGAATATCATATAAGATCACAAATTGGAAATTATTCAGAAGCGCCTGTGTGTAATTTATAAAACATTTCTGAAATATATCTATTGTTATTGTTAATTAATAAAATAAAAATCTAGTAAAACGTTAAATTCTTTTTGCTGATATTAAAAATAAATTAATAAGTTAAATTTTTCATTTGCTATATTAGCAACCCCAATTTACATAAATTTGGAATGTGTTTCAGTACTTCATGTTTTTTAAATCTATTTATACCATTAGTTTTGTGTTAAAGAAATAACTTTATTTTTATTAATTTGACAAGTACAAAATGAATTTCAAATGTTATTCATCAGTTTGACAAATGTAAAAATTAATTTCAAGTGGGGCTTTAAAATGCAAATGATGACGTTTCCTGCCATATAATATTACGTGTGTGCAATTTACAAAGCATTTCTGAAATATATCTATTGTTATTGTTAATTAATAAAATAAATATTTAGTAAAACGTTAAATTCTTTTTATTAATATTAAAAATTAATTAATAAGTTAAATTTTTCATTTGCTATATTAGCAACCAATTTATATAAATTTGGAATATGATTAGTACTTCAGATTTTTTAAATCTATTTATACCATTGTGTTAAAGAAATAACTTTATTTTTATTAATTTGACAAGTACAAAATAAATTTCAAACGTTATTCATCAGTTTGACAAATGTAAAAATTAATTTTATGTGGGGCTTTAAAATACAAAGGATGACGAGTCCTGTCATATAATATTACGTAACTGTATTTATCATAATTAATTAAATTTACAAAATAATGCTAAAAGTTTTCAAACTAATTTTTAAAATTAAAATAGAGTTTCACCTTTACTATATTCAAATCATTTTCTTGTTTGTTCTAATCAACAAAACAAATAAATATTAGTTGTTTTTTTTTTAGATGTTTTTATTTATTTACGTAAGACGTCTATTAAATTTTTATTCATTCATTCTTATCATTATTTAAAAATAAATAACTTTCTAATAGCAGAAATCATTTAGAAAATACATTTTATAATTAGATTTTTTTTTTATTAGTGTGACAAAAATGATCAATTTTAATGTTCTTTTTGAAAATTATAAATGGAAAAAAAGTCTAGGATTTAAATAACTTTTTTACTAATTCTATACCTATCAGTTATTAACAATGGCTTCTAAGATGATTATTTTTATAAAATAATTTTTGAAAAATGTATCAGTTATTATTATTATAATTCAAAATCAAGTGGCAACAAATAGTTTACCTTGATCATTTTCATTTAATATCTACGTCTCTATAAATTATCCTCTACAATCCAAATCTTATTGGATAAAATTAGAATTTTTTCAAATGTGGGATTATTCATTTAATAGCTAGTTTCATACTCAACCTAGCTATTCATTTAATTGAATTGTTAGCTGTAGGAGAATTCACAACAGCTAAAAACTCGTATAGTATTTAGTAGGACTGTCTAATAATAATTTTTTTAAAAAGATAGATATTGGAGGGGATTTTACTCTTCAGTTAGATATTGAAAGATGATTAATTTATACATATATAAGAATCAATTAAATATAAAGTGTGTGTGCGTGTATGTATATTCATGTGTTTAAAAAGAATCACTGAATTGATAACCATGTGACTGCATTAATCTTTAAAATATCTCAAACTCTGTTTCAATTTGTGCAGAAAACTATTTTACTCATTTTTAGCTGAAGAAACTGCCAGGTTCCAAAATGATAGCTTTATAATAGTATTCTGCAGTTTGTGATATTCATAAAAGAACTCGAATTCTATGGCATTCTAAACTTGATCTATCAACTAATCTCGTCTTTGCTATTATTAGAAGCAGTTTGAAAATGAAAATAAAAATGAAAAGTACTGACCATCTTTCTATAATTGATTAAATTGTCCATTAAATCAATAAAATTTTCAGAAAGTTTCACGGACATTCAGAGAAGTATGAAAGTTGAGAAATTGTATGCATAAATTTTGACTCTTCAACTAACATATGCATTCAACTTAAAATATCTTTTTAAAATAAAGTTTTATTGTTTTTTTCTTAATAAATATAAATTATTTTTGATTTGAACTACCTGTTCATTAAATTATATTTTACTGTTATTATTTATTATTCAGAAAAAAAATTTAACGCTCGCTTATAATCAACAATGCAAGTTCAATCGTGATTTAGATTATACTCATTTCACACTCAAAGCAAATTTAGTGAACAATTGTAGCATAAATTCTTATTTAACTGTTGATTATCGTAATTACAGTTTGAAATAAATGATTATATTTGCAAAAATTATTTTGAAAATTAATTTTCTAAATGATTTTTGAATAACTATGCAAATTACTTTCTTAACGCATATCTACATGTATAAACGTGTTATGAAAATGTAATAAGCTCAATAGTATATTGAAAAATATTAGAAAAGTGGCAAATGATTATATAGTGTGGGCACGTTGAATAGATGAAACGTCAACAATTAAATCATTTACTTTATATAGCTCAATATTCATATATCTCAAAACAAAAATAATGGATTAGTTAATACAAAACTAGTAAGACTTATGAGTAGCCTATTGTTTTGTTTGTTTTAAAGAATTTATTGATCAATGGAAAAATATATTGATATCTATCAGAAAGAATGATTCTAAATTTGCTTAAAATCTTATTTTTCAAAAAAGTTTTCTACTCTTTTTGAACTCCAAAGAAATCAAGCGTTGTTAGCCGAGAGGTCAGCGCAGCCATCTTGCAAGCAAGCAGTTGGTTGCAGACGGTTGTTGTGGGTTCGCTTCCTGGCTGATGGTATGACATATGGAAAAAAAAAGAAGTAACTACTCTGCTATTACTTTCTTCATTGACACCCCCCCCCCCGCACACACATATGAATGTATACACCGTGTATATATTTAAAGTAGATGAAAATCTAAACTGCATCATGCTACTATTTCAATATCATCTTCTTTTGTATACAATTTTTGGATTTTAAAAAAGAATCGTTATAAGTCAATCATCTTATGCTTTTATAGGATATAAATCTGAAAAAATATTTGGCTTGCATACTTTTATAAACAAATTGATTTAATTCTTTGTTTGAAAAGTATGCAAGATTCCCTTTTTTATTTTATGCTTTTTATTGTTTTTTATGATAATGATTTGCTAATGTTTTTCCTAATATTCTGTTTTATATTTTTAACTTTATTCTATATTCTAATTATTATTAAAAGAGTTGTATTTGTTTGAATAGCCTTTTATATTTAGTTAATTAGAAATGAATGCAATAATATATATTTTCCGATTATTAAAATTTATACTATATATTAATTTTAATTATATGTAAACATTGAGTATCAAAAATAATGATCATTTCATTCCACCACATTTATTTAATTACACAAATTCTTGCTGAAATAAAAAGATTAGCAATTGAAATTCTAAAACCAACAGGCAAAACTCTCCATACAGTAGTGCCACCCTGTGCCAACCAGAGTAATCAATGAATGCCAGAAGGCTTGTGCATAAAATCCTCATCTAGTTCCGACTCATCCAATATCCCCAGACTAGTTTCTGGCTTGTGACCTTCATCAGTGAGGAGCCTTGGATCTGAGAGCACTGCACCTAGATCTTAGGATCAAATCCAACCCTCCAGTGGCCACCTTTTATCTCTACTTAACTACAAAAATAGTCATATGGGTCTGAACTCAGTTCAGCACTGATACATTTTGGTGTCTTTGGCACTTTAACAATTATAGCCACCACTATCCTATTAGGCAGGATTGGTGTTAAACCACTAAACATCACATGATCACCATCTCTTATGCTACTGTATGGAGAGTTCTGCCTGTTTAATAACAGATGTGCATGCATAAGAGATGGTGATCATGTGATGTTTAGTGGTTTAAAACTATTCTTCTTAACAAAAAATATGTGTAATTATATACCGACAAAACATCACTTGGATTTCTCCATTTACATTCATCATTTATATACATTTAAGAAAGTAATTTGCTCTATTTATCCTAACCCAGACACAACTATTGTAAGCTTGAATAGTCAATGCATATTAAAGGGTAATGCTATATCCCTATCCCAGACAAGTTTTTGGTATTAGTTATTTTTAGAGAAGGCCACTACTTTTCGTAAGGACAGAATCTTGAAATTACAAAAACAACTTAAGGTTTTAAAAACCCAAGCTAACCTGCCTATTTATATATATATATATGATCAATAGATGGAGTTTTACCAAGACCTCCAAACAAGCATATTTTTGTTTACATAAACGTCAGAGTCAGAATTCACTGTCTCTTTCGTTGGCTCCACATGCAAGCGATGGCAAGCTTACATATATAAAACTTGTTTTTGTTTTATATATATATGACATTAAGTCAGTAATTATATTTTTTATATTATATCTCTGCATTGTAAGGCAGACGATTGCCATAAACTAGTATAAATATATACCATAACCAATTAATGTCTATTGATTATTCAGGATTGTAAGAATAAAATCAACTGCTGCTCTTATAAGCATATGTTGAATTCAAGCAGAAAAATCATATGTGTGTTTTTTTTTTTGGTAAATAAAATTATAACCTAAGAATGAATGATGTTTACAATTAACATAAAATGTAGTCAATAAAATATATAGCACCTGGCCCTATATAAACTATACATGCAATTGTATTGGGATTAAAAATTTAGTTTTTTTTTTTAAAAATTCAGGCTAGCAGTTCAATAATAAATATAAAGGAGTAAATATACTGAATATGCATCCCACACTGAAAATGGCTGAACACATGGGAACTAATTTAAGAAATTGGTCACAACAATATCTGTTGGTTTTCATTAATGAAGTGTATAGAATGTTGCCTTTTGAGTAAAATAGTAGAGCAAATTATTGCTTTTAAGAGCACATATTTATTATTAATAATTACTTAACTCTACATCTGACATCTGCTATCTCTTTACAATGTCTGAGAAATATATCAAAATTAAGATGTTTTCTAGAATTGTTTATAAAAAGCTCATATATTGCTATATCACAAATTGTTTCCAAATCAGATAAAACTGTCTCTTAAGCAGTTTTTATTATATAATAAGCAATTCATATTACAGATCAATCCAGGATTATATGTAGATTAAATAGACATTTAGCTGAGATTACATTCTTGATTTATTATATTTCTCCTCAACATGCATTTGTTGCATAATATTGAAAAATTATATGTGATTGGCTCTTTTTTTTTAGGAGTCAAGCTTTAGATTTGCCATAAGTATACTTTCTTTACCTTTAAACTCACAATTTGTTTTCACTTTGATTAATAAAACATCTTATTTTTCTCTTCTTTTTTATTCATAAAACAAATTGAGTTAATTCTAAATAATATTAATTTTATTATAATCCTTATAATGATTTAATTCAGTTCTTTGTCATTCAGATTACTTTTTTAATCTTTAATACTATCTCTCAATATGTAATTTAATTTCTTTATGAATAACAACTCATACAATTTATATACATCTAAATATAATCTAATATATAAAGTATTACTTGAACTCTTCTTTTTCATTCATAAAACAAATTGAGTTAATTCTAAATAATATTAATTTTATTATAATCCTTATAATGATTTAATTCAGTTCTTTGTCATTCAGATTACTTTTTTAATCTTTAATACTATCTCTAAATATGTAATTTAATTTCTTTATGAATAACAACTCATACAATTTATATACATCTAAATATAATCTAATATATAAAGTATTACTTGAACAATTGATTAAATTTAAATTGTGTTGTTATAATTTTTACCATCTTAAGAGGACATTTTCAAAGTATTTTATTTTTGTTTGTATCTTCTATTTTTATTACAAATAATGTCTTTCTGGGATTTTTAAAAGCTATTGCATTCATAAAAATGCCTACCTCACTAATTCACTTTATGTTGTAGTAATTCCATACATGAACCTTTGGATATACCATGGGTTAGTCACATATGTCACTTGCATAAGACTTACTCAAGATCAGAAGATGGGTATTTTTCCATAGGTCACTTTGTAATGAATTAATCATTCTACTTTTTAGTCATATATAAGTTAGTAAAAAACTAAAACAGTGTTTAAATAAAAGTGAAAGATCTCTTTAACAGTTCTCCAAAAAAAATTATTAAGATAAAAACATTATCAAAAGATTAACCAATTGCCAGATGACTATAAGCATAGTGAGATCTATTCCCATACTTTGAATTCCACCTAAAAAATGCCAAGTATTCATTTACCATTAGTATTGGATAACCAACTAAGAATCTAGGGAACAAATAATTTGCAAATCAAGTTTCAATCAACCTAGATTTCAATTGCAAATCAGGGCTTAGCATGGGTTAGTAGAATATAATAGAAAAAAAAAATATTTTTTTTTTGATTATTAATTAACATACAAATTAAAACAGGCAAAACTCTTCATACAGTACTGCCACTCAGTGCAAGCTATAGTAATCAATGGATGCCAGAAGGTTTTTGCATAAAATCCCTTTCTAGTGCCTACTCATCCAATATCCCCAGACTAGTTTGTTTTAATAAGTTATGAGCAAACATAAGAAATGGTGATCATGTGATGTTTAGTGGTTTAACATAAAAATTCATTTGCTATCAGCTTAAATAATAAAAGATTTGGTTTTATTGATAATAAGATGAAAATTTATTGTCATGATATGAATTTAATTAACTAATACATGAAAAATATTTTACAAAATAATTTATGATATATTTAAATAAAATACCCCAGCAGATTACTTGTATATATATATATTGTAACCATATATTTTAGTATAAAATATAATAATTGATGTAACTGGTATAAAAATTTCTCTGTCTTCTTTTGGTGATTTGATTGGCTTGATTTGCACTTTGAACAGATTACTCTCTTATATTCAAAATAATTTATTAGAGAGAATGGGTAGTGTTTTGCCTTACTTGTTGTCTATATTATTTTAATAAATTTAAATTGCTTCTTTCCATATACTAATTCATATCAAAATGTTTAACTTTTTAAAAAATTTTGACAACACATTAAATTTGGTAAAATATTATTAAAAATAATAATAATTTTTATTTGTTTAAAATGGTCTTAAAAATTATTTCCATTGAATTAAAAAAAAACCATTTGTTCAAATAAATTTAATTATTAAAAATAAATACAGTAATTACGTATGCGTTTCAATGTAAAAAAGAAAGGAGCGCGAATTAAAAAAAAAAATTGTCTGATAGTGTTGCTTTAGGGGAGAAAGAAAAGAAAATGGTAAAAGGCAAATGGTGTAAATATGATAAGCTTATTTTAAAATAGTTAACAAGTAAACTGATTACCACAAAGTTTTCTATAAACGTAAAAATAACATAGTGGTATTTAATAATAAGATGAATTGCTAAATTTAAAAGTCTGTTCAAGTCAGCTAGCCAGGTGGATCAAATCGCCAGTAATAATTTTCCAATATTACATTTGAAATATGTCGGAGCTTTCCAGTTTAAAAGCAGAAAATTGCAAGATTTTGGTATGTTTTAAAATATTTATTATTCTACAATTTGGAAAAATTAAATAAGTATTTTAATTACAGAAGTTTTATAAATATGAAAATTTGCTTTTTAAAAAAGAAGAAGTTTAAATTAAAGTAAAATGTTAAAGTTATTAACATAGTTTAATATTTCCGTTTATGATTTTAATAAAAATATAGTATTGATTGATTTAACTTTGCAATGCCAGTAATATATTTGCTACTTAATTTGTTTACCATTTGGATAATAAAAACAGTCTTCAAATAATTAATCAAAGCTATTTTCTAATTTTATCGTCAGTTTGGAATGATTAAATTAATTGCTATAATTAGTATTCCTAGATTTAAGCGTGGATAAATATTAGCATGGATGTGATAAACTTGGAACAGTTTTAATATAGAAATGTAGAAATTAATAACGTATGAAAAAACATTTTCATTTAAACTCTGCGTGTCATGTTTTGGAATTGTTTCATGTTTATGGAGCCACATAAAATCGTTAATCTAATAGTGCTTATAATAACTAATACAAATGGATAAAATTACATGTATGGAATTCAACTATAATTGTAGCTATTACTTCGTATATTTATTGTTCGACACATCGTACATGGATTTCATGGATCATATTTGTAGTTATAAAATGCTATACAATTTAATTTGTGATACACACACCTGCTAGAATTCATGTATTGAACTATAAAATGCTATACATTTAATTTATATCACACACACACCTGTTAGATTTTATGTATCTGATGAATAATGCATTACTTTAATTTTATCGTTATATGAACTTGCATGTGAAGTTCATAAGTTATATTTTATTAAGTTTAAATTAATAGGGGTTGAATAAAATACTTATTCAAGAGAATAGCGCTTGCGAAAAAGCTTGAAAAGTACTAAATGAATTTATGAGATGTATCAATTTTTCATGAGGTATTTTGTGAGTCTTTCCAGATTTCTATCCCTATACTAATATTACTTATATTATATTACATATGTTTTATCTTAAGCAAGATAAGTTATTACATTAGTTGTCCTGATTAGCGTAACATTTTATTATGCAAGAACCCACATTTGCTAAAATGTTAGTGTTTTTTGAATGGTCAGAATAACTGAGGAGGATGATTTTGCACTTTAATGTGAAGTAAATAGTAATGTTGTTTTATAATGTTAAAAGGCATTAATCTGTGCCGGTGGTTAATCCGCAGATTACTTAATTGCCATTTTTTTTGTATTTTACACTCATTCCTGTGCTGGTGGTTAATCCGCAGAATTGTGTAATTATACTTATTACTTTATGATGGTGTATAAATCCACAAAGCGTTTAGTGTTATTTAATTCCTATGTGTAGATGAATGCATCCACAGGAATATGGTTTTACTTCATAGATATAAGTTGGGCAAAGTATTTTAGTTATTCTGCTAAATCATCTTCTTCCATTTGTAAGTATAATTTATAAGTTAGATTATTAAATTGTAGCAGGACATTCTATTCAAGTTACCTCATAATAATTAACTGTTGGTTGATTATTATTTACCTGAATGTAAGTTTAAATTTTCACTTTATTTAATGATTGCATTATAGCTAAATCCTACAGATATAATATTATTTATTATATTATTATAAGTTTACGGTATAGATTTATTGAATCTGGAAATGACATTAGATGTTTCATGAGTTGATGTTGAATTTAGTATAATTTCCTCAATACATTCATTATATCAAATTGAAATATAAGATATGATTAGGTTTTTAAAAACCGTACCTATGATATGTTATTGAAGAAAGTCGATGGAATTATAATTTATTTATTTTATTTGTTTATTTATGTCTTTAATTATAACATTAGAATTAATTACTTATTATTCATAAATTTGTAAATAAACGTTGATTTATAATTAAACTTACTGTGCCGTTGCTATTTGTCATTCGTAAAATCAGAAATCATAAACCTTGGATAGAGCATACATTGAAGTACATACTATCGTCAACATGATATAAGAGTTTAGTGATATTTTGAGAAAACATTTGGATGCTTTTCGTCTTTGGTAGTTTATGATGTGTAAGGTACAATAAAATCCCATTTACCTTTTTCATCATTTTAGCTTTGCGTAGTTGATTCTAGTATACAATATAAATTGATTATTAAACCTGTAAACAGATTTACCAGATAATGACATGATTGAATATATTTACTTAACGTTTTAAAATTGTCATTTGTCAGTATAATAAGAGTCTCAGTGATATAGTAAACTATAAAAAAAAGAACCCAAGTATTTATGTTTATTTATTGCAAAGCTTTACCTGGACTAGCATTTGTATTAAAAATCATATAGATGGTTTAAAATTTCATAATCTTATGTAGTTCCACAAATTATGCCATCTTGTACATGGTCGGCCATCGGGTCTCATACAATGAAAATCGCAAATTAAGGTTTGAAAGATAATAACATTACATACTTATAATTTGTATAATGTATTTTATCATACTACTATGATAGGTCTTCGCGGTACACCCTGGCTGCGATCAAATTAAATCATAAAAAGTTTGTTATATCATTGGTTTGGTCTGTGGTAAGTTGCTCTAGATGTTGGTTGTGGTCTTTGGTGCATAATATAGATGGCATGATATGCTTTTGGTTACAGCTCTTAATAGCTGACAATGTGCAGCGGGAATTGATCGGTGATCGAGGTTACAATTCTTAGCGCACTTATGTTTTGGTGATATTATGTAGTTGGGACAACAATCGAACGGTTACAATATATATATATATATATAATTGCTGATGTATTTCCAAATATATATTACTAAGTAAGCATGTATTCTAGGAACAAAATTTTGGCTGTTTGAAATTGCCAAGGTATTACTTTGAAAAGATAACAGCAACAGGAAAAGCATTATCATCATGTTTCAATGATTATCCATGATTATATAAATGAAAAGTCCAATTGATGAAGTTGATTAATTTATTAAAAGATTAAATTTACACTAAAGAAACCTAATTGGTATTTTGTTTGGAAAATCTTTTTTTTATATACAAATTATGTATATTTTACATATATAAATACAAAGATAGATAGATGGGTCAAGCGTTGTTAGTCGAGAGGTCAGCGCAGCTGCCTTGCAAGTAAGCAGTTTTTTGCAGATAGTTGTTGTGTGTTCACCTCCTGGCTGATGCTATGACATATGAAAAAAGATAGATGGATGGGTACATAGATAGTCAGGTTATTGACAAATAAGTAGGATGATAGACTGTCAAATAGATAAGTAGATAAGCATGATTGTTTATACATATATATATATATATATTTTAACCAAATCCTTTCCTTAATAATACAAACTTCATATATCCTTAGATATTTATATATGCATTAAAGTTGTTGCCTATTCCAAACTATTTGGTAATCTACTATTTTCATTAGTATCACCTCTTATTTATATCCATTAAAATCTCTTCTACTAAATGCTAATTCTACATCTTGAAGATTTCAACTATACCAGACGAATTAATTCTACATCTTTTGAGAGTGTAAATGCTAAAAAAACAACATTTTTTAATACTAATCAAAAATTTAGAAATATGATACTACTGATTATCCTATATGTAATAAAAATAAATTTAAATCTATAAAGAAGAAACTTAAAACTTTAATGATATTAATGAATTTATGATTTATTGTTAGAAATTAGTATCTATAACTTATAAAGCCATTCATGGGTTCAAAAGTTTTAAAATTTATAAAGATAAAACTTTTAATAATTTTTTATGTTCAATTGAGATAAAAAAAACACCATAATCATGTAAATACAACGGAAATTTTAGTTTTATAAATCACTCCAATCATGATAAGTTTAAAAAATTTATAAAAGTTATATACTGAATATCTAAATACTATTCATAAAATTAGATTTGTAACATTTTTTAATAAAGTATTTTTATCTTTTTAAAAAAACTTTATTATCATTGTTTACAAAAATAATGAGAACCTTGTTTTACCATTAGATGGTCTTGCATTTCAAATGCTCCCAATCCTGTCATGCAAAAAAACAAAAATGGATATACCGAAAAAAAATTTGATTATTCAATGTTCTTAAATGCACTTAATCACAAAATTATAATTAAAATGATCTACTACATAAAATGGTAAGTAATTTATTAAAAATAATTTTTTTTAATGTGTCATAGCATCGGCCAGAAAGTGAACCCACTAACCCGGGACAACTGCTTGTAAGGCAGCTGTGCTGATCACTCAACTACCAATGCTTGACAAAATAATATTTTGCACTTACAAGATTAAAATAAATCCAAGAAAGTCCATAAATGGTTACCTTATATTCCATTTTTGGATAATTTTCTACATCTGGTGTAGATAAATTGGCTGTTTCAGGTATTACTGAACAACAACTCATTTGGTATTTCACCAAGTAAAACGGTTGTACTTGCAATATTTTTGACAAGCTTAGCTGAATAATAAAGCCTGTTTTCAAGTGGTCACCTAAAACAAATCAAGATGAAATCCAAAATGCAAAGTATATATGCATAATTGTAATAATTCTTATGTCTTGACCATGATATTGATAATGAAGCATCATATAATTTTACATATTTTAATCATGTAAGAATCATATTTATTTATTGAAAATCTAAAATTCATGCAGTTTGAATAGAAAAGAGTAGAATTACTGAAGAAACTCCATGAAATGAGAAGTTTTATAATTAAAATATAAACATCCAGAATATTGGACTTGCATGAAGATTCTTCAACCAAAAAGAGATTTCTACTTGTTAATACATAAACCATATCTATAGTCAAGAATATTAGAATACAATAATTTTGAAAGTCAAATTAAAACTGTAATAGAAAACCCAGGAGTACAAAGAAGACAGAAAATATCTATAAATAAATATTAGGTAATAGATAGTTTTACAACAGGTGATATTAAGTTCCTCGAATTTTTTAAAGAATATATATGTTTTAAAAATTATTTTAACAATTTATTATAATGTTAACTCAAATATAATAATTTATTTGAAAATTGGAAATATGCTAATCTCTTAAACAACACACTTGCAATAGGTCTTTTTCTCATAATCTTCTTACAGATCAGTTCATAAACTTATTGTCACCTCATTTTTGACCCTTGAAATGTATCTTCTACTTGTTACATTACATAAAACATTTCCTGACATAGTGATTGGTACAGACATCTTGTTACATCCATAATTTTCAGTTTGAATTCAGATCCAGTTAAGGTTGAACAATTTTCAGATTTCAAAGCGACATAATATATTTTTTTTACAATAGTCATCTAATAGCCAATACCACTAATTATCCAATTATTGATTGATAAATACAGATGCTTTTAATAAGAAGGTAAAACATACTTCATTGTTTTATATTGGATATTATGAATGTCTTAATGCTACAATGGACATTTTACTTGATACTTTATATCACTTTAAATTAAGTATATGAATTTACTATTTTTAAGCAAAGTCAAAGGGACAGCGAGTATATTAGATTATTTGTATTTTACCAGGTAATTGAGTAAAAGTTGTGAATTCTAATAGATTTTAATTTCTCATGAAGAAATTTTGTACTTCTAAAAATACTCAATCTTCACCACAAATACATCCAACTTACGTATATTCTTTTATTAACAATTCTTATCCACATTAACCATATTATTATTAAATATAATTTGTCCAAACTTCAAACACTTTTAGCAAAACTCTTTATTTGTACATACACAGACACCTATGTTTCGACTGACCTGCAGTCTTCTTCAGAGCAAGTCTATTTTGATCTTCCAAATTATATTTATAGGACAAATTATATTTATAGGATATTACGGCAAACATAAAGAAAAGTGTGATTTTGGTAATGCATATTATTATTAATTTAAATCTATTTCATAGAACAAAGAAGTCTGAACTTTCAGGTAAGATCCTTAAAGAATCATTTAAAGAAACCTGTATATAAGGTCATCCTTTTGTTGTATCAAGTTAATTAATCTTTTCAGATAAAACATCATCTTTAAAATAGACTGCCATTGCTACAACAAAAGGTGTATTTATTTAACAATTTATTTAAATATTTCTTTGGAAATCATGACCTTTATCTGCAAAATAGATTGATTGTCATTGATGTAATAAATGGTGGAGTATTATTTACAGCTTATGGTTATACTGAGGTCATGTTAATACATAGAATTTATGCTCTGCATTGTAACACATGAATAAATTGAATTTTTAAATGCAATTCAAGTTAAAGTTCAGGTGGGTCCATTCTGTACTTTTTTATTTATTGATTTGCAGTATTAGTTTATATATAGCTCACTGGAGGTTTACAGTATCTTCCACTTAAATTTCATCTTTATTTGAACTACTGCTACAATTATTATTATTATATATTTATGTATATAAAAGTTTATGATGGAGATATTTACTTTTAATTATAAATTGATTTATTTCCATCTTCTAGTTATAATTATTAATTATTTTTGCTAGAAAAAGGCAAACTTTATTTAAGTTATTCAAATAGTTTCAATTGTTAATGATAATGCACAGCTTAGTATATACCACATTGTTGGGATAATATTATTCTCTTCTTTTTCTCAGATATTGCTGGCTGACCAATGATAGTACTAGCACCTTGAGATTTATAAATATATATGTAATAAATTAAATTTGATGTCTGTATTCTTTCCAAAATATATGTAATATTCAAGTCAATATATATATATATATATCAAAATACAGTTAAAATCACATAACTTATAGTCAATTTTAGAAGTACTTTTGACTATACATCTTCTATTCTTTAACAACTATGTAACATTGAATAATCAAAATGAGACATTATTTCACAATACCCATAGTTCTATTTAGTTTAGTTTTCCCACAATTCTGTTATTTTAACATTTGATGATTGCCGATTTATTAATATTTTAACTACATTGAACTATAGGTATTGTGAAATGATGTCTCATTATGATTATTCGATGTTATATAGTTGATAAAGACTACAAGATGTATAGTTGAAAGTGCTTCTAAAAATAACTATAATTTATGTGAATTTTATTAGGAAATGACAAACCAATGCCTATAAATAAAGAGAAGCTAAATTTTGATACATCAAATGTATGTATAATTGATGAAGCAAAGCTAATATCTTCCTTATATATAATAAAAATTAAATTTAGTTCATCCACTACAATATTAGTAAGTATATATATTGCTTATAACACTTCATTCATGCACACTTTAATGCAACAAATTTTCTTAAAAACTTCTTCATTTTTTTACAGTTTCGACTGTCCAGCAGTCTTCATCAGAGCTCTGATGAAGACTGCTGGACAGTCGAAACTATAAGAAAATAAAGAAGTTTTTAAGAAAATTTGTTGCACTAAAGTGTATATGAATGAAGTGTTATAAGCAATATATATGATTATATAAAGACATGCAAAGAAAGTGAAGGAGAAGAATAAGAGAATATACTTCTGATTAGTAAGTAATTGGATTACACCCATTATTATTGTTTTGCTTAGTTTTTCCATTCAAAATATATTTTCAATAATATAGTGCTGACATTGGTCAGTAATTGGATTATTGCTAATGACAACCATCTTAATTGATTTACTTAATTTTATGAATGAAAGTGTAATTTCAATGAAATACTTCTGGTGAAGTAGTTATATTTCCCTTGTAATAATTGTTCTTACTAATTTCTTTAAACTGACTATAAAATTATTGGTTAGTACAAAGCAGCTTTATTTATTTTGAGAGTAAGAGTGCATGTATACAATCCAATATCATCTCTCCCCATTTGAAGAACAAATTTCCTTAACCTTGTTTTCTTTAAATCTTTATTCTTTTCTATTAAGTTATCCAGAATATAGCATTATTTGGAAATTTAGTAACTCTCTTATGTACATCACATGAGCCCCACTCACAAACTAATGCATGATATGGAATCATGTTAAGAATGAAACTAAAGATGGATATAACTACTATTATTACATTTTAAAATAACCTTTTAATATACTAACAAGGTAGGGAAAAAAAATGCCCAAAACATTTTAAAAACAATATTCATGACGCATTATACAATATGCAAATCACCATTGTATTATGCAAATATCTCTGACAGGGTATACTATTTAATTAACTACCCTTAACTTATATATATTAAACACATTTTTTACACATTAAATACGGAGCCATTTCTGTTTTTATCAAAAAATAATAATAAATAAATAATTTATTGTTTTATATAAAAAAATTAATTGTAACATTTATTTTTAAAAATTATCATATTTTATAAATAATTGTTTATTAATCAACTGTCTAAATTTTTTTTGCAAAATATAGCAAATCTATTTTGATAATACTTTATTTACAACAAAATCGAGAGGTCAGCACAGCTGCCTTACAAGCAGTTGTCCCGGGTTAGCGGGTTCGCTTCCCAGCCGATGCTATGACACATGAAAAAAAAAAAAAAATCATAAAATAAATATTTTTTATCTTACAATTTTTTTTTTAATTAAAGAAGCTTTCCAAGAGCTTTTTATGTATTTGAAATATATATAAAGAAGCTAGAAATCATTTTGCAGCAGCAGGTCAATAATACATTTCTTGTAGAAATATTAATACTAACATAAAATATTAGTTTCTAGCTTTCTTCAAAGTTTTAAGTCAATACTTTTTATTTATTTATATTCTAATGAAGTGAATATTTTATATGTGGCTGTGAAAATGCTAAAAATAATAGATTTGAGACATATTTTATATATTTTAAAAACTAGCAAGTTTGCAATACTGGAATTGATTTATTTAAAGCCCTTTAATAATCAGCCTTTTATTTTAAAAAAATGTATTCTTTATTTATCTACTTTCTCTGCTATTTTACAATTTTTTAAAAAATTTGTTTAATATCTTGTATCTTTTTTTCTTATGGTTTTTCTTTTGTGTTGTTGTTTTTTGTTCTCAGATATATGTCGTTGTTTCTCTTAGCATAATGTTCACATTTATTCTTTCCATTTTAAAAATCTTCAATAATGTTTTCTTTTTTCTTTTTAATTATTTCAGCAATGTACCACACAGAAAACATAACTCAAAGTAATTTTATTATGTTGACCAAATGTTTTTTTATATATATATATAATGGTTCATTTTGTTATCAAGGATAATACTTCAACATTTAAAAACTTTTCTTAAATGTTATATTAAAAGTATTAAAGCATTGGTGGCCGAGTGGTCAGCACAGCTGCTTTACAAGCAGTTGTCCTGTGTTTGCGGGTTCGCTTCCTGGCTGATGCTTTGACACATGAAAAAAAAAAAGCATTACTACAAACACTTGTGCCATTGGCAGATCATTACTATGTTGATCACAAAAATGATAGTGTTATTTGTTTTACCAAATATTCAATACCTTCTTTATTTTTTGCATTTACATTTCTTATGTTAAAAACACTCTACATATTTCATGCTTCTTCTATAAATACTTCACAATTATTTTTAAATCCAGTTACTACAATTTTCATTGTCTAACAGGCTTCTTCATATCTATAAAATACATTGTTATAAAATATATGTTTTTACACAATTATATTAATAATCTTATCTTGATAAATTTATCTATATACACATACATTACTAATACTTAATATTTTAATAGCAACATTGTATATACAGTAAATGTTTTGTTTTCTTAATTTTTTGGAAAAAAAAAGATATATATTGTAACCTTCTGGATAGGCACCAGAAACCAATTGGGTAGTCACGTATTTACCTTGCCATGATGTCGTTATCCTGAAGGCATACTACTCTAATCATCTGATCTTTAAGATAACATCACCTAATGATTTGCAGACAAAGTTAATCGCTAAAATTTGTCCTCATATCATGTGAAGACATTACATCAAAGATCGCAAGATTAGAATAGGATTCCCTCAGGGTAATGATGTCATAGCAAAGAAGCCATGTGGTACAAAGATATTGGCACCCGTCATGTTGTTTGTCCACTCTGAATAAAAAAAAATTGGATGCAAAATAGGAAATTGCAAAATAAATATCATTACAAAATTAATAAATAGGATGTAGAAGGTACTAAACACCTTAAAAGGAAATTTTGAAAGAATGATATTTTTTTAAAAAAAAAAACCTGTCATAAAGTGAAAATGGCATTTTTTTCTTTTTAATATAACTGCAAGTCTACAAATAGAAAAATGTTAAAAGTACTACATACATTATTAATAATTTACTAAAATTGGATGCAAAATAGGAAAATGCAAGATAAATAACACTACAAAATTAATAAATAGGACGTAGAAGGTACTAAACATCTTAAAAGGAAATTTTGAAAGAATAATTTTTTTTTTTTAAAAAAACCTCTCATAAAGTGAAAATGGCATTTTTCTTATAACTGTGAGTCTACAAATAATAATTCTGCCATCTTAAAAGTACTATATAAAATTATGAACTTTTTTATTTTTAGTGGAAATAACTATGATTTACAAGGAAAATGCAAGACGAATATCACTACAAAATGTGTACTTACCCAAATAAAGAGTCATTACTAAACTAATTCTGGAGCCTTCAAACCATGCACCTTTTCTTATCGATATCGTAGAAGAAATAACATGTAAATTATTTACAATTGTTCAAAATGAAAAAAAATCACTTATAAATTAATATTTTTTTACTAAAAAAAATCACTAAAAATTAATGTGTCACATGCCAGCAAAAAAATCACTGCAACTGGAAAAAATCCCACTTTTTAAATCTTTTTAAATCTTGTGGGTCAAAAAATCAAATATCACTACAAAATGCATACTTACCCAAATAAAGAGCCATTACAAAACTAATTCTGAAGCCTTCAAACCATATGCCTCTCTATATCGTAAAAGAAATAACACGTAAATTACTTACAATTGTTCAAAACTGAAAAAATCACTTATAAATTAATGTTTTTTTACTAAAAAAATCACTGAAAAATTAATGTGTCACACACCAGCAAAAAATCACTGCAACTGGAAAAAATCTACTTTTTAAATCTTGCGGGTAAAAAAATCAAATCTCATGGGTCACAACGATCACCGTTCCCATGGATTTGTCATGTCAGTGTCTTTGTTGCTATAACAACATTCATGTAATCTTCTGGTGATGCTTACTGGCAGAAACAATGTTGAGCATAATGACATCATAGCAAGGTAAATACATGAGTACCAATAATCTAAAACTGTTTAAAAGCATTTGCAGATATTATTTAAAAGTTTTGAGATACTTAATATTTTTCTTTAGTGAGTATTAATGATAGAAAGGGGGATGGCTTGTCACAGGAATTGTCAGAATAGTTTAAAGTGATCCAAGTTTGTCTTATTTGTCAGCAAAACAGTGATTATATTTGTTTTGGTGATTTTCTGGTTTATTTGCTTTTAATACTTCAATCCATAGTGTAAATAGTGCAATATGTTTGACTCATCATCATAGAAACTTTCATTTTAATCAGATTTGTTTAGTACTACTAGCACAGCATTTATGGATGTACGTGTATGCTTGTGCCATTTTCCAACTTCTTTTCCATTCATGTACTTCATTAAATTACCAAATATGTTTCACAGCAAAATATTCAATTTCCTAATCAATAACTTGGATAACCAGCTTAAACACCAATTAAAATGAATTAATAGATCACTGGACCAGTGGATTATCAAACAGACAAATACACCATCAATTATTTTATTTACTAAAATACTTATTTTTTTACCTCAGAAATACAGAATATTTTATTATTGTTTCAATTTAATTTTTTTTTAAAAGACAAAATGATTATTTATTTATTTTTTTCTTTTTCAAGAGAAAAGTTCTTGCATATTTGTAACTAATTATATCAGTACAATGGGAGGAATAACCTTTGTTTCTAAAGTTGAACTTTTAAGTGACTTTGGATTGGTGGAAGAAGCAAATGCTTAAGTAATAATATGGTATAAAAGTGGGTACTTTTACAAAAAAGTTGGTTTTTCTGATTATGACAATTCTCTCTCCATAAAAGGTTTTTATTAGTACATTTTTGTCTCTACAAATTGTTGCTTCCATAGTTCAAGCTTAAAAATACAAACTTCTATTAATCTACTGAGGGAAATAAAAATTAAAATGCAGATGTAAACAACTTTGGAAACAAAGTGTATCTTCTCTACAACTCTAATTGACTAATTTAAATTTAAAATCATTATTTGGGATGTATATGTGTGTTTATATTTCAAATTTGCTTTGCCTAAGTTTTATCTCTAATATTAAAGAAGCAATTGAAATGTGTGTCTTTATTATAAGTTTGATTTGCCTAGATTTAATCTCTAACATTAAAGAAATAACTGAAATATGTAAATTTTATTGTTATTCTGGAAAATTTATGCTGAACTTTTTCATAAAACACTTCAAAGACTCTTTGTTGATAATTTTTACTAGCTACAAAGGAGTAAAGTTTAAATGCAAGGATGTGTGTGGATAATTTATTATAACCTGCTTTATTATTATTATTGACAAAAATCATACCTAACAATTTGCATCTCTAGAAATAAGAAATGAAATGCATGACATATAATTCAGTTATATCATTGTTGAACTAAAAAATAGAATGTCTTGCTTCAATTGGTTTCGGATGATGTGATGTGCCAAAAAGAAGTGGAAGAATTAGGGAGTTATTTAAGAGTGAATTTATTTTTTATATGCTTAGATTGAAATGTATTTTGTGGCTATAGAAAAGAAAGTGTTTATGATATATATTGCATTATAGGGATTGAAGATACCTCCCTCAGTTTATTGAAATATTCATCATGAGTGGGTTATATTTTTCAGATCGTATTTTATGATAACTTAGTATGTGAAGTAAAGTAGTGTATTTCCATTCTTTTTCGATGATGAGATAAAATCCACACCAGCATTTAAGCCTCGGAATTAGGACAGTGAGTCACTGTGTTTTTTTATTTAAAGGATTAGAGTTAAGAAAATCTTTTTATCCCTCATGTATTCATGTGGAGTGTTTTCACATCATTTATTCATAGCCAAGTGTAAGATAGTTTGCTGATAAGAAAATAAAATAAAAGTAGAATTGATTTTTCTTACAGAACAGCTGAAGTAGAATTAGTGTTAAAGCTTGATTGGCCATAGCGTCACCCATATTATGACATTTTATTTCTTGATTTCATAAGTAAACCAGCTGTGTTAATCATTTTATAACAAATAGCACAATTCAGATACATGCATAAAATGATGTTAATTCAGAAGGTATGGAGAAAATCTATCACTGATTTGTAATTCTTTAATCAATGTTTCAAATCATATTATAATAATCATTTTAAGTTTTATGTCATCAATTTTCAAAATAATTCATCCTCATTTTGAAAGAGCGAGCAAAAGAAAAGAAAGTGTAGCCATTTAATAGAGTTATTCATTTGATTTATGAAGGATAGCTTGACCCCTTACTCATAGATTTAAACCCCTCTTGTATTATTTTGATGTGCATTTGAAGTAAAAATGCTGTAACAGTCAGAAAATGTGTGATTAGTTAACATAGTGCAGAATTCGACCACCACACAGAATGGCAGCACCATCGAGATAGCGAAGCCACCCGTAGTACTGAGTTTAAACATAGTTTATCAGTTCCCCAATACAATCTACAAAACAACACATCTGATGCGACATTAGTAAATATTTCTTTAGGCACGGTGGTCAGGGTATGCAAGAGATTCATGATTTTATTTCGAGTTAGCCAATCAAAACATTAATCTTACACTAATACTAATTAAACACTTATATTTACAAATCGAGGAAAGATATTGAATGGGTATTGAACAAATAAAACGTAACTGCAGACATATAGTTTGAAATTATTTATTGAAACATTTTAATAAATTATTTACTAATAATATTTGATGATATTTAAATTGAGTAACGGAATTTTCCGATACTTTTATTCAAGAAATACATTTATTTATTTAGTAACATTTATGTGAAATCATTTTATCAATAATACTTTTTATTTAAGATCTCAGCAGCAGTATTTCCGATACTGTTCATGTTTACAAAGAGAAATACATTTATTTGATGATGTAATCTAGCTACCTAAAATTCTTGAGCAAATATTTCTAAGACATGCCTTTAGGGATTTATTACTTTGCAATGCAAGAGTCTAAAATAAGATTTATAATAGTAGCGGTGGACATATATTTATTTAATTAAAAATATTCATTAATAACTAAGGGCAAACATTTACCTGAGAGTGAATTATGAAGATAATGCAGGGATGGAGTGATACATAGAATAATAAAGTTAGTTAAAAAAACACGTGGTACGTTTTAGAAAGGCGATATGGAATGGCAGTATATTGAAACAGCAAAGCCGTGAATGAGTTTATAAGAATGATGGGCTGGCATTTGCCCTCGGCCCAAAGAGGTAAGGTGTCACATAAGCATAACCAGGGACAAGCGGTTCATGCCGCGATTGCCTGCTGGCTGCATGACTTTCGTCAAGCCCTATGGGAGCATTTATTATGTCTGCTTGTGTAGGACAACTAAGGTTAATTTCAACCCTATTGAATCTGGAATATTCAAGGCTTGGAATGGGTCATCGCGTCTCTAAAATGTAACACATGTATAATGTATAGACGATTCTGGTAAGATTTAAATATATTTTCTAACTCGGCCTACATTATCAACATTTAATAAAGAACGTTGGCGACTCTCAAAGAAATGCAATTTTATGGAATTATTAATTAAGATTTAATAAATCTAAAATATATATAAACTGGGTGATTATTACAACTAATACGCCAGCCATTTGCTAAGTAGTAGACCCCTGCATTACAATAAATGAAGCAATGAAGGCGTGTCAATTTATATGAAAATTAAGTTATTTATGAAAGTAAATATTAATGAAAATTTGACACGCATCCACTGTTTCAAGCGATCATAGATTTAAACTTAGAAAATTATGAGCATGTGATAATTATATAATAAAATGTAGATTTTAGAAATACACACCCAAGAAAGCTAGAGTTAGGCAGGCTAGACTAAAGAACTTACATAAAAAAAATTTAATAATTAATTTTAGTTTTACAAATGAGAATTTACAGTTTATAAGTTAGATAAAGAATGAATAAGCTATAGCGGGATATTAGTAGAGTACTCTAGAGAATTTGGACACAGTTACTTGTTTATGAGAAGTTTTCCGATTCTGTGATCAGTATCAAATTGTTCATGATTCTAGCATTAGTAGTTCTTTACAGCATTTGGATGATTCGGTAATTTAACAGCAGCTTTCAAATTATTTTAGGCAGCACATCTCCGTGGTTAAATTTATGAAGGGCAATGGAAGGTTTGGCATCCGATAGGCCATCTCCTGGGCGGAGAATAGTCTGGGCACTTTTACTCGACGTGGCAGGAAAAATTTATTTAATATCTTGAAGACTCTCCTGATCGAGAGCAGAGCTAAAGTTAAAAGTGCCTGTTTCTAGCAAGTCTAAGAGGTCCTCTTTTCTTAGATCTTATCTTTCACATTTTTGTCATAGCTTATTTTTGGATTCCACTTAATCTGCCCTGAGGATAATCAATGCTTTTTTTGTTAATTCTAATTATAGAGAAATCTACCTTTCTATTGTTTACATTTACATTTTACATTTAATTTTTATAATTACATTTTAGGGAATTTTTTTTTTTAATTAATCTATTATCTCTCACCGACCGATTCTTTTTAAAATTTCAAAGACAAAAAGGGAACATACGATTATTTTTACTTTTAATTAAATATTACAATCCATTTCTAAAATTATTACTAAATGAAATTTAAACAAAGCAATAACTAACGAATTTTACAATTCAAAATAAATGATTAAAATTATATATTTTTATATAACTGAAAGAAGAAATCTAAATTATATTATTTATCTTTATTTATTGCCTTAAATTTGAGATCGAAATGTGTGCGTGTTTATGTTGAATTCTACATATATCTATACATTTTTAATATTGCTACACACACAATTCGATACCAAAAGTTTAAATTTGGGTAGGATAGACCGGTGAGTGAGAGACGATAGAAAAAGGTGAAACTTAAGATTCGAATGTGAATCTTACTGTTTCAATGCCAAGAATTTTAGTTTCACATTTTACTCTTTTAGTGTCAGTGTTTAAATAAAGTTTTCTTTTCCATAAGTATATCAGAATTGATTGGTAACATATGTGTATTTAAAGTAAAATATCAAGAAGTTAATTTCATACTTGTTTCTTTTATAGGCTTATCATAATTGACTGATAGCTTGCGTGTATTTTATAAGTAAAATATCAAGAAGTTTAGTTTCATATTTTATTATTTTAGTGCTAGTATTATAATGTATCTTTTCATAAGCTTATCAAAAGGGATTGATAGCTGGCATATGTTGGAATAAAATACCAGAAAGTTAATTTTAATGTTATTTATTCTCATGTAGACTATTCAATCATTAATGTTGGAATTATCCAAAACATGATGTATATGCGTAAATTAGAAAACCAAATGTTTATTTAATTATTTTGTAATAAATGTTTTATTTATTTAAAAGCTTTGTTCAGAGTTCTTCTTTGGCATGCATTCATGGTCTATGTTTCCACACATGCACACACACTTACCTGTCTAATATGATATGATTGCACTATTCCATAATTTAATGATGAACATGTTCAGATATGATGATATTGTTTTTTTTGATCCAAACACTATAAGAAATGCTTGACTATTTATCATTCTCTGGAAATTTTATTACCCAGTTATTATTTAGATGATGAATTGGAATCAAAATGCACACTATTTCTTTCATTATCTAACTACTATCATTTTATTAGAATAATGCTTAATTTATGTCATTAATTTTATGATAGTAATTAGTAGTTGTTGTAAAGTATAGATTTAAAATTAAGCCATATAATAAATTAATTCCCTGAGACATTCCCTTATTATTTTAAATTAGACATTAATTTAGTTATTTATTTAAATTACTGTATAATAAAGGTTAAATAGTGTTATATTTTATTTTGTATTTAATTTTAACTTACCACACAGTAGAGTTATTCATTATTATATCTTTATTTTATTAATTTAATTATCACACAGTGGAGTTGTTCAATGCATTTGGATGATGGGAGGAGATGAGGTTAGACTATAACTTGTAAATTTAAATGGTGGAACTTTACAATTTTCAATTATTTATTTATTTTAAAACTTAATAGATGTTTTGTTCCTATTAATCATAATGTTTCCTCCTATATTTAGTATACATTTTACACCTTATAGATCTCCGTAGCCCCAAACTGAGCTAAGCTATGGTAGGACAGTATTTATAAAAGTCTCATTTCTAATTTAAAGCAAGATCAGACTAGTAGTTTATTCTATTATCAATAGAATTGGCACCCTGGGTATTTGTTGATAGGAAAGGTAGGATAGATGTTGGGGGAGGGTTACAATATATATGTTAGTATATAATAAATATATTAAGCCTTTCTTGTTAAAACCAAGTAAATTGAAACTAACTTTGCAATATTTAATTTTTCACGCATGTTGCCTTCATCTTGAATAAAGATTTTGTAAAAATAAAACTTTTTTAACAAAATCTATAAATTTATTTGAAATAAAATTTACTCTTTACATTACCTAGAATAATGTAACCCCCTCCCCATGACATAAGTTTATATCCTTCTAAAACATTTTAATTATAAAAACAAATACATTCTACATTTATAAACTAAAACATTTTTTAAATTATCAAAAATTATCTCATTTCTGTTTGACAAATAAAATGTAAACAAGCCACCATTTTATGCAATTTGAATTCTGCAATTTGACTTTTGAACTTTAAAAAACCTTTATTTTTCCTCATAACCTTTGTTATATAATAATATAAATTCAAACTAAAGTATATAATAGAATAATTAACTAAAGTATATAATATTCACTAATCATTTAGGAATATCTATCCTAAAACTCTAATAAAACTATCAACATATAGATTGTTCAAATACTATATAAGTTACATCATCATTGATGAATTCAATTACTAGTGATCTTAAAACAGGCAAAACTCTCTATATGTATTGCCACTCAGTGCAAGCCAGAATAACCAATGGATGCCAGAAGGCTTGTGTATAAAATCCCCATCTACTGCTTACTCATCCAATATCCCCAGACTAATTTCTGGCTTGTGGCCTTCATCTGTGAAGAGCCTTTGATCTGAGAGCACTGCACCTAGATCTTAGGATCTAATGCAACCCTCCAGCAGCCACCTTTTATCTCTACTTAATGACAAAATTATGTATTTTAAATTGAAAACACTAATAATTTCAATCCAAGCTCATTAGCTTATATAGTCATATAGGTCTGAACTCAGTTCAGTATCTATACATTTTGGTGACTTTGGTTCTTTAATAGCCATAGCCACCTCTATCCTATTAGGAGGGATTGGTTTTAAGCCAATAAACATCACATGATCACCATTTTCTATGCTTGCTTATAACTGTTATTAAAACAGGCAAAACTCTCTACATGTATTGCCACTCAGTGCAAGCCAGAGTAATCAATGGATGTCAGAATACTTGTGCATAAAATCCCCATCTAGTGCCTACTCTGGCATCCATTGATTACTCTAGCTTGCACTGAGTAGCAATATGCATAAAGAGTTTTGCCTGTTTTAATAAGTTATAAGCAAGCATAGAAAATGGTGGTCATGTGATGTTTATTGGCACTAGTGATCTACGTTATCACAGAGTTTGCTAAAAATGATAAAATGTTGAATAAATAATGAAATGTATGTGTACATAGATAAATGTATCAAAATGAAATTATTATATGTTTATATAACGACTATTATAATACAATAATATTATAAGGATCTGAAGTAGACTGTTGGACAAACAAAATTATAATAACTGAATATAATAAGGCATTGTGAAGAGGCTATAAAAGAACTAGAATTTATAGAGACTGCTTTTTTTAAGAAGATGAAAGTGCAGGTATCTTTTTAAACAGAGAATTTATAATTTAATTATTTAACTACCTGTGTATGTGTATCTCATTTATGAAAAGATAGTTTACATATTTTAACGGTTTATTTTTGATGGTAATTTGTCCTAAAATGCATTTTTTCTCCTGACTACTTTACCATTTTAATGAACTGTTTAAGAAATCTCAGTTATAATATCCACTTCTATTAATAGGAAGTGGTCATTTTTACTGAAATAATCAAAACGTTGTTGATTTGCAAAGTTAGTTTTGTTTAATATTTCCTGTATATTATACGTTTATTATGTTCTCAGACTGTGAACCAAAAACAGTATTATGTAAAATTCTTTTTAAGTTAAATAATTTTACTTTTGGGAAATGTATATATTCAAGCACAAGTGCGTGTGCAGCGCAACTGCTCCCAAAAGCTGTAATACAAATACAAATGGCTAACTAAAATATTAAAACAGCTGAGCGCTTTCAAAGGATCTTGCCTTCATAATCATAGCTTGCTTACGTTTAAATTTATGCAAATATGCTAATTCCATCTTTTTAAGACTGGCCACTATGGACGTTTCCGAATTGTATGGCTCTGTCAACAGAAGCACATCGATCCAAATAGTCAGAAATGAACTTTTGACACAAAAAATAGCTCAACCACTGGTTGACTTCATCCATGACTTTCTATGTTGGTTGGACAGCAACATTGTGGCATTCTTCAGAAACCAGTGCTTCTCCATGAAACAAGGCTGGCCTATGGGACTGCCACTGAGTGGTGTAGTCACCAGCATCTTCCTAAACTATTATGAGAGAAAAATCATACCTAGTCTAAACCCACCATGCCTTCTAGCATACACTAGATATGTGGATGACCTGTTCATTGCTGCCACCCCCGAGATCATTACACAGATCAAAACCGAATTAGAAGCCAACACAGCACTAATTGTTAATGTCACAACTGAAGACACTCACCAACAAGTCAAATACCTTGATGTCAAAATAAAAAGAGAAAATAACCACTGCCATTATAGCATGGCCATCAAACCATTGGAAATCAGATGCCATACACACCCCCAATCTCACACACCCACAGTGCATAAATTATCGGGTCTAGCATCTTTTTTGCATAGAAACAGATTGTTGTGTAAAATCGAGGCAGATGCAAAAACAAATGTAGCAGAATATAGAAATGATCTACTGAATTTAGGCTTCAGACAATCCATCATCGACAAAAAAATCTCACACATTCAGAATAAACATCTCAACTCTCACGCCACACAGGGTAAACCCAGGTTATTACTTCCATACATACCCAATTTACACAAGAAACTACATTCCATCTTTAACAACAAATATCAGCTCTGTTTTCGAACCCCTCCAAATTCTAACAATCTAATTAACAATACCAAAGATCAAACTCCACTGTTACAGACCCCCCATACAGTATATAACATTGCTTGTCCAAATAACTATTGCAAAGGCACATATTATGGGGAAAGCAGGGCATCTCTGGCCACACGATTGGCGCAACACAGGTATTCGTACAATAGAGCTCGCAAAGATCCTTCTACTTACTCAGTTTTTTATCAGCACCAGTGCACAAGTCACCATGAGTGCATTCCGGACAATCCTACCATCGTATGTAGAGAGAGACATGACCTCAAAAGAAAGATCAAAGAGGCTTTATTTATCTCTCGCGACAGCGATGCCATAAACAGGAAGGACACGTGTTTTTCTCTATCAAAAAGATGGAATTAGCATATTTGCATAAATTTAAATGTAAGCAAGCTATGATTATGAAGGCAAGATCCTTTGAAAGCGCTCAGCTGTTTTAATATTTTAGTTAGCCATTTGTATTTGTATTACAGCTTTTGGGAGCAGTTGCGCCGCACACGCACTTGTGCTTGAAAATTCTTTTTATTTATTTTTAAATGTTTTTATTCATTGTTCTTATTAATTTTAATTTTTAAAAGTTGCTAATTCAAAACAATGACTCAAATGGTTTTTACTTTTTCTGTGAATGTTGATGAGAAAACAAAAATCTTTGATTCTCACGAATGTCAGACAGAACATTTCAATATTTAGATGCAAAAAGACAGAAAAGAAAATAAGGACAGTTATGTGTTATGTGATAAAAGTCAGTAATATTTTTTCAAATGGTAATAAATGATTTCTATTTCTGATTGATTGTTGGATATCTAACCATTTCCCCCTTAGAATGTGGGTTCTATATTTATTTTCATTAAATAAGTCATATAGATAGCAACTTAGTTTTTTAACTAAAAATAGATAATATATCTAGGCAATGGGGTTCTTTGAACAAGCTATATAAGTGTGGCTTTGTGTTAGTTTGTAAGTCTTTTAACACACTTTTTCTTAATAGCATCCTTAATATTCAGAAATACATCACAAACTTTAGTGAGCTTCAATGTTTAGCAGCTCATATTTTTTTCCAGGTCTGGGACCTAAATTTGAACCTAAACATAATAAAAAAATACTTCAGAATCTAGATTCTTTTAGAATTTTTCTTTCAGGAATCAGCCTACAGTCAATCTTCATCACCCAGTAGTCAGCAAATGCAAATAATAAAGTTTTCTTCTTTAGTGTTTTTCTATGAAGAGATGCTGGAGAATACTTTTACTTTGTAATAGCTTATTGAAAGACGTTTACTTTACTTTAAATGTTACAGGTTTTTAAATGTATCAGTCAAAAAGGAAATCGCACTAACTATTATTTAAATATTGTTTTCTAAAAATAAAATTTAAAGCTTTTTTAATTTAGCTTTTTTATATTTATTTAAAAATATACTTTGAATAAGAAATGTTATTAAAAATATAAAAGGTATTGACGTATTTAACTTAGAAATAATTTGCATTTACTACTTGAATTTTTTATTTTTGTTTCACGTTAGCTTGTATAAAATCGGACTGCTTCTTGTGTGTGTGTGTGCGCGCGCGCGAGCGTACGTTTGATGTTGAGTATTAAGTATCAAATTTATAAATCAGGTAACAAAATAACCAGTATCTATTTAAATAAATGTTTGACTACGAATTGAAATATTTTTTATGTTGTTATTTGCTTTTAATTCCTTTAAAATTAATTTTTAATCAATCTTTATGTCACATTTTTCAATTGTATATATATACATACTTTTAAAATCTCATTTGATATTATAAGTAGTTTTACTGAAAAGAGTAAACAGTTTATTGATTATTTTTTTTTACAATTTCTTTCTTTTGATAACCATTGAAAACTATCTATTCATAAAAGTTTAACATATTTGTCGTTTACTAAACTGTCAATTTTATCTCATAAAACCAATGACTGTAATTATTTTTATCATATTTTTTTAAAGAAAATTGTTAGTTGAACCAGAAAATGTCCTCCCTTCTAATATAACAAAACAATCTCTGGAGATTTGCAAATGATTATCTGAAAGAGAGCTTTGATGAATGATGGCTTCGCTATATCATATGCTTGCATAACGTATTTTAAATAAAAGTTGTTTTTCTATTTTTATTTAAATTAGTTCTTTAAAAAAGTAATTGAATACAAGCGAGTTGTGAAAATTGCTTTTTTAAATTTAAAATGTAGTAAGTAAACCACAAATCTGTGATTGCATTTAATTTTTTTTTTTAATAAACGCTTTTATTATTATTGCTATATTTTTTTTTTAACTTTTCTGACCGAAGGCAGAATTAGATGTATATAAAATTGCCGACTACAATGTCAATTTTCTCTCTAGCACCGAGTAAAGACAATAAATATCTCCAAAGTAATTAAATGCTAGGCTGTGAGCACATATGGTAGCCGTATATATATACCTTGACATTCTACAATTAATTTTACACGTGCAACCTTACTTAAACGCACTCATTTTATTCTTATCGTAGAGAATAGGTGTTAAAAATCATTTACTAATTATTTTGTTAGACTTCAGTCCAGATATAAACTTAAAATTCAGTTAAAGATTAATATACCATCAAGATATGTGAGGACGAGAACTTGGATTAACTGAAGAAGATTGGTTTAGCCAGAAACATATCTTGGTTCCTATTTATTTTTAACATACGGTTTTATACATTAAATTTAAAAATTTCTTTACGTATTAAGTAATATATAGGGTATAGGAGCACAGACTTTCGCACGACCCATCACTCTCCACTCTATCTAATAACACTGATACACCTAAACACATATATGCTGAAAAGACAAATAATCACCAATATAAGTATTTCATGCTAAACAATCAATTATCAGTTGGTCCAGATTATCATCTCCCACCCATATGTACTATAAGTGCTCAGATATATATTAAGAGAGACAATTTTCATACTTTAATGGATACACACTCCAACTCTTCAACCGTCCTTCCAATTGAAAATCTGATGATGGAAACTCGAAGGCCACCCTGAGACCGAGATTCTTGTCACACCCATGTTGACCTAAGGTCAATCTGAACCCCACATATACAGGATATAATTCATTTAATACATATGCAAGGATGGGCAGACATCTCTACAATGTAATAACTGAAACACAGGTTTATTATATACCTGTGTCTATATATGTAATATATAGGGTATATGAGCACAAACTTTTACATGACCCACCATAACACTGATACACCTATACACATATATGCTGAAAAGATAAATAATCACCAATTTACATATTTCATGATAAACCAGCAATCATCATGCTTAATATAATGTGTGAACATATGTTTAAGATGTATAGTAACATAGAAGAAATAAACATAGGCAAAAGCTGCTTATGTGAATGGTGAAATAATGTCTCAATGAGTTAAAATATTAATAAAGTAGGTAGTAATGTTTTTTTTTAATATTCTGAAGAAAAATATTTAAAATTAAGTAAAAAATCTCTCATAAATATATTTCTGATTCTGACAAAAGTTAATTCCAATATATTTTACATTTAAAATATTAATCCATTCACATTTCAACATTATTACCCTGCATGTTTTGGTGAAGTTGATAGAATGGCCAACTTGGGATCGGAAGGCTCCAGGATCAATTCTGGTGCTCAAACTTCTCATGAACTCCCAAGCAATAAAGTCAGCAGCATTTTACCCTGTAGGGTTTGCTATAGTTGGTAGAGTGTTCAATTTGGAATTGGAAGATTCCAGGATTGATTATGGCACTCACAGTTCTGGTGATTATGGCACTCACAGTTCTGGTGATTATGGCACTCACAGTTCTGGTGATTATGGCACTCACAGTTCAGGTGATTATGGCACTCGTAGTTCTTGTAACTATGGCACTCACAGTTCTGGTGCTCAAACTTCTTATGATATCCTTAAACAAGAAAGCCATTAGCATTTTGTTTATTTCAACATTCTTTCATCTTCCCTTAGTGACAGTTTGAGTTCATAGTTAAACATTTTAATTTTAGTATTGTGCTTAATAATTTAAAATATTAAAAAAATGGTTTACAACTAATAAAAAAATTCTACAAAATCACAGTTGTACTTTCCAAATATATATAGAAATATATGAAATACATAACAAGAACAATAATCTTTTGTTGACTGGTTCTTTATTGAAATGATATTGAAAAAGTAAATTAATGAAATCTTTGCTGAATGAATTCCAATTTTAAAACATGAATGATAATTATAATTGGTCATAACTCTATAAAATTCTGTTTTAAAATTTGAATTTGCATTTATATTTATTAAATTATCACAAAAATTAAGAACTTTGTTGATTGATAGCTACTTGATAAAGCATAACAATTGTAGTTAGCTTACTTTCTTTTTATAAAACCTTCAAAACATGATATGATAGCCAATCCATATGCATACTCATGCTGTTAATAAGACTACCAAACTCTTCATAAAGTAGTGCCACCAAGTGCAAGTCTTTGTAAACAATGGATGTAAGCTTGCACTTGGTGGCACTACTGTAAGGAGAGTTTGGTACTCTTATTAACAGCATGTGTAAGCATATGAAATGGTAATCATGTGATACTTTGATGGTTTTATAGCTATCTTGCCCATAGGATAATGGCGATTGTGGTTTTTGAAAAACCAAAGACACCACAATGTATCGATGCTGAATTGAGTTCAGAACTATATGACTATATAAGTGAATGAGCTTGGGTTGGAAACATTATGGAATTTCCATCTTCAGCTTCTAGCTTCATAGTTAAACAAATAGGTAAAAATAGCTGCTGGAGAATTTCATTAGATCTTAAGGTCTAGGTGCAGTGCTCTCAAATCCAAGGCTGCTCACTTATAAAAGCTGCAAGCTAGAAACTGGTCTTAGGATGTTGGATGAGTAAGCACCATATAGAGATTTTATGACCCTTTGTGCACTTAGTGGTATTATTGTATGGAGAGTTTGGTGCTCTTATTACCAACAGGTATACGCATATGAAATAGTGATCATGTGATGTTTTGATGGTTTTATACTTATCCTGCTCATAGAATAATGGTGGCTGTGATTTTTGAAAAACCAAAAACATCAAAATGTATAGATGCTGAACTGAATTCAGATTTATATGACTGTGCAAATGAATGAGCTTGAGTTGGATACCTTATGGTGTTTTCATCTTGGACTTCTAGCCTTATAATTAAGCAAATAAGTAAAAGAAGGTTGCTGGAGGCTTGCATTAGATTTTAAGGTCTAAGTGCAGGGCTCTTAAATCTAAAGCTCACTGATAAAAGTGACAAGCTAGAAACTAGTGTGGAAATGTTGGATGAGTAGGCAATAGATAGGAATTTTATGCACAAACCAATCTACATTCATTGGTTACAACAATTTGCACTTGGTGGCACTACTGTATGGGGAGGTTTGGGACTAGGTACGAGGGATAGAGATACTATTAATAGGTGACAAGGGAATATATACATTGTTGGGTCTTTTATTTGTGGATGATGTCTTTTTGTGTGCAGAAAGATATGGAAGTTGTGATAAGGACATGCGCAAGTGTGGGTAAAGAGAAGGGGATTAAATTTAGTGAAGAAAAATCAAAAATAATGATGACTAATTCTGGGGAAAAGAAGACAAAAGAACTTTTATTGGGGGACAGTTAAGTGTGGTGAATAGTTACAATTATTTGAGAATTGTCTTATCAGAGAAATTGTTTGGATGAATGGGAGAAAAAATTGATAAATGAAGCAAAGAAAATGAAGATATTGATAAAGAAATTAACCGTGTTTTCATATAATAAATATAATGTAGTTAGAATTGTATGGAAGGAAGTGGCACTAGCAGCATTGACATATGGTAATGATGCATTATGTGTTAGTAAAGGGGTGTTAGATTAAATAAACACTTTTTACTCAATATAATAAAACAAAATATAAAGGAGGCAATTCAAGGAGAAATGGGATGGTCAAGTTTTTATATGAGAGATGCAAAAATCAAAATGAAAATGTTCAATAGATTGCAGTTTATGGATAATAAAAAAATAGCCAAAATGTTAATTGGGTTATGAGTAAAGGACATGCAACAAGATGGGTGAGAAAGATAAAGGTGGTATGCAGAAGATTTGGATCAAGAATTTATGTCAGTATACTTATAGAAAAGGTCAAATGATTGTGTTAAGAGAATTGTTGAGTGTTATAGTGGTAACGAATGGGATAGAAGAATAGATGCATTAATAAAGAATAGGGAGTTGGAGAGATGGAGGACTAGTATGGGGAGTAAAAATAGTTTAAATATATATAGAATTAAATAGAATATTGGGTGTGAGTTAATTTATAATAGCAAGGAAATTAGTTTACTGTTTAAGGCTTAAATGGGATCTTTAGCAACAAGGGAATATACATGTATACATGTAAATTGAAAAATGTGGGTGATTTAGTCTTCAGGTTGTGTAAGGATAGCATAAAAAATATTAGGCATTTGTTAATTAAATGTAAATACCTGAAAACAGAAAGAGTACAAATAATGAAGTTATATGGAAGAATAAATATAAACAAAGTAATTATACAGAAAGTGGGTTGGTTATTGGTTTTTATGCTGGGTCTGTGAAAAGATAAGGGGGATTTAGATATAAAGGCCATGAAGATATGTTGTGGAAATGGGGTGGAACACGATATAGGAAAACTTAGGGTGGTGAATGAAAAGGAAAGGTAAAGTGGCTAACAAGTTCTCTGGGCATAGTTGCTGAGAGATTCCTAATTCTGTATAAGGAGAAGTCACAATATATCACATCATCACATTACGCTTACTACTTTCTTTTTATTATTACTTCAAAAATATGTATTTCAAAAACAACCAAGTGTAAATAGGAATATATTTCTTTTTTAATAATTACTACACAAATATTTTGTAAAAATAATTATAAATCTTTAAATATACTATAAAATTATATAATTTTTTTGTTATCACTGAGAAGAATAGAAAGAGTGGCATCTGTGAGTTTTCAAGTAAACCAAGATGGCAGCCCATATTTTTGATCAATCTATAATTTCAAGGATTCACAAAATTTTTACAAAAACAAATGTCTTGTTAGGCAATGTATTTAATAATTACATTTTATTTTTTATTACTGTTATTTTAGAAAAAGAAATCATTATGGAAAATTAATTACCATATTTAGTTTATTTTCTTTTGTTTTTTGGATTAACTTATTAACAGAAAAATTAAAAAAGATATAAATACAATATTGACACTTGATGGCATGCCATCACATCATAACCATTAACACACACTTTTTAGAGAACATGAGCCCATACCTTTGGAAATAGTCCATTGCTTCATGTTCTGCAACAGGAAGGTCCCAAATTTTTGTTATGACAATTTACTGTAAAAACTGCTAACAAAAAGAAACACATTGAATTGAACCAAAGTATGGCAATGTTAAGAGCATTTCATCTCTTTTCACATTATAAGTAAAAAAAAATGAAATTAATATTCTTAATGAAATTTATCAGAATTTATTTATTTTTACATTTAACAGTCAATTTATTAATTTTGTTTTAATTTACCAACCAATACATCTTTGATAGATTATAGGTCCTGAAACTATACATTTATGGAAAATATGAGGTGCCATCTTGGTTTACTTAAAAACTTACAAGTATTGATAGATATTTATTTATATGCCCAAAAACTTCTAGACTCTTGTCAGCTCACTTTGCAGTTTTTTTTCTATAGCGTACTTAATTAATATCTTTAGATTTTTGAAAATAAATCAATAATTACTTTAATTCATGTTTTTACTACAAAATAAATGTAATATATCCAAAATAGCAGAACAGAAGGCTCAGAATGTTATTTAAATCTGAAGCAAAACAGCACTATCCCAGTATTCACTAATACACCAACTATCATCATTATTATATGTCTAACTAGTTTGACATTTTTATTGTTGGCCATGGTATCAATTTTTGTCAATGTTCAACATCTCATTTTAATGTTAAACTTTTATTGTACATTAGAATTCTAAAAATTGAAAACTTGATTTGTTTGAAATATGTTTACAAATAAAAAACATTCTAAAAATCATCTTTAAACTTTGCAAATATTGAAAAAATAATAAAAACAGACTACATAATGAAAGCAAAAACCCCTTCACCATTTGATAAAGGGCAAGCAAGCATTCATGTGAGTGACTCCAGAAAATTAACAATATTATTGAAATTTATTTTTAAAATAGGAATAAATAAATGTGAAGCCTTGCTAAATGTATAAACTTCTGAATTAAAAATTAAAATTGCATTTATAATTTTTAAAATATTTGAAAAGTTCCTAATATGGCATTTGTAAAGGCAATAGTAATCAGTTTCACAAGATGTAGTCATTGGACCTGTTAACATTATGCTAGAATGTTTAACTACTATTTTTAAAAATAAAAAAACACATATATAAAATAAAAGTGTAATCTTGTACACTTTTGTTTTCAATAAATATTGTGCAATTATTATGTAAAATAATCAAGAATCTTGAATAAACTGTGCAAAAAATAAAAAAAAAATAATATTACAAAAAACATCTCAAAGTAATCTTGCTATTGCTCTTTAAACAACATTACAAAAACTAAATCCAGAAAAAATATGCAACCTGGACTAAATTACTTTGTCTTTGTTGCTTAATGGAAACTACTGACCTTTTCAGATTTTTTAAAAATTATACATCAATATATTAATTCTGTTTTCTAGCACTAGAGGCATATATGCTAGAAAAACTGCTAAAGGTTGTGCATAAGAGTGATTTAAAATGAAAGAGCTACCAGTATCTCCAAGAAAATAACTATATAATACACTATACCTCATATTAAAAGAATTAAAAAGGTAAAATACTTAATTTTAATCTTTCTGCTTATTAATTTCTACATTCCTTAGCATATGCTATAATACTAAGACTTTAAAAATACTTGCAGAATCAAGGGAAAATTATTGTGAAAACCTTAATGTTAAATAAGTGTGATAGTACTTTCTATATTAATACATAGATTATTGCAAGTGCAATAAGTACCTGCTTATATAAAAGGTATATCCAAATTGAAGGCAGTCAACACTTATTTTTTCTACTTATTAACTAAAACATGTTATATATTATAATACTAGAATGGAGATTTTGATCTAGAGACATTCTGCATTATAATACGTACAAATTTTTTTATGATGTTTTATTTTATTAAAAAAATAAAATCTTGGTACAATAAGATTAACAAATATTTTATTTAACTGTACTTAGTTTTCATTTTAATTACTTAATTTTTTTAATTAATTCACCCCCTTGTGAAAATTTGTGCAAGCTTTATATTGTAATATGCATATTTTCCTATATATGTTATAATACACAATTTTAAATTTGAAAAAATCCCATAGATGGCAAGAAAGTCAAAAAATTCCTCAAAACAGTACAATTTATCTCCTCTCTGACAAATGCCTCTATTGTATCCTGACAGGTTTTTGATTTCAAGATTTTTATGACATTGTTTAAAGTAAATGGTTTGAATAACCAAAATTGTGTTTATTTGTGAATTTATTACAATTCTAGATATTACACAATATTCATTAGATATCATAAATATAAATTATTAATAATTTATTTTGAATGAAAATACTTTGTTTTCAAAAATAGAATGTTATATTAGTGGACAATGCAAATACAGTCTAAAGCTATTTAGAAGCTTAGCTTTCTACATAAGCAATCTAATTATAATAATGAGTATAGAAATATCATAGTTTTGCAATAAATATTGAAAAATTTTAAACTTTACAAGCACATTTTATTAAAATTTATTTCAGTATTAAACAAAAATATCTATCAAATAAAGACAAATTTATTATTTTCTGATAAGTAATAATGGTTTAATCTTAAATTTTATGTTGACCTTGAGAACAGAGAAAACAATGAACTGTGAAAGAGAATGGCAGAGAGTTAAAATTCTTAAATATTAGTTATGTTAATCTAATAAATGTATGTGAATGTTGATTATGATCACAAATATAAAATGTTTTATTTTAATTGGATTGCTGAGTATTACAATTGTTAAAGTTTTGTTGGTATAAGTAAATAAGAGAAAAGAATTTATGTTAATAGAAGTGTATAAATTCCAATGCTTATCTATAAATTGAAATTGAAGAATGTTAATTAATTTTCCATTTTATAGATAACAAAACATTTAATTGAGTAGAGGAAATTTTAGAGATGGGAGGAGGGGTGAAACCAATTTAAAACCATGTACTAATAATTAAAAAAGAAAGAAATAGATTTGGTGATAATTAGTTTCAGTTGAACTTTATCAGCTGGCTTGTGACAATAAAGATTGAGGGGCATTTTGTTGTTTAAAAAAAATCAAAATTAGATGAGAAGTTTGACCAATTTACACTGTGTGAATTTTAATAAAAAAAATCATTTATGAAATGTAAAATAAAAGCATGCAGGTTAAATTTAACATATGCCCGCTAAATCCTGAAAGCCATATGAAGATGTCTGTGGTAAAACCAGTAGAGATAGTGCTGTATAAAGAATCTAAACATGAAATGAAATCCAAAAAGCTGCTTTAAAATTATCATTTATCTGGAATTTAAATCCATTGCCACAATCAATCGATTAAATAGTTGTCTAAGGAATATGATTTAGTTATTAATTTACTAAAAATGTATTTTTTTATTTATTTAGTTATTGTGGATTTGTTTTTGTTGCAAATTGTTATTTAAAAGAGTTAATCTGTTTGCTGTTAATAATTCAATGTAAACATATGGGAGTCTATATTCTACAGAGATGGATTTTGTTCAGTTTAACAGAAACTATTAATCAAGAATGAAGTGTTGATCCATTAGGATCATGAATATAAAGAACAAAGGGAAAAATGCATTAGAACACTTGAACCATTAAATAGATTAAATGACCGTAGGATGGATAAATTCCCTTATTTTAAAATAAAAGAGTGTTTCCTTTTGTAGGATCATATGTGACCTTAAAGAAATACCATTATAAAATTTAATTTATTTTACAGAAAGATCTAATAATAATAATAAGTAATAAAGCTGTATTAGTTATTTTTTTTTGGCTATTAATTGTCAATTTATATATATATATGTAGTTGTCAAGAGTAACATTATCATATTATAGAATATTTGTTGAAGATTTATGGTAGGATTACAAAATATTTGTAAATATCTGTGTGTGCATGTGTGTCAGTTATCATGTTTTTTATATATCTGTATGTTGTGTGTAATGGTTTATTAAATGATTAAGGAATAAATTATATAAATTTACTTATGGCATGCCATTTGATCTTGTCAGACAGTTCAGTTTTAACTTAAAAGGAATATATAGAATATATATTGATTATTTGAATTACTGCACATATATTGCATTCTCTCCTTTTGGAGAGTGGTATCCTATTCATAATGGACCTGTATGATTATTTAGTCAACCCAAATGGATAAAATAAAATTTTGTATATATAAAATGGTAGCTTCAATAGTTTTCTGAATTAAAACTTTGGGTTTATTATGATTAGAGGTAAGTTCCCTGTACGATATATTGTATGCATAACTTGAAGGAAACAAACTCTTGATACAAGAAGTAGTTTTTTTGTACATGTCTATGGAAGCAGGGACAAAAATCTATTAATGAGAGGTCAAACTCAACCGTATATACATATAATGGGAACATGATTTAAACAGTAACTCAAATACTAAAAAAATTGCAAAAAAATTATTTATTGTCTAAAACAGCATTTCCCAACCTTTTTTGGCTCGCGTACCACTTGGTAGTACATCACGCTAAATTGTACCACTTTGTAAAAATGTTTGTATTTCATGAAATTTGTTATCACATAATGAGACAAATTACATTGAAACATGCCTAAACGTCATGCCGGATTATAAACTCACTATAACATATATATATATGTATGTGTTTGTTCAAAGTTTCATATTTATCTACTATTTTGTCATATTTCGTTTACTAATAAATGGTTTTAATAAAAACACAAAATTATACAATTAATATATTTTCTTATCATAATCAAATATTTTTATAAAATAAATTTAATAAGATCCTTGTGCTTGTTTCAAAGAACATAATTTTTTGAAATTTGGTTCAAAAGATGCGTTCAATCTGTTTCGATACTTATTTTTTAAAAAAATATATGAAGAAAAAAGCTCTTTCTACTAATTCCATACTAGTAAATGGTAATAATAATTTAAGAGCGTTCTCAGAAAGTTGTTCATATTCTTTAATGTTTAACCAAAAATTAATTAGATTGTGTCGTTTGAATTCTACTCACATGATAATTCTATTAAATTTTCTTTATCCTTTATTGATAATGATGTAGCTTTTTCTAAATTTTCTTCATAGAAGAGGTTTGAAATCCAATTATCATTTGTGTTTTCGGGTTGTGGAAAATATTCCATGAAAGACAATTTTAATCCTGTTAAATGTGCTATAATATTTTCTCGTATATCTTGAGACAGACTAACCTTATTTTCAAACAAAAAAATATGTAGAGTTTCGAATACTTCCAGTTGATTGTTTTCGATACTTATATATATTACTGTTTCCTAAAATCTAATTTCTTAATCATACTTTCAATTTTATCATTAACATTAAAGATCGTTATCGACTGTACATATTAACAAATTTACTGTATAATATTATTAATTAAAATAATTTTTATGAATTATAGGAAAAAACATTTCTATGATATTTTTATGATTTAATTTTTTTTTTTATGTCCGCCATTATTGATTATTTTTCGTGTACCACCAACCAGCAACTCGCATACCACCAGTGGTACGCATGTACCACAGGTTGGTAAACTCTGGTCTAAAATAAAGTGAACTATATTAAATTGTGTTAAATGGATAGATAAATATTTTCAAATTAATTAATTGTTGCTAATGGAAACAAGAGATTAACAGAGTGAAGTCCAAGATGAAAAAAAAAAACTTTTAAAAGAAATTAACTATAGTTTTGTTTTAGAATTCATTCAACCAAATTTTATTTTGTTTATCAACTTGATTAATTGCCTAAAGTTATTTTTTGAAAGATAAGTGAACATCTAAATTTTAAAATAATAATCAATATGCTTGCATTTTTTTAAATATAAAAGCACTGAAATTATTATTTAGATATTATGTAGCGAATTTATCCATACCATTAAATTACTAATTAAAACATTTTGTTTTAATTAAGACTTATGTGTTTATACATTAAAGATCAGCCTTTGCTATATAAAATAAATGCTTATTTACTTATGTGTTTATGTAAAAGGAGGTTGACTTGACAACAGTTTGAAATTCTTGATTGTTATCTATATTGGGATTGTCTAAGTGTTGACTGGTTTCTAATGTTACTTATAAACCAATTTAGCCTTGAACATTATTACACTTATTATTTAAGTAATACTTTGGGTGCAATTTAAAAATTATAATTGCTATTTGTAATGTTATAATTGACTATTTATTAGCCTGCATTCAGAACAGGTTATATTTACCTGTTTAAGGAAGTTTATTTAAACTTCTTCCAATCTATAATTTCCATTTCTGTAGTCAAGTTGCAATCTTTAGGGTCTTTATAAATATACGAGACCATTAATGGAGGTGGGATTTCATCTCTATTGCTAAAAGGAGGTTGCCTTGGCAACAGTTTGAAATTTTTGATTGTTATCTATATTGGGATTGTCTAAGTGTTGACTGGTTTCTAATGATTAAACATATATAAATACATATCTTGTCAAGTGTTGTTAGCCGAGAGGTCATTGCACCCACCTTGCAAGCAAGTAGTTGGTTGTAGATGGGTGTGGGTTCGCATCCGGTCGATGCTACGACATATGAAAAAAAAAGTACATATCTAGATTCATTTATTTTTTATATATTTTTAAGATAAATTGGCCTTTAAAATTAGGAAAAATTAATAATTAAATAATTAAAATATTTTTGTATTGTTAGATGCAAAGTACAGTTTAAACAGTATTATTGCATTTATTGTTTTCTTTTTAATCTATTAAAGTAATTAATATTTGTGATATTCGTAAATAAGTCATAATCATATTTCCTGATCTACTTGTATTATTAGAGAAAATTGTCAGAGTTATCATTATTAGTATTACTAATTAATAAAATTAATAATCATTATATTAAATAAATATTTTGCAGAGTTTCCTATTTATGTATTTAGCTCTGGTCATTAATATTTGATATATGAGTGTGTGCATTCTATATAATTATCTTTAGAATGATAAATATAGTCTATAAAAATGAGTTATATTATAAACTGAATTCTGTAGCATTACTAAGTATCACTTTTAAAATTAACACTCTTTATTAACATGATATATGATTTTTCTTTATGGACACTATACTTGTGGTATCAGAGCTGAACTGATCCACATTAAGAAGCTCAAATATTCTTATTTATAATACTTTGTTATGCTAATGTCAGATATTATCTATTTATATGTAAACTTTATTATGCTGATTATTTGTTTCATTATTTAACTTTTGATATATCTTGCATCTTAGTAATTCATAACAAATTGTGTGTTAACATGTGATCAGATATATTAAATGTATCTAGCATTTGGTTACATTTGTTTATATTATTATTTTTTGTATTTATATATTAGACTATTTCTATCTTTGAATATTAATTATTTAAGGTCTTTAGAAAAATTTAACTATAAATTTTCCAATTTCATTCATATTGTAATTTACAGCACAACAGGTTAGTATTTGCACAACCTTTTGGGTCATATTATTCTCCTCTCTTCTTTATGTGTTGCTGATCTGACCCATGACAGTACTAGCATGGGAATTAAACCTGAACCTTTAGATTTTTGAATATTGAAATTTAAGGCAATGCTGTAACCAACTGAGCCATCATGTCAAAGGCTACAGTCAATAAAAATTTCATATATTTATCTATAGTGTTCCTCTTTGATTTCTCCACTTTTTCTTAAGAGCAAAATTGCTTAGTGGTTTTTATGCATTATGCATAGTCACATTAGATTGATTTATGGGGTTATTTACCATTGTTACCTAAACAGATTTTTTGAATTTTTCTTTTTTGTACTTTTTTATCTCTATTCAATATTTTTGCATTTGCTCCATTAAACATATGGTTATTGATATATACAGGGTCTAGTACCTTAGACCTATCTGTTTTCTCTCTTTCCAGTCATCAGGCTATGCTCTTGCAATCACTTTTAAATAAGGTGACTGGTTTCATAAATATACATTCTGCCACACTCACATGATATTTCATAGATGCATCTTTTGATTTTCAGTATTTCAAGTTTAGGATTTGTAGATGTTAGAATTCCTCATAATGTGGTATGGCTTTGAAACCTGTTCTGATGTTATACTGATTGCAGATTTTCCTTTATTTTCCTTCTGTTTTTGACATGTATGGCTACACTACACTATCAATAATTGTTATTTTCTTTGATGGCTCTTTTTGTTGTCTATTTAAGGCTTTCTTAATGGTTGCTGGTTGATAATCATTAATCAAGAGTTTGTTCCATATAGATCTTTCTTTTTCATCAAATGACTAATTACTAAACAAAACTCTTTTGTTCTGTTCCATAATAATAGTATAATGCCATGGTAGTGTCTCTGGCGGCATTGGATATATTTCTGTATATGTGGATTTTCTGTAAACTAGTTTTGATTTTCCAATAAAGGAGTCTTGTCACAAGAACATCTAAGAATGCCATTTTTTATTATTGTTCTGATTCTATTGTATATTTAATCGAAGGTGATATGTTGTTAACATGTTTCCAGAAAGTTTGTAGTTATGCCCCACCATACAGCCATACAATAAAGGTAGCAATATACTGAAGCCAAATTTTAGATGGTATGGAGTAGTCTTTATGGCTGTGGTTTCAATTTCCTCCATGTAAGTATTGCTAATCAGGGTTGACAATAGTGAGCCCATAGCTATCCCATGATTTTGTTGGTACAATTATGTGGTGCTGAAAGTAAGTTATTGTTATGCAGAATGTTAATAATTCCATTATACTATCAATAAAAAGAGTTGTTTTAGTTTGTAAGTTATTATCACCATTTAATCTTTTGCTTACAATAGACAATGCTTCTTCACTAAGAACTTTGAGAAGACATCATAAATTTTGGCAAGGTGAATTTCTAGAACAATAAATCATAATGGAACATGACCCTTATGGATTTTAGGTAGACCATAAAGATGAGACATTTTGCTGAAATATGATATTAGTTTATTTTTTTCTGAATCCCTGACATACCTGAAATGCTGTTTCTATACTCAAAATTGGACTTTATGCCACTTTTCTGTATTGACTTGCTGTGAGATTTTTGCATATTGTTGTCATTATTAGTTGTATTCATTATAATTGTTGCATTGCCTTGGTCAGCAAGGAGAATGATTATAGATTTAACTGTTCTTGAGAGATTTAAGCACTTTCCTCTCATCATAGGATATGTTTAACTTCAATTTTTGTTGCATTTCAAGTGTTCTTTCTCTTAATAGAGCTTCACTTGCTCTCTGAGTAATTTTCTCATCTCTCTGGGAGTGAATTGGAGGTTTTATTTGCAAGCTCTTAGGAACTATCCCTTAAGATTTACATTTCCATAAGAAAGTTAATTAATTTTCTATGTTGGCCAGATTTGAATATAATTTTTTATAGTCCATTACAAAATGCTTAGTGTTTTCTTGAAGGGTTGTTATGGTGGTGTTTTAGTTGCATTTATATATTCTAATTGTATTTATATATTGAACTATTTCCATCATCTAATATTAGGTATTGACTGCCTTTATAAAAATTTAACTTTATTTAAATTTTCCAATTACAGCTGTTGGTAACTGTGCACAGATTAGTATATGCACAATGTTTTGAGTGGCATCATTTAACTCTCTTCTTCAGGTGTTTCTGGTATTGACCACCAGTGATAGTACTAGCATGGGAATTGAACCCAGTCTCATAGATTTTTGAATATTGAATTTTAAAGGTAATGCTGTAACCAAATGGGCCCACCTGCCAAAGGTTTCATATATATATATATATATATATATATATATATATATATATATATGAGGTTCCTTCTGATTTCATCACCTTTTCCTAAGAGCAAAGTTAATTAATTAGTGGTTATCATACATTATGCACAATCACATTGGGTTGATTTATGGGATTTTTTACTATTATCATATAAACAGCTTCTTTCAATTTTATTTTTTGTACATTTTCCTCTCTATCCAATATTTTTGTATTTTCCCAATTTAACATATGTTCATGGGCACATATACGGTCTGGTATCTTAGAGAACATTTGGTTTTCTCTCTTCTAATCATCTGTTTGTGCTCTTGCAATCACTTTTTATGGGGCAACTGGTCTCACCAATATACATACTCATTCACATCCTATCTCATAGATGCAGTTTTTGCTTTTCAGCATTTCAAGTTGAGCTTTGTAAATGTTAGAATTTCTTGTAGTGATATATAGTTTTGGAAAGCTGTTCTGATGTTATAACCTAATAATACAACTTTTATTAAAATGGAATAAAAAGAAAAGAAGAAAATGAATCAAGGCTGGAAGAATGATTGGATAATAATAAATAAATAAGTTTATTGAAGAATACAATGGGTTTTTAAAAGGAAATGATATTTAATTCACTTGAGAAGATTTCCAAACATATAGTTTATACATAGAAACTTTTGTTTTCACTTAAGAAGAAGACCTTTTACAGTGTAATCCTTTTTAAAGTTAGTAATATCATAATTCTTTAACAAATTAATATTTCCCATTCAATCATGCTCATCTATGCATAATTTGTAATTTTATGTTCTGCAGGAATGAGGAATTTCTGTCAGCACAGCTCTAATTCTAATATATTTGATTCTTATTTTATAATCTACTTTTCACTGGTTGGTTGATAGATTTGAATCCAGGTTTATAAACCTATTATTAAATATGAAACCTGCAATGCTATTAATAAGAGTACCAAAATTTTTATGCAGGTACAAAGCTGTTAATTCTCTACTTATTGTATGAAAATGAAACATAGATCTTCTACTATTATAACATAAAAATATTAAAATATTAATTTAAAAATGCTAAGATTTTGGAAATATGAATAAGGTTCAGTTTATAAAAATAAATTAAATAAATATTTAATATTTTAATGAGACTTGAAGTAAAAATACAGGTGACAAGATAGATGACATTGAGCCAATATCCCACAGGATACTACCTCAATGGCATAAGAACACTATCCCCCCTTATTACTATTTCAAATAACAAACTCATAGTATTCTTACGACTTAAATAACCTCTACTCACTAAGATTAAACTAATAATTAAATCTTAATCTTCTATTTAATAATAATCTAGCTTGATAAAATAATGTCAGGTTCATAAAGTTTATTCTAAGTTAATTTAAAAATACGGTAGTAAAATATGAGAAGGGATTTTATGTCATAATCTACTACACTGAAATTAATAATAATAAATAACAGTAATAATATTCTTCATTGTTTAACTAATTCTGTATAACTTTTCTTTTTACTATAATTTTATTACCATAATAAAATAATGAAATAATATAATATAATCTTATATCTTCATGTAATGTTATAATAAATATGTGGTAGCATTTTAATAATCTGACAAACAAAATATGGGTGGCAACTGATAGCATATAATTTAATATAATATTGTGATAACTGATTTATGACCAATAAAATAATGTAAGATTATGATTATTTAATTATAATGAATACCAATAAAATATTTAAAATTCTTAAAATAATTCTCTATTTATCTTTTTGTGCAAAATTATATATTTGTTTAAATTATTATGCATATATCGTGTTTTCATGCAGCGATGTGGAGAAATAAATAACTCGGACACAAAATTTTTTGAAATAACAAAATTTAACAAAGTTTATTACTAACAACAAATAAATAAACAATTTATTTACACTATTTACAGTGGATATCCTTAACTTTTTTACTTTACAGTTTGATCTACCGGGTTATAAAAAACATAATTTATATTTCAATTATATCTTTATTTAGATTTAGGACAAAATTAAAAAAAGTGTTACTATTTGGTTTCTCATTATGGTTAACTTATTACAAATATATTTATCTACTTTATTAGCAACAGCATTTTATCCTTAATATTATTAAACTATCTTATTTTAAAAATTCATACTTAGAAAACATTCTATAGAAAACAAAATTTTATAATGAGTATGGATTTCTCAAAATATTAAAAAAAATTTCATCTTGCAAAGTCAAAGATGTTACACAAAATATTATCCAAAATTCAGTACTAGATTTTAGTATTTATCACACAACATTTACTAATCATAATATATTCTTCTTTAAGCCTTACTTTAGTATGATATAAGTGTAATCATCAATATATTTCTGTTAATCAATAAACAAAAAATATACTATGCATATTGTTTACATAATTTACTTTGTACTATTGTATTTTTAAAAAATATGCAATACTTATTTTTCTCTTAAAAAAAATAATATTAAAGCATTTAAAATTATTATCACTTTAAGAAAAATATCTTTGTTTAGATATCTTATTTTAAAAAATTTTATATTTCATTTCCGAAATAAAATTCAAAATATATTCTATGATTCTTTTCTTTCCTTAGAATACTTTGGATCTTCAATTTTAAGTTATAATGTCCTATTCCTTCTAAGCAAATAAACCAATCTCATACAAAACGATAGCATAACCTAAGTTCTAAATTATTTATCATTTCTCTTAAACATATCTTACTGAACGATGCAGTTACATGAAATAAAGATAGCGAAAACAGATGCATAGTATTAAGGAAGAAAGCTAGAGTATTACTCTTAACATATCTAAAAAAAAACATGGCACAGTGCAAAGAGGTATGACATTTCCTGCCTAATATCCTCTAGTACAGGGATGATGTTAAAGCTATTTCTTCAGCTTTATTAGAACATCAAATATTTAAAGAAATATAAACACTGTCCAAATAAAATGTGTATCAGTCATAGGGCTTTGTTAACTATGCTGATATTCACATAAAGACTAAATATTATTTCCATTGCTTATAACATCCTATTTCTTAAAACATCATCTTGGTTTCCTGTTCATGAAGTACTTCCAAGTCACTATCTCAACATTTTTTCTCAAGATTTTCCACATCTTACATCGATAAATAACTATCTGCATTTACAAAACAATAAATAAAATTCATTAATAGTTAAACAATCTAGCTGTTCTACAAGAAAAGTCTGCTTACTTCATTATTCTATATGTCTAATCATATACAATCTACTTAGACAAGATCTGAATATCCCATAACATGAAAATTTTAAAAGAATCACATAATTATTTGTTATGTTGGATTATATGACTAATAAAAAAAAAATAAAAAAAAATTGTCGTATGCATATTTTCAAATCAATCCTATCTCATAATGTTTTTTAAAATGTTGTATGAAATGCTGTACATATAAGTAAAAAACTTTTACACTTCATTCTTCCAATTTATGGATGATCTAAAAAAAACAAAAAAACATACATTACAAATTATCAATAGTTATTATTATTACCAATAACCTTTATTTAGTCATCGTGTTCAGTAGGCTTCCTTTATCCACTTGAGCATTGCAGATATAAAAAAAAATCACACCCATACACTTTATATTAAAATATTTTTAGCTAGATTATTAGATTGTTATATTATAAAATTTTAATATTAATAAATTAATGTTTTTATGGTTTTCCTAATCTTATATATAAAAAAAATTTAGATTTAAACTAGGTTAACAAAATAAAAGGAATCAAAACTATATTTACATATTTTCTTGACGATAGTTCCTGATAAGTCCAAAATGTTTATTATTTTCTCTAGAGTTTTTAAAATGTTCTCCTCCAAGCGCATTAAAGTTTAAAATAAAAATAATTATTAATCCATTTAGTAAATTTATAGAAAATAATCCTTGGTTTTAGTATTTAGGATGATAATTATTAAATCATAATATTAATTAATCCCGTGAAGCTTCTTAATCTTCTCTACCAATATTCTCTGTGTATCCGATGCATCAATCCATCTAATTTAACTTTAAAAATATTTGATAAACTTTTAAGTACTATTTGTATTTCCATGGATCCATTTTTTATTCAACTATGTGTTCACTTTTTATATATGTTTCCTTCTTGATACATTTAAACTTTCATTTGGTATTTTTATAAATCTCTTTTAAAATAAAAAACTTCAAGTACGTTTAAACAAATCTTTTCTAAATACATTTTTAAATAATTCTAAGAATGGATATTTTAATATCAAAAACGCTTCTGTAACATATTTTCCTGGGTTCTTTCTTTAATTCTTGAAAATATTTTTAAAAAAATGTTACCTTCAGAAAGGATATAACATTTTACTCCTTTGAATATCATATTATATAAAATAATTCATGAAATATAATTGTCTTATTACTATTTAAAAATAAATCTTGGATCAGCTTATAAATAATATGTTTCAACACATTTTTTTTTTTTTAGACTCCGTATAATGTCCGAGCTGTGGTTTTTTAATGTACCAAAACAGTTCTCCGGTGAAGTATTAATAAAACTGTATCAATAAATATTTCAAATATTTTTTCAGCATTACAACTTATATCCATTTTATTCCGTAGTATATCCATTTTTTTTTTGCGAAGTTTAGGGTAAACTTTTAGATAAAATATGACTGATAAAGTAACTTTAAAAAATTTAACAAAGCATGTTAAACGAAATTATTAAAATATTTTTTAGTTTACACTCTCTTTTTTGCAAGTTACTTTTAAAAATTGTCAATTAGTTTTTTTGCAAATAAATTATGAGAGAGTGCTAAAAGTGACTAAAATAATAATTTTAAATACTATCTCTTTGATAGCTATAATTTACCTTTCTCCGGTTTCAATACATTATTAATCTCCCCTTTACCCCCATGCAAATCATATTTATAATCTGTAAGAATACCTATTCCTATTGGTTAATTCTTACTTTAGCTTGAGAACAAATTTACATATTTTTAGTTTATAGTAGAATTGAATTTCAAAATTAGAAATTATGACGTAATAAAATTTAAAAAATATTATTTAAAATTCCATTTTTACTTCAATTAATATTTTATTAAAACTATTTAAACATTTAAAATAACTTTTAAAATAACATTTAATAACTTATTCCATTTCTTAATATTCAATTTATCTATTTTTATTTAAATAAAATATTTAATTTTTATATTATGAATGTATTCGTCTTTATTACATTATTTAAAACATTACATACGATAGTTAACTTAATGTTTAATACTATTTACTTTATTTATAGGCAATAATTCTATCCTATTCTATAATATAACTTTTAAAATATTTAAACTTTATTATTAATTCAAACAAGCATGTGTGTGAAAGTATATAGTATACAAGTCACATGATTAATAACTTTGACAGACGATTTTCAATCTATTTCTAATAAAATTGATACACTTATTATATTTAATAATATAATTATAAAATTTGGAAGAACAATTTAGAAAATATAGAATTAAATACAATTTTCACCATCATAAAGTTTATTTTTAAAATATATTATATTAATTTTGACTATTAAATATGATTATAAATTTAAACATAGCATTTATTAAATCATCAGTTTTAAACTATTAAAATCGAATTTATCAAATTATAGCTGTGTTATTTAGTATGGCCAGCTTTTACAACAATATGCAACAATATTTAAAGCTTTATATAACTATTTTTTAAATGATTTTATATACTATGTATTCTCTTTAGCTTCAAATTGTACTTTAAAGATATAATTGACTTAATACAATTACCATATTAAAAGAACATATTCTAAATTTAAAATTTTTAGTAATTGACTGTTCATAAACTATTACTGACCTATAGAAAAGGGCACATAACCTCCTTCTTCGAATAAAAATTTTAAATTAAACATCTATCTTAATATTTACTCTATCTATTGATGCTTAATATCTTTATCATTTGCTATAACCAAATTCTATCTTGTACTACTGAAATAGAAAAAAATATACTGTTTTTAATACAAACTTATAAAATATTTGGACATTACACCCAGAATCTCAACTAGTAATACTAGAAAAATTTTTCTACACTTCTGATGGGTATGGGATTAGACTCCTAGCATTGTACGTCCCTTCTTCACCATCTGGTGTATTCAACATGAACGCATTTTCTCCTACTTTGATAAAAATTTTATATGGACCCTCGTATAACTCAAGAAATTTCTTAAATTGATTTCTTTGAAGGTTGCTAACATGGGGTGTTCTAACAAGAACTAAATCAACTTTGAACGGATGTGGTCTATTATGGGATTTTTTTACTCTCTTAGCACTTATAATATGTAGCTTTACTTTAGCTTGATTTATATCTTGATTTACATTTATTGGTTCTCTTATCATAGGTATAGGTGTTTGAATTAGTAAATTTTCATGTTTGCCATAGTGTAGATTGAATGGTGTAAAACCTGTGGATTCATTGCAAGTGCTGTTTATATAATTAACAACCTCAGAGAGTTTATGAACCCATTGTTTATGGTCATCGGCTACATAAACCCTGAATAATCTACCGAGCTCCCGCATAACACATTCACAGGGATTAGACTGCAGGTTTCTAATGGAGCTCATAATATGTTTGAGGTGTTGAGTTTGAATCCACTCATTCCATCTACCAGATATAAAAGCAGTTGCATGATCAGTAAGAATTATTTCTGGCTTTCCAACTAAAGGGAATTGGTAATCAGCATGCATTTGATTACATAATGAGCGCTGGTTTTAGGTACAGTATAGGCTGAGACTAGCTTACTAAAAGCATCATATGTTACAAGTATAAATTTCTGACGATTGAATGGTGGAAGGGGCCCATAAAAATTGATGGCTAACAATTCATTAGGATGATCTGGAATAATGGTTTGCATGATTCCCACATAAGATTTACTGCAAGGTTTAGATTTTAGACATATATTACACGTTTTAATCTTTTTAATTACGCGTTTATACATTTTATTCCAAAAAAATATCGCTTTTAAAACATACATAATTTTTGGTGCACCATAGTGCCCATAGCTACTATGAACATACATAATCAGTTTATCAATCATGGAGTTAGGGACAACTATCCTCCATGATTCCCCCTGATTAGAATTTATATTATACATAAGCAAATTTTGATAAATTTTATACTTTCTAAAAATCATTTTAACGCGTTTATTTTTACTGTTTATATTATCATGATTATTTAAGATAGTCATGATCCTATTTAATCTGATATCCTGCCTCTGAATAATAGTGAGATTATTATAATCATCAGTTATAGATTCATCCTAACCAAATCTACGTTACTAACAATTATGTTTTGACTATTGGGATTTTTGTGACATTAAACAGATAGGGTGGCGACTAAGAATATCAGCAGGGATATTCTGTCTCCCTTCAATATAGAGTACTCTATAATTGAACTGTTGGAGATATAAGCTCCACCTAATAAGTCTCTCATTACTGAGGTAGCTTTTATTTAAAAACTCTAAGCTTCTATGGTTGGTCAATACAATCACACTAGAACCTAATAAAAATTGCCTTAATTTCTGAAAAGCCCAGACAACAGCTAGGGTTTCCTTTTCAGTTATAGTGTAGTTCAACTCAGCACCTCTCAGATGTCTGCTCAAGAAGTACAATACATGAGGTACCTGATCCCCATCGAGTTGAAATAACACTACACCCAGACCATAGTAACTGCTATCTGTTTGCACATAAAATGTTTTATTGAAATCAGGATATATTAAAATTACGTGTTTTAAAAATTTATTTTTAATCAAATTAAATTCACTATCATGATTAGTGGTCCACTTCCACCTCTCAGCCTTTTTTAGCAATTTGGATAAATGTATAGTGTCCTCAGCAAAATTTTGATAAAAGCGGTTGTAGTAATTACACAACCCAAAAAATGATTTCAGTTGCTTTACAGTTTTTGGTGTGGGAAAGCGTTGAATAGCTGCAATCTTTTCTGGATGGGGCTGGATGCCATGCTCATTTATTAAATGTCCCAGAAAAGTAATTTCTTTAGCTGCTATTGAACACTTTTCCAAATTAATTTTGACATTTTTCATAGCGCATTCATTAAAAAACATTTCTAAGTGTTGGAGATGCTCTTCTAAACTGTCAGAAGCAATGACGATATCGTCCACATACATGACGATTTTTTCCTTTAATTGCTTTGAAAAAATCATGTCCAAACATCTGATTAAGCCAGCACCACTATTAATGAGACCAAAAGGCATCCGTCTGAAAACATATGACTGGCCTTGAAAACGAAATGCTGTGTATTGCTGATCATTCTCATGTAACGGTATTTGCCAATAACTAGCTGTTAAATCAAATGTAGAGAAAATTGACCTCTTATGAAACTTAGTTAGGAGCTCATGTACGGGTGGAGGAATGTCACGCTCTGGCACAGTTATAGTATTTAACATGCGAGCATCCAAACATACCCTAATATTGCCATCCTTCTTCTTTACAATAACCAATGGGTTTACGTAAGGAGAAGGACACTTTTTTATTATTTCCCACTCTAGCATCATGTCTATTTGACTCTGTACCTCGTCCTTATATTGGTAAGGGATCGGGTACATCTTTTGATGGAAAGGATCATTACACTTCAATTTAATACGATGGGTATATCCCTCTATTATACCAGGGATTTTAGAAAAAATGCTTTTAAAGCTATACATTAATTGATATAATTTCTCACTTAATTTAGAATCGACTGCATAAATATGTTCAATTTTTGCTTTTATGCTAGCATCAATCAATGTATTATGGATGCATAGTAATTGATTGGAAAGGTTATGCACACCATATTCAAAATTAAGCCTTTCCTTCTTACAAGTAAAAATTTTGTTATAAAAATCTATTTGACAATCATTTAAAATCATGAAGTCAGCACCTATTATGGCTTCATGTATCAATCCAGGCATAATAAGAAAAACATGCCCAAACTCTGTGTTATTAATTTTGAAGGTAATCCAAACTTGTTTATTTGTTAATTTCGTTCTCTTTCCATTTGCCAGAGTTACTTGTATTTGTTTTACTGGCAATGAAGGTATATCACCTTTTATGCATACCAGATTTTTATAAGTTGACTCTGATAATATGGAAGCTTGGCTTCCGGAGTCAATCAATGCTTCATCTTTTATATTTTCAATATTTAAAATTACAACCAGACATTGATACATTATAGGTGGTTCACCTATAGTAAAGGGTTCTAAAAAGTCAATGTCTAAATCTAAAGTATTTAGCATCCACATCTGATCGTTCCCCATTTTGTTAGCACCGGGTCCTTGCAAAGAGGAACTAATACACAAAGACCTTTTCAGTTTAACTTTTTCTCACTTGTTTTAACATTTGGTCTTTTTAAAATTGTAGTAATACCACTAGTAGAAGGTTGACTATTTTGTACCTCTACCCTACTCCTAGATTTATCAAATCTAACTGCTTTCTTAGCATAGGGAGATACCCTATCTCTATCTCTAGAATTATATCTCCTCTTAAAACCTGCTTGAAATCTTTGACTATTATTGTTAATGTTAATATTTGATAACGGATAATTATTTCTTTCCCTATTTGCTTTGAATCTACTGTCTAAAGATGTTTCAGTGATTTCAAGTGCGTCTAATATCTCTGACACATCTTCTATCGAATAACGGTCTGCTGCAATTAATAATTGCTCCACATTTCTGGGCAAATTATGGCGTACTATCCTGACTATCTGCCCTTCAGATAATGGACATGCAGTAAGCATTTTCAATCGGACAGCCTGGCTTTGCAAGAAACTAGTGTAACTGCTCTTGCTAGAGTGATATTTTTTTTGAGTTATCTGGAACCTAATACTATCTTGTTTGTCTGCATTCCAGAAACTCCCTATAATTAAATATCTAAAGTCACCATAAGTATTTGGCCTTTCAAAGAGCGACTGCCACCAGTCTTTGGCAGTGCCACCTAAATGATTACTACAGATGGCTAATTTTTCCTTTTCTGTTAGAACACATATTGAAAATAGCTCATCCAAACTATTCAGAAACTCAGATGGGTTTTCGGTATAGTCTCCTCTAAACGGTTTGACCCTCATGAAACGTAATGCCATCGAGCTATTCGAACCTCTGTCACAACTAATATTTTCCCTAACTGGTCTGCTGTCTATTTCTTTAACATTAGTATGTTCTAATTGGTTATCCTCACCTTTTCTTAGACATTCTATTCTATCTATTGGGGATGGAGTTATACAGTCTTCATATTTACTACTCAATACTTTTTCTTTGCCTAACTCTAAAGTTTTATTACTTATGGACTTAATCTCCTCCATTTGTTCATACACTTGTTGCAACTTTTCTTCGAAATTTATCTGTCCAATCACTTGTTCTACATATAACTTCTGTTCATTTTTAAACTTATCCAAGTTTTGATCTACTATTTCTCTACACTCATTATTATTCTTTTCCAACTGCTGTGCCTGTTCTTTTACATCTTTCTGTAAATGCTTCATATTCTCACCAACTTTAGATCTATACTTATGTTCATCATCTTTCTGAATACCAAGATCTTTTAATTTCTCAACCAAATCTTGTTCTATTTCTTCCTTTACATCTCTCCTAGTTTGCACTATCAAATCCTTGAACTTCTCTACTAATTCTTTCTCCATTTCATCTTTCACAATTATTCTGGTCTGCACTACCTCTTCCTTTACAATTTTAAAATTTTCATCCATACGACCTATATGATCTTTTATTTCACCAATTTCGCGATCAACATCTGATTTATTACTATTAAGCTTCTGATTTAAGTTGCTATTGTTTATCTGACACTGATTGATAGAGTCTTCTATTTGCTTGCTCAAACCCTTTATAGTATTCTCAGAGAATTCGGAAAATTTATTTTTTAGCAATTCCTGATTCTTATAATCTATGTGCTCTATTTCCTCCTTTAAAGAACCAATGACTTTTTCATTGCTATCAAATCTCAAATCCAAATTATTAAATTTATCTTGTACTTCCACCTTAAAATCTTCTACAATCTTACAGGTTTCATTAAGTTTTTGATTCATACTTTCTACACAAGTTCCGATTTCATTACTATTTTTGTCCACATTTTCACTAAGAGATTCTAATCTTATATTTGTTTTATTTAGGTTTTCATTAAGAGACTCAATATTTTTAATCATATTTTCATTAAGAGCTTTTGTATCCTCTCTATTTTTAATCATATTTTCATTAAGAATATTAAATTTTATATTACTATCTTCTCTATTTTTTCTATTATCTTCTTTAAAAGCTTTTGTATCCTCTCTATTTTTAATCATATTTTCATTCATCTCCTTCATCATCAATAACATTTGAGATATTTGGGAGTTCTCTACCTCCTTTTTAGGCACTATTATCTTTTCTTCCACTGTTTTAATTTCCATAACCTCTTTCTCCTCTTCATTCATTTTGCTATCTACAATTTGAACATCATCTAAAACTGTTTCCATTTCGATTAAGTTTTCTATTTCTCGTTCCTCCTCACAACTTTCATCGACAATAAACTCAGATATTTCACTCTCTAAATTATTATCTTGATTATTCATTTTTTTGCAAATATGCTTTTCCTCAAAATTCAATATTTAAACAATATATTACTATTAATTTTTCATAAAATAGTTCCTTACCAGTTTCTTTTATCCCCATCTAACCACCACCCACAATAAACTATAGATAATACCCCCTTTACACCTTATACAATCTAATCCTAAATAACAATAACGATTAACATTATGTGTGTCACAACATTATTTCCCACATGCATGATTCACAGATAATTTGCACATATTAAAGCATTTTCAAAATATATTTTTAATATTTCAATAATTGACATGGTCATAGTAAATACTAAATAATCGTTAGCCACATATGCATATTTTAAAATTTATTTGCTAATTGTTTTACAACAATATAGTACTATTTTCTTTAAACAATCAGATTATATACCACATAAAATTGCAATAGTTTTAATAATAAACACTTAATTCACAATAATAATCAAATCCTAAATAATTATTGCTATAATAAAATATTAAATTATCTATTTCGATGAGATATATCTATCAATAATCTCTAAAGTTACGCGAACAAATTCAAATACTAACTATTGTATTATATATTTTTAACTACTTTCCTAATATATCCCATAGCCTAAATGTTTGGGTACCACAATCTGAACTATCGATTGTATTCCCAACTACACATCATGCAGTCACATTGGATGAGCAAAATCTAACCTTCTGTTGGTTGAATCTGATGCCCTTACTAACACATCTCGAGCCCCTAAAGTTGGTACACCAAAATCTAACCTTGCTTTCATGCATCTTCACTTCCAGATAATATATGATATAAAATAAAACGGGTTCTATCTCAGTTAATAATTAATAACTAAAATATTCAGCATTAAAATTAAAATATTTCACTAGCTCAAATTTAAAATACGAATAAGGTTCAGTTTATAAAAATAAATTAAATAAATATTTAATATTTTCATGAGACTTGAAGTGAAAATACAGGTGACAAGATAGATTACATTGAGCCAATATCCCACAGGATACTACCTCAATGGCATAAGAACACTATCCCCCCTTATTACTATTTCAAATAACAAACTCATAGTATTCTTATGACTTTAATAACTTCTACTCACTAAGATTAAACTAATAATTAAATCTTAATCTTCTATTTAATAATAATCTAGCTCAATAAAATAATCTCAGGTTCATAAAGTTTATTCTAAGTTAATTTAAAAATACGGTAGTAAAATATGAGAAGGGATTTTATGTCATAATCTACTACACTGAAACTAATAATAATAAATAACAGTAATAATATTCTTCATTGTTTAACTAATTCTGTATATCTTTTCTTTTTACTATAATTTTATTACCATAATAAAATAATGAAATAATATAATATGATCTTATATCTTCATGTAATGATATAATAAATACGTGGTAGCATTTTAATAATCTGACAAACAAAATATGTGTGGCAACTGATAGCATATAATTTAATATAATATTGTGATAACTGATTTATGACCAATAAAATAATGTAAGATTATGATTATTTAATTATAATGAATACCAATAAAATATTTAAAATTCTTAAAATAATTCTCTATTTATCTTTTTGTGCAAAATTATATATTTGTTTCAATTATTATGCATATATCGTGATTTCATGCAGCGATGTGGAGAAATAAATAACTCGGACACAAAATTTTTTGAAATAACAAAATTTAACAAAGTTTATTACTAACAACAAATAAATAAACAATTTATTTACACTATTTACAGTGGATATCCTTAACTTTTTTACTTTACAGTTTGATCTACCGGGTTATAAAAAAAATAATTTATATTTCAATTATATCTTTATTTAGATTTAGGACAAAATTTTAAAAAAATGTTACTATTTGGTTTCTCATTATGGTTAACTTATTACAAATATATTTATCTACTTTATTAGCAACAGCATTTTATCCTTAATATTATTAAACTATCTTATTTTAAAAATTCATACTTAGAAAACATTCTATAGAAAACAAAATTTTATAATGAGTATGGATTTCTCAAAATATTAAAAAAAATTTCATCTTGCAAAGTCAAAGATGTTACACAAAATATTATCCAAAATTCAGTACTAGATTTTAGTATTTATCACACAATGTTTACTAATCATAATATATTCTTCTTTAAGCCTTACTTTAGTATGATATAAGTGTAATCATCAATATATTTCTGTTAATCAATAAACAAAAAATATACTATGCATATTGTTTACATAATTTACTTTGTACTATTGTATTTTAAAAAATATGCAATACTTATTTTTCTCTTAAAAAAAATAATACTAAAGCATTTAAAATTATTATCACTTTAAAAAAAATATCTTTGTTTAGATACCTTATTTTAAAAAAGTTTATATTTCATTTCCGAAATAAAATTCAAAATATATTCTATGATTCTTTTCTTTCCTTAGGATACTTTGGATCTTCAATTTTAAGTTATAATGTCCTATTCCTTCTAAGCAAATAAACCAATCTTATACAAAACGATAGCATAACCTAAGTTCTAAATTATTTATCATTTCTCTTAAACATATCTTACTGAACGATGCAGTTACATGAAATAAAGATAGCGAAAACAGATGCATAGGATTAAGGAAGAAAGCTAGAGTATTACTCTTAACATATCTCAAAATCATGGCACAGTGCAAAGAGGTATGACATTTACCTGCCTAATATCCTCTAGTACAGGGACGATGTTAAAGCTATTTCTTCAGCTTTATTAGAACATCAAATATTTAAAGAAATATAAACACTGTCCAAATAAAATGTGTATCAGTCATAGGGCTTTGTTAACTATGCTGATATTCACATAAAGACTAAATATTATTTCCATTCCTTATAACATCCTATTTCTTAAAACATCATCTTGGTTTCCTGTTCACTAAGTACTTCCAAGCCACTATCTCAACATTATTTCTCAAGATTTTCCACATCTTACATCGATAAATAACTATCTGCATTTACAAAACAATAAATAAAATTCATTAATAGTTAAACAATCTAGCTGTTCCACAAGAAAAGTCTGCTTACTTCATTATTCTATATGTCTAATCATATACAATCTACTTAGACAATATTTGAATATCCCATAACATGAAAATTTTAAAAGAATCACATAATTATTTGTTATGTTGGATTATATCACTAATAAAAAAAAAAAAAAAAAAAATTGTCGTATGCATATTTTCAAATCAATCCTATCTCATAATGTTTTTTAAAATGTTGTATGAAATGCGGTACATATAAGTAAAAAACTTTTACACTTCATTCTTCCAATTTATGGATGATCTAAAAAAAACAAAAAAAATATACATTATAAATTATCAATAGTTATTATTATTACCAATAACCTTTATCTAGTCATCGTGTTCAGTAGGCTTCCTTTATCCACTTGAGCATTGCAGATATAAAAAAAAAATCACACCCATACACTTTATATTAAAATATTTTTAGCTAAATTATTAGATTGTTATATTATAAAATTTTAATATTAATAAATTAATGTTTTTATGGTTTTCCTAATCTTATATAAAAATTTAGATTTAAACTAGGTTAACAAAATAAAAGGAATCAAAACTATAATTACATATTTTCTTGACGATAGTTCCTGATAAGTCCAAAATGTTTATTATTTTCTCTAGAGTTTTTAAAAATGTTCTCCTCCAAGCACGTTAAAGTTTAAAATAAAAATAATTATTAATCCATTTAGTAAAATTTATAGAAAATAATCCTTGGTTTTAGTATTTAGGATGATAATTATTAAATCATAATATTAATTAATCCCGTGAAGCTTCTTAATCTTCTCTACCAATATTCTCTGCATATCCGATGCATCAATCCATCTAATTTAACTTTAAAAATATTCGATAAACTTTTAAGTACTATTTGTATTTCCATGGATCCATCTTTTATTCAACTATGTGTTCACTTTTTTATATATGTTTCCTTCTTGATACATTTAAACTTTCATTTGGTATTTTTATAAATCTCTTTTAAAATAAAAAACTTCAAGTACTTTTAAACAAATCTTTTCTAAATACATTTTTAAATAATTCTAAGAACGGATATTTTAATATCAAAAACGCTTCTGTAACATATTTTCCTGGGTTCTTTCTTTAATTCTTGAAAATATTTTTTAAAAAATGTTACCTTCAGAAAGGATATAACATTTTACTCCTTTGAATATCATATTATATAAAATAATTCATGAAATATAATTGTCTTATTACTATTTAAAAATAAATCTTGGATCAGCTTATAAATAATACGTTTCAATACATTTTTTTTTTTTTAGACTCCGTATAATGTCCGAGCTGTGGTTTTTTATGTACCAAAACAGTTCTCCGGTGAAGTATTAATAAAACTGTATCAATAAATATTTCAAATATTTTTTCAGCATTACAACTTATATCCATTTTATTCCGTAGTATATCCATTTTTTTTGCGAAGTTTAGGTTAAACTTTTAGATAAAATATGACTGATAAAGGAACTTTAAAAAATTTAACAAAGCATGTTAAACGAAATTATTAAAATATTTTTTAGTTTACACTCTCTTTTTTGCAAGTTACTTTTAAAAATTATCAATTAGTTTTTTTGCAAATAAATTATGAGAGTGCTAAAATTGACTAAAATAATAATTTTAAATACTATCTCTTTGACAGCTATAATTTACCTTTCTCCGGTTTCAATACATTACTAATCTCCCCTTTATCCCCATGCAAATCATATTTATAGTCTGTAAGAATACCTATTCCTATTGGTTAATTCTTACTTTAGCTTGAGAACAAATTTACATATTTTTAGTTTATAGTAGAATTGAATTTTAAAATTAGAAATTATGATGTAATAAAATTTAAAAAATATTATTTAAAATTTCACTTTTACTTCAATTATTATTTTATTAAAACTATTTAAATATTTAAAATAACTTTTAAAATAACATTTAATAACTTATTCCATTTCTTAATATTCAATTTATCTATTTTTATTTAAATAAAATATTTAATTTTTATATTATGAATGTATTCGTCTTTATTACATTATTTAAAACATTACATACGATAGTTAACTTAATGTTTAATACTATTTACTTTTATGATAGGCAATAATTCTATCCAATTCTATAATATAACTTTTAAAATATTTTAAACTTTATTATTAATTCAAACAAGCATGTGTGTGAAAGTATATAGTATACAAGTCACATGATTAATAACTTTGACAGACGATTTTCAATCTATTTCTCTGCCTAGATTTATAAAATTGATACACTTATTATATTTAATAATATAATTATAAAATTTGGAAGAACAATTTAGAAAATATAGAATTAAATACAATTTTCACCATCATAAAGTTTATTTTTAAATAATATTATATTAATTTTGACTATTAAATATGATTATAAATTTAAACATAGCATTTATTAAATCATCAGTTTTAAACTATTAAAATCGAATTTATTAAATATACTTTTAATAATTATAGCTGTGTTATTTAGTATGGCCAGCTTTTACAACCATATGCACCAATATTTAAAGCTTTATATAACTATTTTTTAAATGATTTTATATACTACGTATTCTCTTTAGCTTCAAATTGTACTTTAAAGATATAATTGACTTAATACAATTACCATATTAAAAGAACATATTCTAAATTTAAAATTTTTAGTAATTGACTGTTTATAAACTATTACTGACCTATAGAAAAGGGCACAATATATATATATTCTCATGAAAGCTTTATTGACTTGGTTTAAATCTTTGAATTTACATCTTATATTGTGTGTTATACAGAGTTTAACTTATGATTTTGCTAGGTTGTATGTTGATTCATCTATGAAAACAGGGAGATTAAAACTGCCCTGGATGACATCATCTCCACTCCCCAGAGGGAGAGAATAAGCCAGCATCAGCACTGATTCCCTTATATCCACATCCCAGTGGCCACCTCAAAAATCCTGGAAGATAGGTCCAGGGACCACTTAGCCCTTCACCTCCCCCCAGGGAGCAGCAACATGTGAACTTGCGATCCAAAGTAATTGTTGATTTACATATTGTACTATAACACTTCAAACTGTCATGGCCAATGTCATCTTCATTGCCGATAGAAAAAGTCTTCATCAGTAATGATCCCAGTACTGTCCCTCCCCAGCCCTGGTTGCTGGAGGGCATGGGGATCCTCCCTACTACAAGACTCCCATCTTCAGGCAGCAAAGATGAGTAAACCAGGGGTAGGCTGAATGACCCAATAATTTCACTGTGGCTATCTCTAGATTTCCAATAGCTCACACATGGTCTTCCGTTTTCTTTCTCAATTCAAAGACCATAGTAATTTCATGCTTGCATTATGTTTTACATATTTATCACTGCTCAGTTTTAGAAAGTGGTTGTTGACTTTTTGAACCAAGAGCCTTAATATGTATCTTAGTAATTACATGTTTTTATTATGTGCTACATATCCATTGATTCATAGTTCTACCAGGCAGCCATTGTTATATATGTATATATATAGTGTGTTGTAGAGATCAAAATGTCAGATTTTATTTTGTTCACAAAATACAGTTGCTTTAATCCATGAGATAATCAAGTATTGTAAATATTCCCAAGTTACAATTAAGAATGATTAGTAAAGTGTAGAATTCAAATATGATTAGCATATTACAGGTATAATATAGAATCTCCAATTTAGTATTGGTAAATAAAACTAAATAACGATCTGAATAAAGCATTTGAACTATTCACTGTTAGTAAAATTTGGTAAAGTGAGCCTTTTGAAGTAAATCACCTTAGTTTCAGCTGCATTAAGTAAGGTTTTCCTTTGTTAAATAAAATCTCTGATTTATAACATAAGCACTTAAATCATCATGAAAAATGTTATTTTTTTAACAAGTGAGACAGCATTGGAAACAATACTCACAGCACCCCCATTCCAGCACCTGTTTTCTTTAGAGCTGGGAGTTTAAGTCCCTAGGGACTCTCCCAACAAATAGACCCTTTCATTCAGTCAGCAAAATTGATTAAACAATATTTTTTTAAAAAATTAAAATCTCTATGGAAATCTTTAATAATTTCTATGGCTGCCATTTAATTTTCATAGTGTTTTTAAGAAAATTGTAATTATTTTTACTTGTGATCCTTTGTATCTGAAAAGATAGCTAAGAAGCTACTCTTCTAAATAAGCCTACTTTCAGAGAGATTTAACTCCCTAAATTAGGGAATCTGATGATATTTGAAAAGCACAATTTTATTTGTATTCGGCTTCTACAATGAATGAATTTTAACATAATTAAAAAATATTTTATAATGAATTTGTGCATGGATTTTATGGAAAATATAAGTTTTATTTACATTGTGAAAGTTATTTTAAAGCCAACTCTAAAGTCATCTAATAATGATGCCTTTTATTGGAAGGATACATTTCAGAAAATATAAAACAAAGTTGAAATCTTTAAAAAAAAATTTGTATAAAAAAATTAAAGAACAGGATTATAAAATGTCAAATACACTAAAATATCAGCATGTCATATTTGAGGAAATAATATCCTACAACTTATTACTAATTATTATATTCTTTCTTTTTTTCCATATTCAATTATAAACGGCTATCAATGTAAAAAAAACAATCTAAATAATATGGTCAATTGCTCGTAAGACTTATTGAAGTTTAACCTTTTAACAGAGCTCACCAACTATAGTCAGTCACGGCTTCAAGTTACTCTAAAACTGCCAAGTTTTACATTATCATAGTGAATTTATGCTCATTTTAAAGCTTAAAAAGTACCATATGAAGCGGCCCTCTCTACCATTATTTTACAAGTAAAAAATCAATAATATTTAAATTTAAAGTTTTAACAATGAGAGAAGGTGGTATTTCCTAGGCGCTGATTGGTTGTTACTTATATTGAACAAAAGAGAGTGCTTGTCAACAATTTTCATGTCTCCAACTTCTTTGTTTTGATTTTGAAAATGAAAATGAATGTTTTAGAGTATTTTTTTTACATATTATAAATTATTTTGATAAAGTATGCTGAAAATAAAATTATTTTAGAAAAATAGGTAAGATTTTAGTAAAAATTATTTACTTTTACATAAATGTAAATTGACAAAAAAAATCAATGATGTACACAACATTTTTAATAGGTTACAAATATTCTTTTTAGGTTCTCTTCTATAAAATATTTTTATAATTATAATTATAAATTTATTTTTGAAAAAACTTTCGTTCACTTTCATATTCTGACAAATTATTAATTTGCTTTTTACAAATGAAACTAAAATGAATATAATATTAAAAGATGAATATATTTTTATGGCTGATTCTGTAATTAACCAATCAAAAGTTTAGAGCTTTATCTCACTTGACCAAGCAAAATTTTTGATGATGAAAACATTAAGTATTATTATTGCAATCTGTTTACTAATCTTAACTCTCCTGCATTCTGCTAGTATTCTGACAGATTTCTTTGTTCTCACTAGATTAAAACTTTCAACTTCCATTTTGATATTAAATAATTATTATTTATCAGAATATAATAAATTTGATCTCATTCAATAGATATTTTTGTTTAGAAATTAAATAAATTTTAAAAAATCACATTTGATTTTTAGAATTATTTTAAAAATTAGATTTTAATTAAAACAAAATGCTGTCACATCATCAAATTTCAGGTAGAGTCGATTCAATTTGCAAAATGAACAAAATATTTTTTGTTGATGTTTGTTTTAAAAATCTGAATGAATTATTTATAATGACTACAAAATCTATCAATCCTTATGCTTTAAAAGTTTAAATTTTTTTTGTAATTTTAACAATATTGCTAAATATAGCAATCTGCTGCATGATTTCATTTCTAGACAGCTGTATTTCCCACAACTGTAATCTTTCTAGTAACAATATTCAGAAGAATATATTCTTTTATATTTAAAAATAAAACATTTCTGTAAAAAATAAATATGTAATAATATTTATTTTTGTTTTCTAATAATTATACAAATATAATCATAAGCTTTCCAAAAAATCAAGTTTTTAAATCATTGTAATATTTTTTCGACCATTGTAATATTTTCATGAAGTAATCTTGTGAAGTTTGAGATCATGAAATATATAAAGGATACCCAATGTCACAAAGCTTGAGATACTTTGAAGAACTGCATATTCGATTTTCCTGCCATCTTTTGAATTTTTTAAAAATTGATCTGTTTATGATGTTGGTATTGTAGTACTATTTCCACCAGTTAATATTTATTGTTAATAGTTTTTAGAAAATTACTTTCCAAATACATTCAACTTAGTAATAGCACAATATTATTGTATAACATAATGCTTTGGGTAGTATTCTTATCTCTTTCTGACTTGATCAATGATGGTATTAGAAATGGAAATTGAATCTGGACCTTTAGATTCATAAATAGGTAATACATTCTAACCAACTAGGTTATTCCATTAAAGACAAGAGCCAGTAAAAATTTCATATACATATCTATGAATTATCACACTAGATTGAATTATGGGATTGTTGGCAAAAACATAGAAAGGAAAGTTTAAAGAAGCTGCTCATATTATAATGACAAACAATCTCATGAGCCAACGTAGTATAATAATTCATAATGTTTGGAAACCACCCAAAGTGGAAAGAACAAAAGAATTTCACATAATTTCAACAAATATTTTCCTTTGACAGAATAGCCTACTTGGTTAAAGTATTGCCATAAATTTAATATTCACTAATCTAAAGGTTATAGATTGGATCACCAATATTATTTGTCAGGCCTGCAGCATCTAAAGAAGGGAGGAGAATAATATTACTTGAAAGGGCATGTTATAAACTATTATATGTGCTATTACAGTACAATGTATTTATAAAGTATAAATACAGTTTGGATTTTTCTAAAAGCATTTAACAATTAATATTATATTATTGAAATAGCAAATATATAATTATAAGTTAGCTTTTTAGTCTATTCTACCAAATTTCATTTAATATTCAGATGTTGTTAAAAGCAAGACTCATTCTTCATCCTCTGAATATATTTATGGTGATTTTAGATTATTTAGTCTGCATGTAAATTAAAACAATAGAAAAAAATAGATTGGTATCATTCTGTCTTTTTATGGCTTTTGATGATTTACAATTGTGGGATGTAGTTATTTCCGTTTCAATTAAACTATGGTTTATAATAAATTTCAATGATGCAAAATCCTAAGGACTTTCAGTTTTGTTTCTTGCTTAATAAATCTCAAGTTAATCACATGCCAAAATAGAATTTCTAGATTAAGACAGATTGCAACCTTTTTTGTGTGTATATGGGTATATGAGTACTCTTCATGTTAAATCATTTCACGTTAACAAGGTTTGATTTGTATTAGTAAAAAGTTCAAAGGTCAGAAATAACAAAACTGAATGTAATCCATAGACTTTAACTTCTACAGTCTGGTATTCAACCAATGCATCAACATCAATAACAAAAGACTTCATTAAATTAATGCCCATTTCAGAATAATGTTTATTTATTTATGTATTTATAGGAATTTAAACTTAGGATTTTTCAATCTATCTCAAGCAACCGATACACATGACCACACACATGCAAAAAATACACAATCCTCAATATATATATTTATGCAGGATCAGCACTCATCAATTGGACCAGATCATAGTCTTCCACACATATATACAATCAATGCTGTGTATACATGTGTGGAAGATTATGATCTGGCCCAACTTATGTGTCAGTTATGCACAAAATATGTATAATGGGAATTATGTATCTTTTTCACATGAGTGTGATCATGTGTAACATTTGCTTCAAATGGAGTAGAGGATGAATAGACTAAAAATCCTGAGTTTAAATTCCTCTAATTATATATATATATATATATATATATATATATATATAAACAACATTCAGAACAAGCATATATAAACAACATTCAGAACAAGCAAATTACATACTGCCTTAGAATTGTTTGTGTGTTATATTGGATGAAGTGATATGTGAAGTAATATCTAATAATGATGATGATAAAATAAATCAATAACATAACTATAGCATGTTGTATTATTTTATAAGCAACATAATACAATTATTAAAAAAAATCAAAATGTTTATTTCTCAAAAATTTATAAAACTTTGAACTCCAGAAGAGGAAGAACTGGACTCCAAAATCTGTCCTTTTACTATTGCACCAGATAACACAGTTTATTGATAAAGGTTTAAAATGTATAACTATGTTTAACTGGTGTTAGTAATAATGGTGATGATGATAATTGTCTGAAGTGCAAACAGCAAAAATACCACCAACAACAATGATTCCAATAACTGAATTGAAATCAAAGAGGAGGGTGTGTTAGTTATCTGACTAGATTACCACAATTACATAACAAATATTTATGCATGTGATAGGTGTTTGCTTTGCCCTACATATCCATGATAATTTTTAGTCATACAATATTATAAAAATAATATCTAGGAAGACACACTGCCACCATTTCAAATGGTATTGTTTATTCTCTTTCATACAAGCATGACTTTAATATATTATACAATTTCATAAAATAACAGTAGCAAACCCTTCATACAGTAGTGCCTCCAAGAGCAGGCCTTTGTAATGAATGGATGCAAGAAAATTTGTGCATAAAATCCCTATGTATTGATTACTCATCCAATATCCCCAGACTAACTTCTAGCCTGTGGCTTTCATCAGTGAGAAGGCTTGGATTTGAAAGCAATGTACCTAGATCTTAGGACGATGAAAGACACAAGCTAGAGTCTAGTCTGAAGAGATTGGAAGAGTAGGCACTAAATAGGAATTTTATGCATAAATCTTCTTGCATCCATTGATTACAAAAATTTGAACTTGATGGCACTATTATATGGAGAGTTTGCCACCATTATTAAGTCTGTGTAAGCATATTAAATGATGATCACATGATGTTTTAATAAAATACCACCATTTCTTTAGGATGAATGAACTGTCACTAGAAATAAACTTTATGGTACTATTCTATTAGCTAGTGTTGGCCACACAAAACTCAGCCAAATAGACACAGCTTTTTTCTATTGTAATTAACAGCTTGCTTTGTCTTGCACAGTTTGTGTGAGTGCACACAATCCTATCTTTTACCAATGTTAACATTTTGCTACCTTACCATTTCAGGGTGGGTGGATTTAAAGTTGCAGAATTATTGCAATCTGCATTCAAAAGTCATTATGGTACAACTTAACTAACACACTATTAAAAAGTAATAATTATAAGCCCATTACATCACTTCCAAACCCAACATGTAAAGTATAAATAATTAAAACAGGTTATGGGAAACCACAATTTCAGTTTTCCTGAAAAAAGTCAAGGTTTGTGAGACCACCTACAAGAATTAAAATATTGAACTGTAAAATTTCTCGTAGTTATATAGAGACAAAAAGAAATTGTAAAAAGAATACATTTATTAGTCTTCAAAAAAAAAACAATAACTAATAGAGTTGGAAATTATTAATTATTATTAATAGGTATACCATTAATATCCATATCTTAGTCACATATTCTTTCAAATGTAGCTATTGTAAACAATAAATAAATATTAATTTTCCTTTTCAAAAATGACAAAGAAAAAGTAAAATACAGTTCAGTAATTAAAACATTATCATTTCTTAGTTAGTTATCTCTCAAGCAATGATAGTAGACTTTGTAAAGTTTGTGTGTGTGTGATGGGTTTTGCAGCACTGACATACATGGGGAATTATATTATAATATAATATTTGCAATAACATATGTTAACCTAAAATTGTTATAAATTACAGTAATTTATTAAGGAAATAAATGAATTATGTTAACCCATATAATTATTATTTCACAAATAATGGGGTGGGATCAGTAATGTTATATTTGTGTGTTTTTGCATAGCAACAACACCATCAAGTGGCTGACATTGGCTAATAGAACAGTACCAACTTTATTAATAAAATATAATTGTTATATTTAGTATAAATAATGATGTTAACAATCATCATATTTCAAACTAACTAAATAATTCTAAATATATATGACATTAAAGGATTTGTTATATATATATTTCTTTTAATGGTTATTTTGTTTATTTAATAATTTAAAGCAATAATATTTCAAAATTTCTTAAAATAGGTAATTCTTTTTTGAAAAGTGTATTTGTAAAATGTTTTATCCAATGTATATAAACGTGGATTGAAATGGTTTTTAAAAAGAACAATAAAATAAAGTTTTTTTTAAATATTATTGAATCAGACTGATGATAAACAAATGCCAGTTTCAAGAATGGACATAACATGGTAATATTTGCGATAAGAAAACATTAAAATTGTAACAATTATTGTAAATTGAAAATTCTCTTTAAGTATTTGAATTGGCAGATTTAAATGAAATTCAAGTTATAAACATTATTTAAGACAAATTTACTTGAATCAAATAAATGTTAATGCCGTATTAACAAGATCTGTCCAACATTGTACATTTTCTTAGAGTTCACTATTTATTTGTCTTCAGTTATGTATAGCATTTTCTATGCAATTTAACACTTTAATTAATAAAATAACGAAGATTCAAGATGTCACCCAATATGTCCAGATTAATATTCAGCATAGATATCTTTCCAAAATTGCACAAGCAATTGATTCTATAATTTATATTACTCATACATTAGACTAGAGATTAATCACTTAATGAATACTATTTCTGTAGCGTAATTTTCACTACATCACTTTTAACAGCTTGTGGATGGTCATAAACATATGGCCAAAGACATGAAAAATATGAATGATTCCCAAGATGCACATTTCAAGGTGAACCACACCACTCATCAGTTAGCCCAGAGCATATTCTCTAACACATGTTTTTATCATTGTTCAATATATGAGTGTGGTGTATTAAAAATCACACTACAAAAATAATATTCATTAAACTGATTGAAGTCATCAGTTGTTTTGATGATCACAGCATTCATATATCAATCCATTCAAAGTTTAGAATGGCTTATCTCATTGTCCTCTATGTAACCTGGAAACACAGCTCTTGAATTAATTGAGCAACTCACTGAATTTTTAAAATTCTCTTTGAACTTTTAACATTGCAATTAATTTGATTAATTGCCTTACATTATTTGGTGCAGTGGTGGAGTAGCATTTCCTGAAGATTAAGATCTTTAGATGTGACCAGATCTGTCACTTCAAGGAATCAATTTTTTATGAACTGATGAGCAATAAAGCCATTTGCTTAAATTTGTCCTGATCTTTTATCAATTCTTTTGATACGCATCTTTCTTTTCTAAAAAAAATCCTATTTATGCTGATCAAACAACTTCTTAATTAGTTCATTTGTCTGTTTTTATCTGTTTAAAATTGTTTGTTCACTAAAAAATGCGTTGTTAGCCGAGAGGTATCGCAGCCGCCATGCAAGCAGGTAGTTGGTTGCAGACGGTTGTGGGTTCGCGTCCCGGCCGATGCTATGACATATGAAAAAAAAAAAAAAATTGTTTAAGAAATATTCAGAACAACAATTAACTTCTTTTTTTAGTTAAAATTATTTGATACATTATTTAAACAAATATATAATTTAAATCTAAGCAAAATATAATTTTTATTTCACAAATTTTTTGATCTTACCTTTATTAGAATTTTTTTCTTACTATTTATTTATTTTTTTTAAAACTAGATATACACACACATGCATGCCGAATTGTCACTATATATATATATATATTTTAAAAATCTTTTAAATATTACACAGTTTCAGTAAATTAATAAAGTAATAAATCATATGACTACCATTCCCAAGATGCATTTTAACTAAATCTGATTTGTAATTTGAACCAGATCATTATACCGTCTCAAATATTTTATTCATTATACATTATTTATTCATTATATTTTGTTATAATTTAATTTGCAAATATATAACTCTTTTTCAAACTTAATGATGGTTTTTGTCCTTTACATCAAGGCTGTCCAAATTGCAGCCCCTGAGTTATATGTGATCCACAATGTGATTTTATGTGACCCGCTTATGGATTTATTTTTGACGTGTGAAAAATTAAATAATTTAGATCAAGAGGTCAGAACAGCTGCCTTACAAGCAGTTGTCCCGGGTTAGCAGGTTCGCTTCCCAGCCAATGCTATGATACATGAAAAATAAAAGATTAAATATTTTAATTCTATCACTAATTGATCATCTCAATGTTCATAACTTTATTTGATGTTTTCATATTATTATATACTTAAATATTTTTAAAATATTGGATGAATAAAAAAAAAAACTTAATATGGATTTCAAAATAAATCCATAGCAATTCTGAAAAATTTCTGCCATTTTTGTCTCAACAAAAGCCAGTTAACAAATATTTTGATAAAATGTGAACTTGTCTTCAAGCAGAGTATAATTTAAGTCATGCTAAAAAATAAGCAAAAAGACCTGAAATTAAAACTAGTCCATGCTCAATGATTTGTTAATATTTTACGGCTATTCATTGCTGATTTGATCTACACATCATTTCTATGTGAGACAGAGTTATCTAATCTGAATACGATAAGTGATTCAATAAAATAAATATTGATGTTTAAAAAAATACACCCTATGAAAAAAAATGAAATGCTACGATAAAAAAGTATACTTATTATTCATTGTTAGTTTGTAATTATTTGATTTGCACCAATAAATTTGAAAAATTGGTTTTAAAATTGTTTATCTTAAAACAGTGTCTAATTGTCAACCTTATCCATATGATGACTTAAATGTATTTATAATATAACTGTGAAATTTGTGTAGAAATATTGTTCCTTTGGAATTAGTTATTTTGCAAAAATAAATTGAAAACAGTTTTAAAATTGCTTTCTTCGAAAACAAACTTTTTTTTAATTGTTTGTTTTGTATCATATTTCATTTTATGATTTGTTGTTTTGTTCTACTATTGAGATTTTTTTTATGCTGCTCGCAAATTATCGGGAGGAACCTCATAAATAAGTATATGAAATTACTACATACTGTTGCCTTTGGCAGGATGGCTCAGTTGGTTAGAGCGTTACCTTAAATTTCAATAATCAAAAATCTAAGGACCCAGGTTCGAATCCCATGCTAGTACTGTCACTGGTCAGGCCAGCAACACCTGAAGAAGAAGGGAGAAAAATACCTCTCGAAACGTTGTGCATATACTAACCTGTTTGCTGTGATATTACTAACAGTTAGTGCATATACTAACCTGTTTGCTGTGATATTATTAACATTTGTTTGCTGTGATATTACTAACAGTTGGTGCATATACTAACCTGTTTGCTATGATATTACTAACAGTTGAATGCATTTGGAATATTTAACTAAAATTAAACTTTTCTAAAGACATTCAACACACATATTAGATGATGGAAATAGTCCAATATAAAAATACAACCTTATGGTTTGTCTCCATGTTATCTTTGCTAATCTACTGCTACTTCAAACAACCATGGTTGGTGGGAAAAGAAAGATTCAAGATGAAAGTGAGCATATCAAAGCAGATGGGAATCAGATGATTTGATTACAAACAAGAATAAAATTCAATATCTTGTCCACATGCAAGTTTTGTCATTGCTTAAATAAATATAATTTAAAACAGTGGTATTCAACCTGGTCCCTACTGCCCACTAGTGGGCATTCCAACCTTCATGGTGGGCAGTAGGGGTTTTGTTGGATATTTATATGCTTTAGCTTACTGTAGCTCTGCTTTATAAATTTTATAAAGTAAAGCTCTTTCCCTACTTTATAAATCACCATTACTGTGGAACCGATGGGCAGTTAGAAAATTTTTACTACTAACAGAGTTACAAAAGTGGGTGGTAGGTAAAAAAAGGTTGACTACCCCTGATTTAAAATGACATTGCATAATAAAAAAATTGAGATGTATATTGGAGAATCAATGTGAAATTTAAGAAGGAATTGACGCACCAAACAAAGTTGTAGCCTTGCTGCTTCATACAAAACTAGCATTGGACTTAATGGAAGCCTTTTAGAGTTAGTATGATAATCAAAATGGCAAAACAATTTGATGAACTGAAATTAGCTGGGAAGTTTGAAACAGTTGCATTATTTTATCAGACTGTCACAAGACATGTAGAACCTATGGATAAATAAAAAAATTGAATAATTCAATAGCAAAATGTAAGTACTTGTCAGGGAGTCTTTATTATTAATGAAGAGATGTTCAATCTTATATCTTTCATAGGACTAATAAATGTCACATGATCACCATTTCTTATGCTTGCTCATAACTGTTATTAAAACCCTGATGAAGGCCACAAGCCAGAAACTAGTCTGGAGATATTGGATGAGTAAGCACTAGATAGGGATTTTATGCACAAGCCTTCTGGCATCCATTGATTACTCTGGCTTGCCCTAAGTTGCACTACAGTATGGAGAGTTTTGCCTGCTTTAATGACTACTAAATGTATTGATATTTTCAAAGCAGCTCAAAACTGTGTTAAGAAAAAGAATTTGATTAGATTCCTGCATTGTAATAAACATACTTCTACCATTTTATACTACATAATTATGTGAAGCAGCATTTTCAACATTAATGTTTATAAAATCAAAAGTTTGGTCAACTCTGTGACATTAAAGAAGCTCTATGTCCTGTAGTATCAAATATTCATTGTTATATAAAAGTAAACAAGCAAATCCAGCTCATTAGTACGGATGTGTGGCTTTGACTTTAACAAAATGATAAAAATATATTTGTATGTATACCAAAGAATTGTTTTGAAATAAATTTTCTTTATGATTTATTATCAGCAAATGTTTTAATTCCTATTCTTAGTTTATATACCCATATATCCACCTTCATGAAATTATTTGCTCAGGTAAAAGAATCAACAATGGAATATTAATAATAAATTAAAATATTTGAACCTTAGTGGTAAGTAATGACTGATTGACATTTTTACTGTGCTTTTAAAAGAACACAAATATTTTATATAAATATTAGTGATCCCAAACAAAAATGTCTGACAGTAAATATTAATTAACCTTAATAGTATTTTACTTTTTAAAAAAACTTAAATATGAAAAAAAAAATTATTAATAAAATTTTAATTATTTTAATCCAATATATACTATGAAAATAAGTTCTGTTTGGCAGGGTCTCATGATGTAGTGGGCAGTGTTTCCACCTGCTATGCATATGACAGAAAGTCGGAGAACTTGAAATTTTTTTAGGTCATATACATGGTTTTGATTTTTTAAAAATATATAGATGACCAATAACCAATTCAATAGTGGTCAGTCAATGGGTATCTTACCTATTCTTAAGTAGAAAGTCAAGTTACGAAGTTAATATGAGTTGGTAATGAATAAGAAAATGCTGATGGTAAAGATATACTTTTTTAAAAAAAAAAATTCTACCTATAAATTACTTGCAATTATTGCATTTGTATTCTATAATTTCTAAATATTTTAAAGCATCATTATTAAATAAATAAATGTGAACATGTTATATATATAACTATGCAGTCGTAAAAGTGAATAGTTTTTCCTTTGACATTTAAATACGCACATATTTATCTGAATGTTAAGTCCCTATCATTTGAAATATTTTCCCCATTTATTTCCATTCTTGTTTATTTCGATAATAACAATTTAATATTTTAAACCTTTATTTTTTTCTGATTGTCATTTGTTTTCTTTATAAAACACGACTGACCTTAACTCTCTCAGCTTGTGAGTCTGTTAAATGAATTGCTATACGAGTTAGTTCGTTGTATTAATAAAAGCTTAGTTGGAGATATACTCCACACTAAAAGATGATAAATTACTTTTTTTTTAAAAAAGAGACTTTGGTTAAATCTCTGTTTTATAAATTATGATTATATACATTTAGTTTAATAATTGTCATGTTTTTAAATTACATCCTTTGCTTATGTATAAATATGATACTTGAAACATGATATATTTTTCTTTTATTGCATTATCAAACAATAATAATAAAACGCTACAAGTAAATTGATTGTTTTGACGCTTTTTTAAAAAAAAAAAAAAAACAGTTTAAAAGTGAATTAAATGTTAGCAGTTTTGGAATAAATAAAAATTCTTTTTTGAAATCGTATTAAGTAACTAAATTTGAACTAAAAGACTTATTTTCCACTTGAAATAAACAAGACATATCAAATGAGTACTGACTGAAGATAAGTTAAAATCCTAAACAGTAGATTTTTTTTATGAATAAAAGAAATTTTTGTATATGCTGTAGTATATATTAAAGGACGACATACATATATGTATGCGCTCTCTTTTTATGTATATTTATTAAGTTCATTAAATGCTGTAAAGTTGTTGATGACTTCTGTTAGTCATATGAATGATATTTATCCGGAGTGACATTTCCTTTTTTTGGTTTTTAAGGTTCTTAATGGCATCTAAGATAATATATGAAAAGGGGTGAGCCAGTGTTTATTCACTATTCTCCTAGTTGTTAAACTTAAGATTGTAAAAATAAAAAAAATAATGGAAAATATATTAATATGACATAGCTTTACTTGAAGATTAAAAAAAAAAAAATGAATAAAATGCTTAAGATGTTACATATGTTTTTGGGGAGTTTCAAATTGAGAATAAATTGGTGAAACTAAGATTAAGGTGGTGGATACACAACAAATAAAAGAAAGATGAGATGTTACAAATAAAAATAAAAGTCTGAAGAAAGTTAACAAATTTTATTATTTGAATAATATGTTTGGTGGTGACGGTAGATATACCATTAAGATTTAAAAACAAATAATACTGAAATATGGGCTTTTAAAAAAATAAATATGTTGGAATCTTTGTTTAAAATATACTGTTATATAGTTGTGAGACTTGGTCATTGAAAAAGCAGAAAAGAATAAAACTAGAAGATATGGAAATATGGCTTTAAAAAAAAGTTTACTGGAACAAATTAAATGGAAAGAAGACTAAAAATGAAATACTGAGAAAAATTGGTATGGAAAGGAAAACTGTTGAACATAATAAAATTGAAAAAATAAAAGTCCCAGGAAGTAATTTAAGATATGATCTTTTTCTGCAAAAGTTTTTGAAGAGTAAAGTTTTAAAAAGAAGTTTGAAAAATAATTCAAGGACATCTTGTCTTAAAAAAAAAAAATCACTGAAATTGGATATCGTTTATATGAATTTAAAAAAAAGTTGTCTGATGTTAGATTTATATAGCTGTAGTGACAAGATAACTGGTAATGATGAATTGTCTCATATTCTCATTCATCTTTTTTTTTTAAATTTTTTGCTCCTTTTTCATTTTCAGTATTTTTTGATTGTATTTCATAACTTTAATCATCCTAAAATAAGTCCAATTTCAATCTGGTTCTTGTGTTTCATATTAGAATTCAATTATCAAAATATCACATGATTGCCATTTCATATATTTACACAGGCTGCTAATAACAATAGCAAACTATCCATACAGTAGTGCCACCATAATCAAGCCTTCATAATCAATGAATACAAAAAGGTTTATACCTAAAATCCTTATCTAGTGTCTACTCATCTAATATCCCCAGACTAGTGTCTACTCATCCAATGTCCCCAGACTGGTTTCTAACTTGTGGCTTGAGAGCACTGCACCTAGATCAGTGTTCTAAAATCCAAGGTTTTTCACTGATGAAAGCCACAAGGTAAAAACTAGTCTGGGGATATTGGATGACTAGGCAGTAGATAGAAATTTTATGCATAAATTTTCCTGCATCCATTGATTAAGAAGGCTTACACATGGTGGCATTACTGTATGGAGAGTTGGCTACTTTTAGAATTCAATTATATAAGAATCCACTGGTTATTTTCTTAATTATACATGATATCAAAAGACTTCATCAGTATCAATGTTTGAAACCATTTATAATATTTTTATTATCTTTATTCTTCAGTATCTAATAACAAATCTGATTATTTAAAAGGTATAAGTCTATATCTAAGTGCATTTACCAAAGTTTTCATTGCAATTTTAATCAATCTCATCTAAAATCAAACTTTGGGCTAAGAAATATTTGTTGTCAATTAATGAACCAAGAAGAAAATTGTCCATGGCTTCCATGTTTTCATCTTTAATTTTAAAATCAGTTACAATTGCTGATATTTTTTGTGTGTATTTATATAAATATGTTTTTAACTTTTTAAATTAAACTTTTGCAGGTCTTATCTTCTTTAACTTATAAGCATGATCTAAGTTTCCCATGTGTCATAGCATCAGCCAGGAAGTGAACCCGCTAACCCGGGACAACTGCTTGACCTCTCGACCACCAATGCTTAATACAAGCATGATCTAAGTTTGCTGTTGCTTCCCCCACTATATACCAATTCTTATTTCTGTTCTTTTAATCTGATAGTTCTCATAGCATAGTTAGTTAACATAAAAGACAATTAGATACAATTACAAGATATGTAACCTAATTTTCTTATCTAATCTAATATACTTAGAGCAATTTTAACTGTAATTGCTAGTCGTAACAAAGATTTCTCATAAAAACAATGTAAATTTATTTTTGTAAGATTTCTTAATTAATCATTGATATTTGAATCAAAGATTTTGTTATAATTATTAAAGTATATAATGACTTTTTATAGTATTTATAAAACTTTTATGTTATCATTAATACTTTAATAAAAATGTGATCTGTTTCTTATACATCTGATAGCCTGCTTTCAAAGTAAATCTGTTGTCTGTGATGAACTACTTTCAGAGTAATGTTAATCATTATGATATAAAAATTGCTGATAACTTGCAGTCTTTTGTGACTTCACTTAATAGTATAAATTAGTAATATGACTTATCATGTAAATTGATATAATTTCTTTACATTTTTTTACTTGAAGACTTCAAAGCTAAATAATCATTTTCTGATGCTTTATAGTTTAATTAATGTAATGTCATTTTTTATTATTGAGAATTTATTTAAGCAATTGATCTCATCAAAAGTATTTTCACATTTTTGTTGTACAACTCCTTTAAATATTATAGTAAGTATGATTAATAATAATCACTTCATATATGTATTTAACACAGTACAGTTTCTAACTGTTTCAGCTATTCTACAATTATCCTCAGAACTTAGATCTTATTCTATCTGCATTACCTTCAAGGCTTAAATATTATTTATTTTTACACCACTAAAACATCACATGATCACCTTTTCCTGTGCTTACACAAGCTGTTAAAACAGTAGCAAACTTTCCACACAGTAGTGCCATCCAGTACAAGCCATAGTAATTAAGGGATGCTAGAAGTTTTGTGCATAAAATCCCTATCTAGTGCCTCCAATCCAATATCCCCAGACTAGTTTCTAGCTTGGATCCTTTATCAGTGAGGAGCCTTGAATCTGAGATGCAGTGCTTTTACATCAAAGGCTTTTCACTGATGAAGGCCATAATCCAGAAACTAGTCTGGTGATATTATGTGAATAGGCATTACATAAGACATTAAATATTTTGAATATTTTTAGAAGATAGTATTATAATACCATTACTTTTTTTTATTTATAGTTGATCTTTGTGAATAATTCCTTGAAAAATCCAACTTTAAAAAAAATTGGCTTCTCTCTCTTTTTTCTTTAAAATTACAATATGTTTTTCCATCCACTTTAATTTTTTTGGCTATTTTATTCTATATCAGATTTATGTTTAAGTACTCTTCTTTATTTCTATTTATAATTAATCCAATTTATCATTGAATGTGTCTAAATCTAAAATTAATTTCTGATGTTATTTTTAAAAGAAATATGTACTTTTTTTTTAAAGTAATTAATTATGGTATTGAATAAAATTGTAATTTTGTTAGCTTCACTAAAAGATTTAATATATTATTCAATATTCAATGTATACAATTATGTTTTTACTATTAAAATTGAATAACTTCATTACTGAGGCCAAAAAGATTATCTGATTTTACAATTAGTAATTAAAGTAATTATATTTGAAAAAAGATAATGAGCTGAGATTGGATTTAGAATTTATCTTATCAGAAAGCTTTTAACTACTGTACGTTATTTAAATTAATATTCCACTGTATGTATACTAAACTATAGCATTATGATTTATTTCTGCTAATAGTATATTTCTTGATTGAATATTGTTTATTATTTTCAATTGGATGGACGATTGTAGAGTTGGAGTGTGGAGTAGATTGAAGCCTGTCCATTAAAGTATGAGGATTGGCTATCTTAATATATATCTGAGCACTTGTAACGTGTATGTATAGAGATGATAATCTGGACCAACTGATGATTGCTGGTTTATCATGAAATACATATATCGGTGATTATTTATCTTTTCAACTTATATGTGTTAAGTGTATCAGTGTTATGAGATAGTGTGGAGAGTGGTGGGTCATGTGAAAGTTTGTCCTCATATACCCTATATATTATACTACTCATACTGAAAAACAATACAACAGATTGAAACTCACTGAATAAATATATTTACTTTATTTATATGAATAATAAATTTATTTTGGGATAATTTTCTTTGCAAAGATCTATCCAATTGCAGCGAGTTATTTAAGCTTGATTTAACATTTATATAATGATCAGAGCCAACTGATGAGTACTGGTTCTGCGTGAAATACACATATTGGGGATCATGTATTTTTTGCATGTGTGTGGTCATGTGTATTGATTATTTGAGATGGAGTAAAGGAAGAATAGACTGGAAAATTCTAAGTTCAAATTTCTCTACTTACATACATGAAACATTCAGTATACGCAAGTTATATACTACTTAGAATTACATATTAACTAGTTGTTTTATTTTTGTATTTATAAATATGTGAATAAACAATTGAAGATTTTTATTATTGATCTCAGTCAAGCTAATCTATGAACAGTCTCACATCTAGTATTACTAGACTACAACAATTTTGTTTGCAGTGGAGTCTACATTATCTTTTATTTTTAGTTCTCCAATGAAAACAATCAATAAAAGAATCTTTTTAGAAGCTTCTTCAGTCTTTTCTAAAAAGTGTTGTGTGTTCAAGTTTATTATACAATATTTTTTAGGACATCTGTTATTTTTATTTGCTTTGTATGCATGCCTCTGTACATTAAAGAAATAATCTTCCAACAGTAGATTTAATTTTGCTACATCCAATAAGCTAAAAATTACCTTTTTTGAAGAAATATATGTATTAAAACAATTCTTATTTGAAGTTTCTATCAGATTGTCAAGATGACACATTTTTCAATGAGCCCATAAAATACCACTAAATCTTGCAAAGCATGTGGTTCAAATTTAAGAGTTTATTCCAAAAATACCAGAGAGACAACATAGGTTATTAACAAGATGGACTTAAGGCAAGCTAAACATTATTTCACAAATATTGTTTATAAGAAAGAAATTGTTTTTTTAGATTCAGTGGTAATATGAGCAGAAACAAATAAATGCAGGAATTAGAAATGAGTTTAAAGCTGATGGACACAGCAAAGAGCAGAATTTTTATTACAAATGCTGAACAATCTAAAGGAAATGTTGGATATAAAAGTTTAGACATTAATCATTTTGCAAACAAAAACCAATTTAAAAGACCACCCAAGATGTATTTTGGAATTACTGATTTTGTGGTCACATTAATTATACAGGAGCAATCCCTGTCATATTCAAATCAATATTGCAGAAAATTCAAGCTGGTCTAAATATACTTTCAGTTGAAGAATGGCCAAAAAAGAAAATATATAGAAACTTCTTCATCAGAAAGTGAAGATTTAAGATTTACATCTTTGTTATAATTTTAATGTATAATAAAAGAAAAAAAATTAGTTTAGTTTCTTTTAATATCTTGCAACAATGTTATCATTTTAAATATATATTTAATCTTTTTCCCAAAGGAAGTAGAAGTGGTCTAGGAAGCATAATTTAATAGTTTAAAATCTGAATAAAATTGTAATTCAAAACATAGAGGCATTTCACTACATCATTTAATTGCAGTTTATCTTAATGCTTTTGCAAACATATTTATTATACATAATAGGCATGTGAATAAGTATAAAAAGCAGCATTTTACATATAGTATATATTTGACTCATTTAATTAATTCATTATTGCCTTAAATTCAATTTTGTTGTTTATATGAGAATAAGAAGATTTTTTAGGTTAATGGAAAGTATAGCAATATTAAGCCTACCTTTAACAGTGCATTCCAAGATTGAGTGTGAAACAACAACTGAGAAAGTATAAATTTAAGATATTCTTGCAAAATTAAGTGTTCTTTTCCAATAATTTAGATTCGTTAAGCTATAGACATTATTTTCATTTCATATAAAGTTATTTACATTGGGCAGTAAAATATAACAAGTTGTTTCAGTATTTGTTGCACTTTTAATTTCTATTGGATTTGTGATTTTTAAATTTCATCTAATTTCATTTTTTTCAAATTAATTATAATAGTATAATAGTAAGAAAGTCAACTCATACATCATTTGATGTAACTTAGTAAGCTTGTGCTATAAATGTAATAAAGAGAGCAGGGTAATAGCTGTGCTTGAGTTTGTATTTTAGATCTAGTGTCTGAATATTTTAGCACTTCACTGATGATAGCCATCAGCTTGAAACCAGTTTGGGGATAGGGATAATTCTAGAGATTTTAAATGCTTTCTCTTCTGGCATTTATTGAAAACGCATGTTTAGAGCTATTAGCATGCTCATTTGTTATTGGTTTTTTACTACATTTCATTTTTTAAAAATTATTCATAATTATGTAGTCTTTTTTGTTGTTGTTATTGTTTACTTTTTTGACTAAGAAAAATATTCTTCAATTCTTATGATGACTCATATCTTCTACCTGACATAGGCTGTTAACTTGTTCTTATATATATTAAAATAAGCATTTAATTTCTATTTAGTATCAAAGGTTTAGTATATATTTCGACAAAGATTTTCAGTAATCTCATGAAATCCAAACATGTTCTATTTAGTTTAAAATTTATTTCAATTCCCAAATCTAAATATGCTTCCTGCAGGAACTTAGTTGAACTGTTCTGTAAATAGTTGATATTTAATTGGCATATTAAAATTGTTTTAAAAACCTAAAACAATGATGTTTGTCAAGCCTTATTTAAGTGATCAAATCAGAAAAATTTTAAATTTTGATTAGCAATATAATATTAAAATCAGTGAATTACATCAATGGTATGCTATAGTGGTTGCTAGATTGTATCTTTAAAATTCAGTAAATTATATTCTTAAATATTCTGAGAGTGATAAAAACTTTGACTGTTCAAGATACACTAGAAAATCTGCTTGAGTGTAAAAGAGATTTCATTCACATTGTAGGTTTTCAATAATATAAAATGATAATTTAATAGTATTATTATTAATTCGGGGGTATAAATATGTTTGGTATTTTATTATTGTTGAATAATAATTGGAAAAATTAAAATTATAAGTCTTTTAAATGAATAATTGTAAACAATCCTTAAGTATATTTTTATTGTGGCTTAAATTAATATTGAATAATCTGAGTAATTATCAAGAATGAATGTAGATGGAGTACTACTAATGAGATGCACACTATGCTGTCATTGGTCTATTTTTAATTGTACCATAATGCAATTGAATAAAAAGTATAAATAACTTAACAGAGTTTGCAGGGGGAGGGGGATATTAAGAAAAAAATCAGAGGAAAGACTTCAACATCTAAAACTTACAAAATTAAAGAAAGAAAGAGCTAAAAAATTTATAACACTGGGATTGAATTGGACAAGATTAAAAGATATTGTATTTTTAAAACCATGGAATAAGAAATTTTAACTCCTTGTGTACATTCTCTCTATTTCTCCATTGATTGAAAGTTGCTAGAGTTCATAGAAAGAAAAAAAATGAGAGCCATATTGGAAACTAATTTTCTTATAAAATGCAACTTCAAACTTAGGATTGAACAAGAAATTGTAAGCATGAACTTTTATTTCACCTATTTTAGTCAGTTTATATATTTAAAAATTATGCGTGATTTATTTAGAATGGCAAGAAAAAGAAAAAAAAAGTTCTGCGCACTTTTTATAAATAAACAAAAAATATACATTTTCCTTGTGAATTAATAAAAATCTAATTATAATAATTTTGAACAAAACTTTTAAAATTTAAATCAAACACAGTAAAAATTTAATTTAAATGGTATGATGTTTAATCAATTTATAAAATGAGGAACTTATTTTATATATATTAAAAGAAAAAAATATTGTCTGATAAACTTTTTGAACGCTAACTTTATTCATCATTTAAAATGAAAATTGAGATAGATTTACAGTACTAATAAATGTAAAAAGAAAATGTTTAACTCATAGTTATTGAATATATTTCACGGAAATCCTTATAAAAGAAAACAATAGCTATTTATTATATTATGTAAGAAAATACTTAATATTATTGATATAAACATCACATGATTACCATTTCTTATAGAGAACATAAATGAACAAATATCTACTTTTTAATAATTGTTGGAACATTGGGGAATTGATAATAATTGTAAATGTAAACAAGAACATTTTGAAATGATTGAAAATAGTAGATTCATTTTTTTATTGTTTTATTAAATTACCATGGATGGGAAAAAAAATCAACAAAATAATTTTGAGAAAGTTTTGTCTTGTTGTTAAACTTAAAGATACAGCTTAAGTTGAAAGAAAAATTTATCTGCAGAAAAAATTGATAAGTGCTATGGTATTATTATTCTATTGCTAAAAATTTTTTTGAGTGTTTACTATGTTTTTCAGTACTAGGATCAAATATTAATGATAAAGAAAAAAGAATATATGGATGTGTTATAAAATGTTTTGCCCATGACATTATTTTCCCTCGTCAGCCAGCTCATGATAAAGGAACAAACTATGAACTAGGAAATAAAGTAAAATGTGATAAAATGTTTTTTATTATTCATGTTTATTATTATGGTATATTGGTTTTAATATGTTATTAAGATATATATATTATTGTGGTATAAATATATAATTGCTTTGAAGACAGATTAATGTAAAAATATATTCATTTAATATATATACTATTTTACTGGTTTGTTTAAAAGCTACTATTCCATGTAGTTTGTCTAGATATAGAGAGAGATACTCATGTCTTACATTTTTGAAAATAGCGTCTGATATTCTATTTAGGGGTAAACAGACAGAATAACTTGTCAGAGGTATAGTATAATGACGCAATCATCTTATTATATGGAGAATTTTTCATAAGCATTTTACATTTATTAAATTTTGCCTATGAATTAGCATGTCCACTTTAGTTATAGAATATATGCTATTCTTCATTGTCTGTGTGTGTATTTCTTGTTATAGCAAAAATGTTATTATTATTTTTAAAATAATTAATGGTCATTTGACTTACAATGTTGCTTTGTTTAATACACTATTATTAGTTTATGTATTGTAAAATGGGATGTTTATCTTTTAACTTTTATTGTTAGAATTTTTTATCTTGCTATTGTATTGATAAGGATTTGTGATAGTTTTCATCTGATAAGTATGTACAACATATAATGGTGTCAAATATTGTATCATTGATATTGTGCATGGGTAGATGGAGCACTCTCCCATTGCTTATTTCATGAGAGGATTATATTGTCGAAGCTGATAAATAGTTAATGCTTAGTTAGCACAGAGACAATGTCCACACATTTTGTACCTAGGAAAAAGGTATTGGAATCGGCCATATCATTGTAGAACTATATAATGTTGTTTTGTAGAGCCTCTCTTTATTGTTTGATCCCTCATGATGTTATGTAGTTATTTTTCACCGTGTATGGTGAAGTTCTTGGTATTTTAAAATTATATAGTAAAGATAGGATAAAGTTAGATTCAGGGATACTTGTTTATCTATAGTGTTTGCCTAATTGTGAATAGTGTATGTATTGTGCTGTAGTACCTTCATAAGTTTACAAGCAAACCAATCAAAACTTAGTAATAATTATAAAACTTCTGTATGGCATAATAAGGGATCACATGTGCAATGTCATTTTATTTCCATCAAGCAGTGATTTGCCAATGAATTAGTATGGCAGATTAATAATTAGAATGATTATGTCACATGATCACCATCTCTATACTAGCACATAATTTGTTGTAAACAAAGGCAAAACTCCCCATACAGTAGTACTACCCTGTGCCAAACAGAGTAATCAATGGATGCCAGAAGGCTTGTGCATAAAATCCCTATCTAGTGCCTACTCATCCAATATCCCCAGACTAGTTTCTGGCTTGTGGCCATGAGGGTTGCATTAGATCCTAAGATCTAGGTGCAGTGCTCTCAGATCCAAGGCTCCTCACTGATGATGGCCACAAGCCAGAAACTAGTCTGGGGATATTGAATGAGTAGGTACTAGATAGGGATTTTATGCACAAGCCTTCTGGCATCCATTGATTACTCTGTTTGGCACAGGGTGGCACTACTGAATGGGGAGTTTTGCCTTTGTTTAGAATGATTATGTTGTGGATATAGGCAAGATTTGATGTCATGTATTCATTTGACTTCTGATATCTGTCCCTACATTAATATAATAAATTTCTTCATATCAAATAAAAATAATTATTATTTGTGCTGCATATAATAATTGTCCTTATGTCATATTCTGATATAAATAAAATAGCTATAGAGTAACATGCTACTTTATAACATTAAGTTTTACATTTTAAAGTTTTCACTTATCCTAAATATTTGAATACATTGGTAACTAACATTTCTGTTCTAGAATATAAAAGAAAAGAAACATAACCGATAATGATAGTGATAATGAAGGTATCACTGTACTATACTATTTTATATATTATGCATGTAGTCAATGGTATATACCTTGTTTTATATAATGTCTCTGTCTTGTTTCATATAATGTTTCTGATAGATAGATATTCAATTATTTCTGTTGTTTAAAGAAAATTTGTAAATAGTGTAAATAAATCTTGTTGTTTTAACAGTTTATTTAGTTGTCTGTGATCTTATCGCTAATCACCATACACATTATTATTGTTATTGCTATCGACACATTATCTTATTATTTTGAATTCATCATCAAACAATACAGTGTATTTGACTAGACATTGGTATATCATAATAATTTTGTTAAGCCCTTATATTTTAAAAGTACATTTAAGGCATCATCACTTAGTGATCAAAATATTGTTAACCTGAAATGCATATATTATTTTAAATAGTATATTAAAAGACAAAACACTCAGGCTTGATTTAACCTGTTTATTTGAACCATATCATTCACCGATCTTGTCCACATTGCTCATAAATATTTAATAAAAGAAAGTTGGTAAGTTATGGTGTTTAGTTATTAACAAAGGCAAAACTCCCCATACAGTAGTGCCACCCTGTATGGGGAGTTTTGCCTTTGTTTACAACAAATTATGTGCTAGTATAGAGATGGTGATCATGTGATGTTTGATGGTTTAACACCAATCCTGCCTAATAGGATAGTGGTGGCTATGGTTGTTTAAGAGCCAAAGACACCAAAAGGTATGGGTGCTGAATTGACTTCAGACCTATATGACTATATAAGCTATTGAGCTTAGATTGAAGATATTAACAATGTTTTCAATTTCATTTTCATAGTTTTGTAGTAAAGTAGAGTTAAAAGGTGGCTGCTGGAGGGTTGCATTAGATCCTAAGATCTACGTGCAGTGCTCTCAGATCCAAGGCTCCTCGCTGATGATGGCCACAAGCCAGAAACTAGTCTGGGGATATTGGATGAGTAGGCACTAAATAGGGATTTTATGCACAAGTCTTCTGGCATCCATTGATTACTCTGTTTGGCACAGGGTGGCACTACTGTATAGGGAGTTTTGCCTTTGTTTACAACAAATTATGTGCTAGTATAGAGATGGTGATCATGTGATGTTTAGTTATTAAAAGTTTATTCGTATTTCTTGAAGCTTAAAGTTTATAATATTTATGGTTTTTATACAGTTTATCTGGAATTGCCCAAATATTGTATGTTAATTTTATTTTGTATTATGAGCTGTTTTGTTTGCTATATTTGGGTAGTGGCAAAATCCCTCTCACTGACCCAAGTATATCTTGTAAAATAATAATATTTAAGTTATTTGAACCCTGAGAAGAATAGGTTCCTAATTTGCAGTGTAATTTTAAATTTATGGTAAATTTTATATCTACAGTTATTTATTGTACTTGGATTTGAGTTGTTATTTTCACAGTTTTATTAAAGTCAGCATAACTTTAATGTATAAATTTCTTCTTTTGTCTTAAAACTTATAGCTTGTTTTGACTTTATGGTGAATATTCTGGTTTTGTCAAGCTTGGAATCCCTATTTTATTTTACTTTATCTTACTATCACTTAATACAATATTAGTTTTTAGTTCAAGATCTCATTCTCCATCATCAACATTGTTCTCCTATTTCATCTTGATCTTTCTTTTATTTCTTCATTCTCATTTGATCTTAATTCATTATCATAATTGATTCACCTTCACTCGCTTTTATTGTATTATTATCTTAATCATTCAATAAACAAGGCAAAACTCTCCATACAGTAGTGCCACCCTGTACCAACCAGAGTAATCAATGGATGCCAGAAGGCTTTGCATAAAATCCCTATCTAATGCCTATTCACTGATGAAGACCACAGGCCAGAAACTAGTCTGGGGATATTGGATGAATAGGCATTAGATAGGTATTTTATGCACAAGCCTTCTGGCATCCATTGATTACTTTGGTTGGCATAAACAATTATGCGCTAGTATAAGAGATGGTGATCATGTGATGCTTAATGGTTTAATCTTAATCATTCATTATTCGAACACATCTTCTTTCTCTTCTCTTCACTCTTAAGCTCATTTCATTTTATTATTTACTTATGAGTTATTTTTATCTTCCATTTAGTCATTTACATCCTAATTTATTTATTACTTAATTCATAATTTTAATTTCATATTCATTCCATAGATCTAATTATTAATTATTTATTGGTATGACGAATATTAAATTTATTTCATAATATTTTGTTTGTGGATTTTAAGGCTAGCTTAACTAGAAGTTATTATCTTCATGGAAACTTTGTGACCTTCTTTAGATTTATTGTTTCATGCTAGGTTAGTTGGTTTTAAGAAATAATCTCTTTATTTTAACATTTCTTCATATGCTTATATTCTTAATTATTCGTGTAGTGAGGGTTACAGTAAGAATATAAATAGCAATATATGATTATTCTAAACATTTGCCATTTAAATATTTTTTCTTCTCTTATCATGTTTAAACTTGAACCTACATTATTTTGATTAAGTTTTGAAAAATATATTTTGTATTGCTTTATTTGCAAATAAATATTTTTTAAAATTACAAATTTTGAATTTAATTTAATTTATTTAATCTCATTTTTTATTTAAATGCAAGATATATATTATTTTAAATTAAATAATTTAAAATTAGTATTGAGAAGATTTTTCAAAACAAAAAAAAATGAAATTAAATATACTTTTTTTTTCTATAAATTTTTGTTCATTAAAATTCAAAAATTAAATTTGAATGTTAAAAAATTCGTTAGAAATTTTGAAATGATGATTCAGTTTCAGCTTAATTATCACAATTACGTTGTAACACAAATCCTTCCTGAATTTTCATCGCAGGCTACTTCATTTTCTTTTTTTTTTTTTTTAGATTTAAAATAATAATTTTTAACATGATTCATGTTAACAATTATCTTTATTTTGTATTATTTTTAGTTGATTTTCATTTGAGTTTTGTACGTTTACTTCTAAAATCTAGAAATCAGTTTAGGCTCATATCCTTTTATTATTATTATTTTTATCTTTCTTAATTACTTTTATAATTGTAGACAATGTTTTACATTCATATATTTAAATAAACAGTAGTTCTATTTTAGCTTAAAGCCATATTTAATTTAAATATTCCATAAGTATATTAATCACATTCCAAGTTATCATTATCGGTGTATCTTCATCTCTCAGCAATCTATTAAAAGATAATGATTTAACCAAGTTTGATCTCTCAATTTGGATCGTTTCTTTTTCATATTACTCTAAACATTTTTATCTTATCTTTCTGTCTTATACATGGTCTTATATGATTTATTTTACAATCTCTTGTGTTTTAATTTATGACTTCTATAGTTCTATCCATTATCAGTTTGCGATATACAAGTCTAGGCCAACTATATTTTAGCAATTTAATTTTCTCAATGATATCAGTGATATTTGTTCAATTTCCCAGCCATATATATCACTTTTAATATTCTTTGTTATATCCAACATATACTTCTTTTTATATATTTCATTCTGTGATGTGAAATTTTAGATCCATATTTAAACAATGATAAACCTCATTGATTAAAACTTTCTATCTTAAATACATAAATATATTTATTAAAAATCTTTTTATTCAAATATATATATATACATTTTCTTTTAGTATTTATCCCAAAAGTATTCCTTAAAACATTAATCCTGTCATTAATTTTAGTCATTATGATTTCATATGTTATCTTCAGCAGAAACACAAGTATACTCATTCTATTTCCATAAAAAAAGATAAAATAACAAAATAATAATAATAACAATAACAACAATAATAATAATAACAACAACACTAATAATAATAATAATAATGATGATGATAATAATAAGAGGAAGAAGATGAAAGGAAGGAGGAGGAGGAGAAGTCCATTTTTCTATATGTATCTGATATATGTCAGTGCCATTGTATTCTATTTATTGCATATTTTCAAAATAAAAATAATTATCAGAACAGATTTTTACAATGTCTTTGAGATAATTCTATTAATATAAATAGAGACTATCTCCTCATAAAAACATGTTCAAATTCTCCATATTACTCCATTTAGACAGTCTTGTATTATTCAGTTACACATCCAATCTAATAAAAATGTAATTTTATAATAGTGTATTTCATGGCATTACATCCAGCAATTCAAAAAATAGATTGATTCGCTATATAATATTACTATAGCATTTTAAAATTCTAGAGAGCATTCTTAAATGAAATTTTCTAATGCTTTTATATTGCACTAATAAGATATGCTGCACAATTCATTTTCATACAATAAATTAGGTAAAATAATAATTATATATACAGATAATTGAGCTATAATGGTTTTTTCATTGTGAAAAAATAACCTATATTTGATTAGTCAAAAACAGCAGTACCACATAAGAGTTTGTGTTGTGATTCAACATTTAAGTCTATCTTTCTATTTAAACAACTATTAAAATCACATGATCACCATCTCTTATGCTAGCACTTAACTGTAATAACAGGCAAAACTCTCCATATAGCAGTGCCACCCTGTGCCAACCAGAGTAATCAATGGATGCCTGGGTGGCACAAGGTGGCACTACTGTATGGAGTTTTGACTGTTATTAACAAAATATTTATTTAAATTGATTTACATTCTCAAGTTGATAACCACCCCAGCTGAAGATTTCTGATGATTTTTCTTCCAAGGTACAGATTGACCTTTTAAATACTAATTAGTTGAAAAAAGTTTTTACATGTGCATTGAAAACATTTAGTGCATTCTGTAGATTGGTTTTTAAACTGACAGAGATAGAATGATCATCAGCATATTATAAATCCAGAATACAAGATGAGTTATTGTTCGATTTTAATAAATTCATATTAAATTTTTTTACAATCAACTCTATATCATTTACTGATTGCTGATTTATTAAGCTGTCTGTAACCAGTTTTAAAACCATAATCATAAAAATTAAAAAAAAAACAATGTTGGAATAAGTATTCGTCCTTGTTTAATAATAGTTTTCATTTTATATTCATTTGATTTTCCACCAGTAATAATAACGCTTATTTCGTTGCATAATGTAATAACCTTGATTGTTATTTTAGTCTTTTGTAAACATTCATCTTTAATCCTACTTTATTTGCTTTCATCTTAAACCACTAAACATCACATGATCACCATTCTTTATGCTTACACAAGCTGTTTACACAGAGGCTAAACTATCCATATAGTAGCATCACTCAGCATAAGCCAGAGTAATCAATGGAAGAGCTAGCTGGGGATATTGGACAAGTAGGCTCTAGAGAGGGATTTATGCACAAATCTTTTTGCATCCATTGATTATTTTGGATTGCACTGAGTGGTGGTACTATATGGAGAGTTTAGCTTCTGTGTTACTTTCATTAAAACAGGCAAAACTCTCTAAACCTATTGCCACTCAGTACAAGCCAGAGTAATCAATGGATGCCAGAAGGCTTATGCATAAAATCACCATCTAGTGCCTATTCATCCAATATCCATTGATTACTCTGGCTTGCACTGAATGGCAATATGTATAGAGAGTTTTGCCTGTTTTAATAAGTTATAAGCAAGCATAAGAAATGGTGATCATGTGATATTACTTTCATCTTATAAATCTGGTAAAATTTTCACAAGTTTTGAAAAAAAATTGTGTCTTAATCTCTACTTTTTTTATTTAATTTAAAATTCTTATTTTTATTCCATAACACTATTTTATGTAAATTTGTTTCAAAAGTTTTGAAAAAGTTGGTGGCCGAGTGGTCATCACAGTTGCCTTACAAGCAGTTGTGCCGGGTTCACAGGTTCACTTCCCGGCCAATACTTTGACACATGGAAAAAAAAAAGATTCTGGTCAAAATTAATTTTTGTATCACCATAATAGTCTGATGATTGCTATTATATTTTGATAAATATTCTTCAGAATTTAAGATCGTGGGTTTATGTCTTGATATTTCAAAGCTTTAATCACTGTAAAATTCTTAAAATATTTAAGTAACTTTCATAATTTAAAAATTCCAAGAAAATAGAAAGTAATATTTATTTATTTATTGATATCTAATATGAACTGATGTATGCTATGACCACTTTTAAATCCACCTTATTTTTTTGGTTGGTTTGAGTCCAAAGTTTTTTTAGATGGTTGTAATAATATTTCTAAAGATCTTTTATAGAACCAACAGAAAAATGATCTTTCAAAAGTAACATTTATTAGTTAAAAGATTACATAAATATTTGGGTCTACTTACCCGTTGACAAGGCATTCAATGTTATAAAGGTAAAACAATTATTAACCAGGTTTACAAAAGGGACATACCCTCAATAACAATTATGTCCATAAAAGGGTTGCTATAATCTTGTTTAATGTGTTTCCATTCATGGGTCTACATGGCCCAACCACCAAGAAGTCATCCATCACCCAATGATCCCCATCTCTGGAGCCCCGGAATGAAGACCCAAATGCTTCAGCTGAATAGGTGGACATCCAGCATTGCGCCCACCACCACAACATGTAATGAGGTCCAAGGCACCAAGGCCATTAAACTTTAACTCCTTGACCCTCGGCTGAGCCATGCTGAGCCCATTACAGATACTTCTACCTCCCAATTCAACAGTTCAAATGATGCATCTATACTTTCTAATATTTTTCTTTTCATATTTATTAAAAGTCACTATCACTATAGCTTTCTTTCAGTCCTCTATTATAACATTATTGTTTAGACATTTAATGTATAATTTTGTTAACAATGTCTCTATTTATTTGTCTGTTCTAAAGTATTTATAATAATTTTCTTTTGTGCAGCATTTCCTCTAATCTTTATACATTTAATTGCATATCTAATCTCTTCATTTAAAATAATAGCACTGCCAAGGAGATTATATAATTGTAAGAACTATTTTGATTTTCAATTATTTATTAATATAATTGTTTATAGAATTTTTCCTTTCATTGTATAGTATCATTCTTTTTTTTAAATTATAACAATCTTTTTTTTTTTTTGCCAAACAACTTTTTATCCATTTTCACATGCTGTTTATATTTTTAGGACTTTTATTTTCTAGTATAGTTTTTTTTTTCCATTTTACATTGCCATTTTTTTTAAGTCATTGTTAACACTTTTTATACCATTTTATAAAATTCCAGTTATTGAATTCTTTTAAATAAGTTATTTTTTAAATATTTTTACTTTTTAACATTCTAATTGAAAACAGAAATAACATATATTGTTAACAGCTTAATATCTTATACATTTCTTAAATCCAAAACTATACAGAAATAATTCTCATTCTGCCTAAAGAGGCATAACCATGAAAAATGCTTATCTTAATAAGTGATCTTATTGCACATTTTTTTTTTTTGTGTTTATTATTTTTACTTTAATTACATTTATGTTTAAATGTATATATTCATCAGCAACTACAACAATTTTGAAGGTCGTTTACTATATCAGAATTTGGAATTAATATTATTGTAGTAGAACTAATGCTGTCCATATTTCTTACTATTCCAGGTAGTTTGGTATTATTCCTGCTATGATGTATTATTTCGGTGATGTATTATTCTAAGTTTGTGATATATTTAAAATAATGCCTTCAAGAGATGTGTAGACAAAGTTAATTGATAAAAATTTTCCATAGATGTCATGGAGATATTATTTTAAACATATTGCAAACTTAGAATAATATGTCACCTGAGTAGTACATCATACCAGGAATAATATCAAACTTCAAAAGTGAAAAAAAAATGGGGATATATAATCATTATGTAAAAAGGAAAAAACATTAAAATACTAAATTAAAAAGGTAGTTGTGGGTTGTGAGTTTTTTTATGGTACTTTGTACCATCATAAACCCTCAGCATATGTAATACCAAACTTCAAATCTAAAAAAAAATCCTATTTCCAATGATGGAGAGATATATTCTTTATGGAAAAAGGAAAAATATAAAAAAGAATCCTGAAATGTTTTTAAATGGTGAACTATAACATTAAGTTTTAGGTTTACATTTTTTTTAACCTTAAAAAAATGGCGAACTGTAAGATAAATTTTTAGCTTTTTCTAAAAATGGCAAACTGTAAGTTTAACTTTATATTTTAAACATTTTAAATCTATCTATATATATATAAAGTTTTAGCAAAACACCCACACACACAAATATAAAAAGTTTTAGCAGTAAATACATTTTTAAATATAAAACCATATTACTTACAAATGATGCAAGAGATGTATTTTATTGTGGGGGAAAAAAGTCACTGTGACAGACTAAACACAGGTCAGCACATTTTACAACTTGGTGATGTGTATATATATGAAAAGTTGGTAACATAAATATATATATGTATAATACAAATTAGTTATGCCAGGATTTTTGGATGATATGACATCATAATCGGAAACTTTAACTATTTATTACCAGACACAAACAAATATGTCATAGTCGAAATAATACCAAAGTACCCTATTCCATTGTATACAATGCAATATATGTATTAAATATAAATATGTAAAAACAGTCCACACTGATTGCTGTCAAGGCAATCTTTTTTATTTTGATAAAGGTGGTTAACTGTTATATAACTGAATTGACATTTTCAGCAACATTATAGTAAATTAGATACCCCCCTCCTCCAATGACAAAATTACTTCACAGAATGAAGAAACAAATAACATTATAAAGTGACAAATAGAAAAGCAATTCAAAGATTCCCGCTCTTTTTATAGATTGCTCTTCTGTTTCTAATTGTTTTGGAACTTTTGTAATTGTACTCAAGGCAAGATCAGTGCAGGAAATGGTGAGATCCATCTTCAAAGATTTCAAAATGGATCATTTCATCGGTTTTATTATTTGTTATGTCTTGGGTAAATAAATGTAATTTTTTTTAAACTTGTAACATCATCATAATCATCTATATATATACTACATGTCATAGCAATTTTTATACATATATATATCATTTTTATTTTATTATTATGTTCAAAAATTTTTTGAATGATATGATACCAATTTATAATTGGATTGATGTCTAAATACTTTCGGATCTGGACAAGCACCACTTCATGTCTGATACCTCTTTTGGCCAATTTATACATATTAAGTTCATATTTTCAGTACTTGTTTTTTAAATTTAATTTCAGACATGCCTCAAAACAACTGTTCTAAAAGGGCCTCATTCAAAAATTGTCCATAGATACATTTTTTTTTGCTAAATCTCTAAGAGACTAATTATATTCTTTGAAATTCTCTCCTTTTGCCTCATGTTAATTTCTGAAATATAATCTTGCAATAGGTTTAGAGAGAGGTGAGTAAAAATAAGTAGATAACTTCTCTAATATTTCATTGTATAAGAAGCCTTCTGATTCCGCCAGTTCATATAAACAATGAATGCAACAAATTCTAGCAACATGGCTATTTTTATATGGTCTTCTTTAATATTGTTAATTCGAAATTTTTTTTCTACCTGTTTAATATATAATGACTAATTAGCAGCATTCTTGATATCAGACTCACCTATTGTCATTAGCATTATTGAGGTCATTGTTAATAGTAGGTATAAAACTCAAATATTCAACTATATTTAGGATCTAGACATTTTGAACTGTACTGATTGTATTATCTAGCCATATGGACTAAGAAATTATGGATAAACAGACACCTTAAATGATTTAAATATGCATTCATTTAATTAATGAAATTTATATATATATTGTGCCCTTTTCTATAGATCAATGATGATTATGAATGGTCAATTACTAAAAAATTTTGAAATTAATATTATATAGTATTTAAAATTATAAATTATAAATGAACAATAAAGGGTTAATGTAATATGTTTAATAATAAGTATTGTGAGGGTGAGGATTGCATCTAGTTCTATATATTTTCTAAATTATTTTTCAAAATTTTATATAATCATTTTAAATAATATAAGTAGCAAATTTATTAAGACAGATAAAAATAGACTAAACACCGGAAATGTCTACGTGACTGTCTGGAATATTTTATGTATAAGCACCAGTTTAGATTAATACAAATAATTAAAATATTTAAATACTATCTTATAGAACTGGATGGAATTGTCACACATCATAATAAAAAATAAGTATTATACATCTTTATTGGTTATTGTTTCAAAATTATTTTAAAAATAGTTAAATTGTAATAGATAATAATTAATTTAAAAATAATAATAGGTTAATATTTAAGTCTATTACGTCACAATTTTAAAACTTTAGAAATTGTCTTAGAAATCAAAGTAGGGATTGACCAATAAAAAGATAGATTTTGGGCAGACAAGAGAAATCGCGCCAATTAATTGTATAAACTGGGAGAACAAAAATGTGTTAACTCCAGAGCAGAGGTAAAATTTTAAGCTCTTTAAAATTTCTTTCTTTCTTCAATTATTAGTCAATTTTATTAGAATTTTTAATAAATATCTTTGAAAGAAACTAACTAACATTTTAAAATCTTTCGAAGCGAATCTAAGAATAAAATTTAAAAAAAAGTTCTCATAATAATGTTTCACTAACTCCACAGTTACCTGCCAGTGGATTCTATTAAAATATAATCTAAATTTTCAATAAAAAATGGATGGATTCTTAAAACCAAGTTATATATTTTGTAATATTTCAAAAATGTTAACGTTGTTCATTGATATAGTTTGTATAGCGTATTACTATGAAAACTGCTTTAGTGTGTGTAAAATTAATGAAAGGACATTGTGCGCAAAGTTAATGAATATAATGAGAAATAAAAATAAATATCATTCGTGTAAAAATAAATGGACAAAAAGAATTTTATGAATTGTTCTTTAAGATGACCTGAGCAATTACTCTAGAAATAGTTAAAGATCAAAAAATGTCGTATATAAAATAATAATGAATAAAAGTGAAATTACCAAGGAAATTACTTGCCTGAAGAAGAAGAAGAAAAAAAAAATAGTTTACAGAGAAATAAATATAAAATATTGGATCCATGGAAAAACGCAATTTGGTATCGTAATGATATAAATACTTGTAGTTCTGCTAGAAATAAAGATGCATCAATGCGCCAAGGTAATATTCGCCCGAACATTAAAAACTTCGTGGGATAACTAAATAAATATTTTTAATAATTTTGAATTAAACATTGAAACTAAAGATCATCTAAACAGTTAACTAAATGAACTAATTTATTTTAAAACTTTAATAATCAGAAAGGAGAACATTCGGATAAAAGAAGAAATAATAAATATTAGGGGACTAACCAAGATTTACCGCCAGAAAATATGTGATTATGGTTTAAATTATTTTCTTCATTAATCTAAGTTAAACATTGAGTTTAGATAGTAATAGGGAAACAAATACATTAATTTGTAATATAACATTATATAAAATAATATATTTTTGATTTTGAATGTTCAAATAAAATTGTATGTGTGTGGAAATTTTGTATGTTTCTGATGCTCGAGGAGAAAGAAACCCACTACGAACTCTAATAGGAAGGTAAAAGATTATTTTGGTACATTTTATGGTTAGTAATAATATAATGTATGTTTTATTTATTTAGATCAGCTGTGAACCGAATGAATGTAATGCAAAATTTTATTGTTATAGTTATTGTAAAACGCATTTTGAAAAACAACACTCTAAAACACTATGAGATGTAATTAGATTTTTTAAAAATATGCATACGATAATAATTTAATGTATTATTAATATAGCAATATAACCAATGGTTATGTCATATTTTCTGTTAATTTTTCCGATTAGGATATTTAAGTGTTATTTTAATAAAACGTAGATGTCGAACCTACAGTGTAATAAAGCAAGGCAAATTGTTCTTATAGAATAGGGGAATGTTTTATATTAGTGAATTTTGTTTATTGTTTTAAAAGGTAGTTAGTTTTATCGATGTTGGATACAGTAAAAATCTTGAGAGATAGTTTGGGTAGTGACTTGGTAGTACGTGGAGATTCGGAAACCAAGAGGATGTATTAAAAACTAGGATGCTACAGGGAATGAAATAATAAGTAGTTTTAGATGGTAATCAGCGTAGTTAACAAAGCCCTATGACTGTTACACATGTTGTCATGGACAGTGTTATTTTATCTTTCTTGTGAATCTTATTAGATGTTTGGTAAAGCTGAATAAATAGCTGCCACATCATGCTTATTGCCAGGGTTATCAGACAAGGAATGCCGGCCCTATCCACACTGTTCCATACATTTTGAAGTATATATTTTGATAAGTTATCTATCTACCCAATATCCTATACATCTTTCGCTATCTTTATCTGTATTTCTTGCAACTACATCGTTATTTGATAAGTCTATTGAAAAGAAACAATAGATATTTTAGAATGTATGTTATGCTGTTATTTGAAATAAGAATAGTTAAGTATTAACAAAGAGTAGATTAAGATTATTGAAAGAAAGATGCATATATCCTAAGAAAGGAAGGAGTCAGAGAATTATTTTAATTTTAAGAAATGAACTATAATTTGATAAAAATATACCCAAATAGAAATATCCAAAAATATTAAAAAAAAATGATTTAACGTGTTCTTATTGTTGATTATATTTAAAAATATAAGTATTGCATATTTAAAGAATGTAATAACATTCGATGATTATAATATATGTTAAACTGAAACAGGAAATAATTAAGCTCGTGTTATGGCATTATACATGAGTATAGCTTATGAAAAAATGTATTAGAGTTTACGAGCATTAGATAACAAACGTAATAGGTAGTAATAATATTTGAACAATATGCAGAGTAACTTATAGAGAGTTACAAGAAAATGTATTTTTTTTTTAAGAGGAAAAACCATATTGATTGTAAATTTATAATGTTTATAAATGATGTTTACCCACATATATAACTTATAATACTGTAATGTTAATATTAAAAGGTAAAGAATAGTATTACCTATAAAATAGTTAAACTAAGTAATATAATAAACTTAATGAGAAATAAATAAATAACTTATAAAAGTATAATAAATTAAATTAACTATAAAAGAAATCTAAAAATGTATAATTTAACTTTTGTAGTGTTAAAAGAAAGGAGGATATCCCTTGTAAATAAATGTAAATAGATTTGTTTGTTTTATCTTAATTTTGATTGTTGTTAATAAAATTCTAAAATTTGTTATTAAAACATGTGTCTGAGTTTTGTTTTCTCTACATCATTGCATGAATTCATAGGATATGTTTACCGTCATTAAATTAAATATATAATTGTTTGCACAAAATATAAATAAAGAAATATAATTAATCTTAAATGTTTATTGATGTTTTGTAATTGAATAATTATAAAATTGCATTGCATTATTGGTCATAAATCCATTGTTATAGAAATTTGCTGAATTATATGCTATTAGTTGCCACTTGCTTCATTTATCAGATTATCTAAACACTGCCACTTACTAATTATTTTATTACGTAAGGAAAAAGATAAACAAAGGGAGGATATTGAATTATTAACTAATTTATTATGGTTATAAATTTGCGATAAAAGAAAAGCCGTACTAGTTGGATTAAACAATGAAGATTGTGATTATTATTCTTATTGTTTTATTATTAATCTAACTTCAGAGTAGTAAATTATGACACAAAATCCCTTATCATATTTTGCTACTTTATTTTAATTTAACATTGAATAAATTTAAGAACCTGAGATTATTTTATCTGAGCTAGATAATTACTATTATTGTTATGATAGATAAAAGATTAATACTTTAATTGTTAAATGAGTTTAGTGATTGGAAGTTGCAGAAGTCATAAGAATACTATGTAGTTATTATATGTAATAGTAGTAAAAAGGGGGGATAGTGTTTTTATGCCATTGAGGTGGTATCCTATGGGATATTATCTCAATGCAATCTACTTTGTCACTTTATTTCCGTTTCTAATCTCATGAATTATAGAATAGTTATTTGAGTTAATCTAAAACCGAACCTAAGTTAATTTTAAGCAACCTGAGCTAGCAAAGCATTTAATTGAATATCTCATTAATTATTAGAGCTAGAACCCGGGGAGGCGATTTTCAATATATTATATTATTTATTTTGGGGGAAGTGGGGTACACATATACACGTAATTACATGTAGGGTGAAAGGGTAGATTGTGGCGTAACGTGGTGGCTCGAGGTATACGTAGTTACACAACATAAGTAGAAGGGCAGATTGTGACGGCCCAAATTTAGGGGCCCAATACTGGATAGAAAGGTTAGAGTAAATACAATACTGGATAGAAAGGTTATAATATATATATATTGTGCCATTACAATTTAGTCATTAGCTAAATTTATAGCAATGTGCATGTAAGAAAATGTAAAACCAAAATCATCATCACATTTTTATATAACAATAAAGAAAGCTGTAAGGCATCCAAGTTTAAAACCTACAAGATCCAGTTCTAAAAGCTTTAGATAGAAAGAGAGTGGGTCAACAATTAATATTGTTTGTGTGTTGATAGAAAGGTAATAAATACATTTAAACTATTCAATTTTTAATTTTTCTTTAAAAAGCAAAGTTATAATGCATATGTATAGGCAGTGTGTGTTATAAAAGCTATTTAGTTAGCCATTCTTAAAATTTCAGACATTAAACTTTCTTTAAAAACTAACCTATGCTTGATCAATTCTAATATCTTCTTCTGTTTCTATTTTGCTTTCCTATAATTGTAATTTGGATTTAAAAGGTTAAAATTTTAATTTAAATATTAGGGTTATAATTACTAAGCTGGCAATTAGATTATTGTAATGACAGTTTATGAATGATTTGAAATGATAAAGTATGTGTGTACATTACATACAGAAATTTACATTTATTAAATATTTAAATCTGTCAAATTATTTTTTTTTACAATTTTGTGTTAAGGGAAAATCTGTTGAATCAGATATCTATTTTTTGTAGCAATTTTGTTTTTGTAAATGATTGTCATTTTGGGAGCTTAAGCTTGGTGGGAACTCTAATTTTGAAATTGTCTCATCCTAAGATTAAAGGAAAGAAACTCCAATTTTAGATATTACAGATATACGTGAAAAAGGAAAAAGGATTAAGACTATTTTTTTTAAGACAAAAGTGTCTGAAAACCAGGTGTGTGATTTTTTGAATTGGTCAAAAATAGCAATTCACACTATCACTCTAATTGGGTGAGTTGACTCAAAAATCAGATATAAAAGCAGTCTGGAAAATCAGTTGAGTGATTAGATCATTGTTATTATAATATATTGTGAGGGAGATTTTTTAAAAATGATTGAAAATAAAGCAGACAAACATTTGTAGTTCTGCTAGATAATTTTTTTTTAAATCATTTTTTTTATGAAGTTTTGAATGTTGAAAATATAAGAAATGATGGGGTAGAAAAATTATATATGTGTCCCATCAAGACCTGACCATCATGGAACTGCAGGTCATATAGGAAAGAAAAGATGTCTGAAAAATAATATTCTACACCTTTCAACTGACCGAGAGAAATAAGATGTTTTTAAATAGAAGGAAGAAAACATTCACCTGCATTCAAAGGAGATCAGAAAGATGAATTAATCTACTGATAAATATTAATGATCGAATCCAATTAATTGTTCCAGTAACTGAGTTTGAACCCCAAAAAAATTACAATGGGAAAAGAACTGCTGCATTTCATCCACGATGAGAATCATGCTGAACAGAAAAATTTAAAGTCAGTATAAGAATTTCTAAATTGTTCACTAAAGCAAATAACCATATTTGAATCATCATCATCAAATAGTTATACACCTCAAGAAAGAGATTGTTCCAAAGTAAAATGGAAATGGTAGCTGCAGAAATATAGACATTATACAAGATAAGTTTGAGCCCTTGGAAGTTCACCACAAAACAAAGGATCGGTAATATGACTTTTTATATCTATTTTCTTTATATATCAGAGTCTTAATAAACTTTTAACAATAAAGTGGTATGTTTTATTTAAAGAACTTTTAAAGGCAATTCAGATCGATTAAAAACAATAGTTTCTTACTAATAATAACATTGAGCTTCATAAATGATTTTAAATGTATCAGAATTATTTGTTTATTAATTTACAGTTATGAAATATTAATATGTAAAATAATTTTTTGTATTATTATTTTGGTTTTAAATAATATTTTGTTATTATGGAATAAAACACACACATACATAATAATATTTTTACATGTGTATAATTGCGAGTGAATGTGAAGTAATAAGTAGTGTTAAAATATTAGATTATTTTGTTTTAGGAAATATAGCATGTCAGCGCTTAGAAGAGAGGGGGAGAAAATAATTTAAAACTTGTTTCTAAAACTTGCTCTTTCCAATTTTACTAACATTTATTTTTGTCATTCTACTTACATGTTGGATTTATAAAGTATGAGTGCCAATGAGTGGAGATTTTGTTTTATGAAATACTTTTTTTGTGGATGGAACATTTTAACAAATCGGTTACCCAATTTAATACAATATACTTTTGAAATACATTTACGGGAAAGGGGGAAGAATTTAAAATTTAATGTTATGATTTTAAAACAGTCGATTATGATTATTGTTGTTATTGTTAATATAAATTTTCATGTAAATATAGAAATTTTGATGTATATGTTAGAAATGCAGTAATAAATATTAGTTTATGTTATTAAATGAGGTGTATATATTTCATTAAGAGTAGTCTTTATCAAGTGTGATCATTCATCATCAATGGTTGAATATTAGTTGTTTAAGATATGATTAAATATGCTAAGATTAACAATAATTATGAATTTCTTTATAGAAAATAGGTTTTATGTTTAGGCTTAGTCCTAAAGCTGTGGTTGAAACCATTGTCATTATCATTATCATTATCATCATCATCATCATCAATGTTTTAATTAATGAGCTGTTTAAATGTTTAAAGGCCATAAATAAATATTAATTTCATAGTATTTAGTGATTTCTTAGTATTCTTATAACCACCATCCCCTCATCTATTTCATGCAAGGATGAGTGAATTGCCATCTTAAATCAATGGTAATCTGAGCTAGTAAAACTTATAAAGAGATGTTGAAACACATTTGTTATGCCAAGGTCTAAGAAATGATTTATGTGTAATGAATTCCACTTCAGTTTAAAGATGTTTTATGTTACCTAGGTGTTTACTTAAATATTAGTGCATACAGTGTTATGGGTCTAAAATCAAAATCATACATTTTGTAAGAAATAAAGTACCAAAAGGGATTCAAACCCGGTACATGTGAAAAGGTTATTAGATATAACTGTGTCTAGATTCAGATAATCTAGTGGCACCCTGATAGACCCTATTCACTTGTTGTTCACTTAGACATGCACTTAACATCAAACCAAGAAATGAAAGTGGATAAATCTACAGTCTGTATATCTGAGAAACTTCTGAGTTACTAGTGTACTCACTCACTTGATTTCCATATACCTGAGTTATAATAGTTGTTATTAATAATTTGTTTATAATTATTGATATTGTGATATCTTGAGAAATCTAATTATAGAAATATGTTTCATTTAATTCAATGGCCCTTAATATGATTGATAACTCAGTCTGACCTTTTTGTTTAATAGCCACTACTCAGGTATTCTTCTCATAATTTAATTTAAGCTACAATTTTTTTTCGTTTATTAAGCTAAATATTTATATTTGAATCTTTTCTTAATTATTTAATACATTCGGATTGTTTCATCATCTTTGTTTAAGTTACAATGAATATTTGAATATTTGAGATTTTAATAATATTTGGATTTTTGACAAATCCAATGATATTTTAATAATATATCTTTTGAGCTACTTTAATATGTTACAAAGGACCTTTTGAACTCATTTAATTTATGTTACAATTGGATTTCTCTTTAATATGTTACAATGAACCTTTTGATCACTTTAATAATGTTACTATATATATATATATAACACTTGCTATAATGTAATAATGTTACTATATATATATATATAACACTTGCTATAATGTATAATATATACAGATATTTACGATGACATTTCAAGTTAAATTTTAACAAAAAAGATATTCACATTTATTTACCTGAAGGTATATACAAATAATAAAACTGATGAGATCATTAATTAACTCTATATCCATTTTGAAACCTTCAGAGGCAGATCTCTTCAGTTCCTGCATTGACTTACCTTGAGTACGATTATAAAAATCCCCAAACAGTTGTTTGAAACTTAGAAGCAAAAGACCGATGTGTAAACCGAATAGGAATCTGACTTGCTTTTCCAATTGTCACTTTAAAATGTTATTTATTTCTTCATTCTGTGTAATAATTTTAATATGCAGGGAGGATGGGTAGAGAAAAGATTATCTAATTTATTGCAATGTTGCTGGTAAAGTGAATTCAATTATATAAAGTGTCCATCTTTATCTGTAGTCTAATATGTTTATATAGATACTAAAGATTGACACTAGAGTGAAAGAGATTGAAATTTATAGTTCAAACAATTTTAAGTAAACCTCATTGAACTGGCGAATATAACCTAATTTTTGAAAGCAGACTAACAAATACTCAATTTTAATTCTCAAACTGCACTGAAACTATGCATTACTTAGATAATAAAGCCAATAATGTTCAAGGCTAAATTGGTTTATAAATATAAATACATGAAAGCAGTACACATTTGACCAATGTCAAACAATAATAATAAACTCAATCTGTTTGTTGTTAAGGCAATTCTTTTTATTGTGATAAAGGTCAATACCTATTTTTATCTATGATGTAATATGTTTATATAAACACTAACATGTACATACTTAACAGGGTAAACAGAATCTTTTACAAGCTCATTATATAAAAAGTCCCAGATATAAACATCATGTGACTGTGAAATACCATACTATCCCAAGCTTTTATAGATGATGCATTTAAGAATGTTACATATCTTCGTAGGACTTTCATTTAGCTGCTAGTTATCATAACATAAATACTTGTACTCTAATCAAGTATTGCTGATGCTTATTAAATTAATCATGAATGCTGTTTTGTTTAGTTAATATAGTTAGTAAGTTCACATTTTTACCCATCAAATTATTTTTAGACCCAACGGACCAATCTAAGAACTGATGCTACATAAATTTATAGGATTTCTGTGCTGGTAAAATTACCAAGTTTTTAATAGTTGTGATTTCTATTTTGTTTAGGTTTAACAAATTGTTTTTTTAGCAATGAAACTAATCTTATATGCATCTATCAGATATTTTTATTATATCTTATTAGAGTCACAATGAACATGTTGCTAAACCCACAACATTTTACTAATTTTCCAAACACTTTGTGATATCTAAAACCTTCTAAATGTTTCAAACATCATAGTAAATTATTCATATTTATATTCTAGCCATATAAATACTTTGATCAGCAGGTAGAGAGTACAAATTATTTATTTCATTTAAATCCAGTCTCTTGAGAACGTTTCCCAATAATGACATCTAGTTACGTGCAATTTAATACAATGTCAGAGAACTAAAAATCCCTAAATCAAAGTTCAACTTGTTACTTCTGTAACCCAAATCATTACATTTCTACTAATTATTCAATTTTATTTTAATTATTAGAAAGCTCTATTTAACTTTTGTTTATCCTATATGACCGAAATTTAAAATCCTCTACTCCCGCCATGGCAAAAATTGATTATTTTTTAAATGTTAATATTTTCCACTTGACAATCATTTGATAAATGCTTATAAAAAGAATATCTCTGAATTTTATAACTGGGCCGTATAGTAATTGATTTTCACCCTTATTGTGATGCAATCAAATTTATTCAGATTATTAAGTCAGCAATTTTAATCTATTGTCAGAACTGCATTAATCCATAAGGTAGTTCATAAAATTATTTAATTTATACACTATGAAATCACTAAGAGATGTTATTTATAAAGTCTGAAAACATATATTTTACCTTAAAGAATTTTTTAGTAAGATTTATCTTCAGAAATATGAAAGATAATAAACATCACATGTCACCATTTCTTATGCTTGCTCTTAAGATCTAGATGCAGTGCTCTCAGATATAAGAATCCTCACTAATGGCCACAAGCCAGAAACTAACTAGTCTGGGGATATTGGATGAGTAGGCACTAGATGGGGATTTTATGCACAAGCCTTCTGGCATCCATTGATTATTCTGGCTTGTACTGAGTGGCAATACATATAGAGAGTTTTGCCTGTTTTAAATATGAAAGATGTTTTATATTTTGCTTTAAAAAGAATGTTATAGATTGGAATAGTAATTGATATTGGAGATATGATATGATGAGTTGTAAAGTTTCAATTTAGAATATAAAAAAATATTTTGTTTTTTTGTGTATATTCTCATCAATTCTTCTCAAACTATTTCTTTTTTTATATAAAAGATTTTATGCTTATAGTTGGTTGATATTCTTCATTTAAAAATTATGAAAAGTATTGTTGAATACCATGCAGAATGAAGGTCTCATCATGTTAAGTCCAGTTTTCCTGATTTATAACTTCAGTATTTTTTCAATACATCCATTTCACATGAGATTTTTTTCTATGCCATTTATAATCACTTGGAATCCAGTTTCCAACTTCTGTACTTTTCATATTACAGGACATGTCTTTCTATGCCTTCTATAATCAATTAGAATCCAGTTTAAAACTTAAATCAATTATTATTCTAGTAATATGTGTTTAGCCTAACTTAATTTCAGTCTTTCACTTCTTTCAATGATGTCAACATCATCCATTAATACTACCATTCATATATTTCATTTTCAGTCCTTCTTTTTTATTCTCATCATGTCTCTTTTCACAATTCCTTACGAGATCTGAAGTATATGTATTAGTCTTGTAAAACATACCAATCTCATAATCATATGCAAGAACTAAAAATATACCTATTAAAAACTTTTTTAGTATATATATTCTTTTAATATTAAGACATTGTTATCAAAAGCACTTCATTCAATATTTTTCTTTTTATAGTCCTCCAATAGATTCCATGAACAAAGATGTCACTGTTCCATTTTTTCGTTATGGTCCGGGCCTTTATTTGCTTCCATTGGTCAAGCTAAAATCTCTTTATTCTCTTATCTATTTTTGATCTGACTTTTTAATTACACAGCTTTTGGATAATTAATAAACAATCATTTCCATCTACAAAAATATTTTATCTTTAAGTCTTGTACTTTTTTTATAAAAAAGTACGTTCAAATACTTATTTATTTGTTTTTTTTTTTAAAAAATATTTTTAAAGTTTTGAATCTGTGCGAATATATACGTTTAACAAACATTTTAATTTTAGCGTTTAGTTTTTTTTTTTAATAGATTTTATTTTTATTTGCGAACTTTAAGATTTTATTTTAAATTAATGTAACGACATATTTATATATCGTTACAATATATATATTTCCTTTTAATATTAAGTCACTGTTATCAAAAGCACTTCATTCAAATTTTTTAATTCTATGATTAATTTCATTCCTTATGTTTCCATCTTTTCAATAATATAATCAAAGTATTTTTAACTGTTAACAGCTTCTAATTCTTTATCATCAATTTTTATTTTTTCTTCAATCTGTTAGATTATTGAACATTATTTTAATATTTTTAGCTTTATCTCTACTCCTCTGACCATTCTTGTGATATTTTCTGAAACTTGTAACACTGTTTTCAGAAATAATCACATCATTGTAAAATCTAAATGGCAGAAGTAAATTCCATTTACTTTTTCTTTTTGCTTCTCATTTTAATCCATACAATGTTGGGTAAATTTTAAGTTTTTTCCTATCAAGCAACTTTCATCTTTTACTTTTAAAATAAGTGAAATCTTCTCATTTACTTATTCTCAGAAATCTTGTGAAATATTTTGTTTATTAATATTAGGTATGACAAAACATTTATTTTAATTATTATAAATGAAGTACAAACCCAAAAAACATTGTCATTAAAAGATATTTAAAAGATATTAAAGATATTTAGAGGGTTGCATTAGATCCTAAGATCTAGATGCAGTGCTCTCAGATCCAAGGCTCATCACTGATGAAATCCACAAGCCAGAAACTAGTCTGGGGATATTGGATGAGTAGGCACTAGAGGGTGATCTTATGCACAAGCCTTCTGGCATCCATTGATTACTCTGTTTAGCACAGGTGGCACTACTATATGGAGTTTTGCTTTGCTTTGTTTATAAAACATATTTTGTTAAATAATATATATAGTGTTTTATTTTAGTAAGCATATATCAATATTATGACTTTTAATAAATTGCAAGGCCATATTTGGTAGCTGAAAATAGGACTTAACAGTATGTGATAAATTAATATAGCTGTAAAATTCGTTCTTTTTCATGATGATTATATTTAAACATAAAAAGGAACACTTGTATTAATAGATTTGTAATAGGATGTATTAGTGTATTTTTGAAATTATCATAGATGTCTGAAGCAAGCTTTAAAACTGCCCATTTTATTGTTATTGAACAGACTTATTTAAAATGGTTGACAGAATAAAACAATTGATGTAATATGTATTAAATAAAACTATATATATATATTGTCACCTCAACTTTCTCAGCGCAATCTTTCACTTACTTATCCTCAATAAACTCTCATTTATTTCAAGTAGCTAGTCAATTGCATTCTATACTAACTTTAGGATCAAATATACCAGGGGCGCCAAATTGCAGCTATAAATTGTAATGCCCACCAGAGATCATCATCATTAGTCAATTTATGACTAAATAAGATACTGGAGAAAGTAACTAAATCGTCTCTCAAAAAAAATAACAATAACAATACTATTGATAAACCATTCAATTTATACGTCTTAATTTCAAACCTAGCATTAGTCATGCAAATATTTCATGATAAATTTATTATAGAATTCATAATAATGAGACAACTTTCTTCCACAACTTTATTATAATATCTGATCGCGAGTGGTAACTACAGAAAATACTGTATACAGTTCTCATTTAAATATGACTGGAAATAAATCAATAATCGATGCAGACAACTCATAATCTATGTTCATAGTATAAAATGATTATTTAATTTATCATTAAACAAAAATTATCACAAATAAATCCTCCCTATTTAATTCCATTACTTTATTTTTCGTTCTCAGCATCTATCACTTTCAATAGCCACAATTATATAACACGAATGTCTGTGTTATGTTCTCTAATCTGAGAATCACTAATCTTATTTCTCTAACACACATAGATCTTTTGATCAACTATCAATTCATGATCCCTACTTTTATAATAGTATAATAATGTTGTTATAATAAGCTACTTGATTTCCAAACTAGCTCTTAGATCAATAATTGAACTGCTCTTTCTCAAGGTCTAGATCTGCCAAGAGGTGCCCATATGAGTGACTACACTGTAATGGATATGATCCCATGTATGCTAAAATAAATTTTAATACAAGTTCAATAGTGGGAATCACTCTAAACACCGAGAGCAGAAAAGGGATTTTATGTCTGCTCCCAATATTCACAACATTACAATGAATCAAAAAATTAAATTTATTAAACTTAATTTAACTATTCCCTGTCATTTTATTCTGTTATTTCTAATTTATTGACCAATTTTAACTAATAACTTTAAACCTATCATATTTTGCAAAAGTAAACTATGGAAGCAAACCATGGACATCAGTCAGATAAATCAATCAAAATTTACTTATGAAAGTAAATTACGGAAATAAATCATAAATCAGATTATGCAAATTAATGATGAAACTAAAGTATGTTAAAATGAATTATATAAAAGTGACTTATACAAAATGGATTATATTAATCGAATATAGGAATATTCAAGATAAAATTAATACTGTAAATCAATCATGGAAATACATTATCAATATAAAATTAATTATGTGAATCGAATATGGAAACAATATAATAATGACTACTGCAAATCGATCTTGGAAATAAATTATCAATATAAAATGAATAATTAAATTTAAATATGAACTAATATTACCTTAATATAGTGCTGGATATATAGATTCTGGAGATATTTGAAACACCAAAACACAAAACACAATGTAATCTTATAACAATAGTAAACTTTATTACATTAACAATAATGATAAAATTAAAATAAAAACACCCTTATTCGAATACATGTTTGAATTAACTGATTTCCTGGATGACTCACTTCTTGTTTTGACCCATTCATTTATTAAATAAATAATTAATAATAATAATAAATACAAACGCTCACACACGGAATCAGAATCCCGTATCTATATCTAGCTTAAAAAAACAACAACTTATATCTCGAAAGAGAAGAAAACCTTTAAATTTCTACTTCCCCCTTTTTTTTTTGTAAACATTGTCCATTGGACTATTCCAAAATAATATATTCGTTTCAATTACTCTAACTAACAATGTGAAATAATCTTAAATTTCTAAATCATTTTATCAAGCAATAATTTTCACATTTTCAATGAAGAAGGATTATATGTCACAAAATCCCCTACTGATTTTGCAAATGGGTTTAAATTCAAAACCCACACTTTTACGTTCATGCTTGTCAGATCTTTACGCTTTGACTGTATATATCTTAATAGGTCAGTATGTCCACTCAGCTTGACGACCTCAATTTATCATCATTCACAAAAAATCAATATAGATTGGTTAGTTTATTAATTAAAATCTCTGTCATTCCCCATCATACATATTCATCTGACTGAATCCTTATCCTTTCAGGGCAACTTTATTCTGTCCCATGTAAGAAAACTCTTCATATCACACATCACCATGCAGTATCTATAGCGTGCACACAGCCACATCTTGATAAGGGAAATAAAAAAACAACATCAACTTCAAACTTAAACTATTTGCTTGAGCCAGGGAGAGAGACCTTAAGATCCAGAATCGTGTAAAGAGCTCCTCTTAGACACCTATTCCCTATATTGGCATGCAACATTTTCTACACTTAAACTGACTTTATTAATAATTCCTTATGTTAACAAATAAATGGAGTGAAACTTAGTCATCTCCGACTGCCATGTTATATATATCATGAGACAGCCATTTCCCATCTATTGGGTGGTAGGATAACTTTATGTTAGTAATGACAAGCATTTATAGCTTATATATGCTCATATATACATGATTACAGCCTAGATAAATGACAAAGACTAACCAAATCCCGAATCAAAACATATATGAATTATTTCAATTTTAAATAGTCAAGCCAACAACACACACAACATTTATATTAATAACAGATCAACAATACTTTAGCATAATTATGGGTTTTACAACCATCCCCTTACTCTTCATATATACTATTAAGCACAAATTAAAATTTTGTTAAGAATAATAAAAATATTTATATCATTTCTCTCTTTACTTTTAAATTTAAATTTACATGAGTATCTATACCTAAATGGTATCAAAATCATTTTTTCTCTTTCCTTCAAACATTTTAAACATAAACAAAATATTAAAGTAAATAATCTAGTGATTAGCGTGTGACATAGCATATAAACAAAATGAAATATAATAAAAAAAAAACAACAAATGACATATTATATAAATGAAATAAAATAAAGAATAAATATCAACATTACAGATAGTCTCTTTAAATGTGTTTTCCTTCCACTGTCCATCAATCAATTAATATATTTAGTTCATTTTACTTGAGATAGCTATACCATTGCACATCAAACAGTTATTTTTAATTAAATGTGTATAGAATGCACAGACAGTCATTTGAATTAAGATAGATAAAAAAATGTAGATAGTTATTTTAAATCAAAAGTGTAGCTACAGGAGAATTAATAAATTTTTAAAAGAGTTCTATTAGTTACCTTCCATTTGATGAGTTCTTCCTGGATTTGAATTCACTTTGTTTTCTTTTCTACTTTTCCATTTAAAGGCTCAAATCATAGACAATAAGCAGTCTCCGATTACTAACATGAATTTTCTTTTAAACATTTTAGAAGTTTGCTGCATTTTCTTTAAACAAATTTTAAACAGCCAAATAATTATTATAATCTGAATTTTATACAGAAGTTTGACCATTCTCTCCTTCAATAAATTTGCAATAAGCAGAATGGACAAGTTGTAGCATTTAGTATAAAATGTCTTATTAAAAGTCAATTTCTTCATAATAAATGTGAGGAAGATATATGCACCATTTATGGATGAATTAGAAATTCATATTTTGGTCTACTATAAAACTTAAATACATTATTAAATTCTGAGAGAAAATTTCAAAAACTTGGAAAAAAAAACCTTTAGAGATATTAATTTTAGTTAGTTAGCCCAGTTCTCAATCAGCAAAAGTTCCTTTCTCCTATTTACTTTTTTCAGTTTTTATAGGATAAAGAGAAAAAAGAAAACATATGTTACTCCCCCCCCCCAGTGGTTCCTCTTCAAGTCTAATTAAAAAATCCCCACTCAGAATGAACAGTGACTCTTTTTAAAGTGTTACTTTTTTAACAACTTTGTCTGATCTGAAACCAGATCTCTTTAATTAACACATTGTCGATTAATTTATAGAAAATTAGTTTAAGAAGATATAATTAAAAACATAAGCATACCAACACTTTTTTGGTCAAACAAAGGTTACATTCATTTGATCTAAATAATTTCTTATTTAGATTTACATTTTTAATAATTTAAAAAATTATGTCAGTTTCTATAAAGAAAAGAAAAAAAATCAAACCCATATATCTGTATCACACTTACATACCTGTGCAGAACATGTTATAGAAAACTGATTATTCAGATTATATGAACACAAAATATCCATCACAATCTCTTATAATTACAAGCATAAAATAAATTATAATTTCTGATAATCCTAAACCTAAATATTCACTATAATACCCTATAACTTTAAACCTATTCTCCAGAAAGAAACTGTTAACCAAAGCTACTGACAATCAATTCAATCCTAATTCTCATCAACTCTTTAGTAATAGACATTCCATACAAACACAAACTGTCTCTATATATGTTGCTTTGGAGCTATATAGCCATTACTTTCTCAAATAAAGCTTAACTTTTCTTATATAAAAAAAAAATTTTTTTCCACAATTATTTCATTTTATTACATTTGGTTTATAGATGGTAATAAACCAAAAGGCTACAATATATATATATATATTGAAGTATAATGACTCATTTAAAGACCTATTTAAATTTGGCATCTGACACAATTGCTATACTGTCTTATTTATGAGACTGATCCTAGATACTGGATTCATTGAGGTTATATATGTATTTAGTGGCTCATATTTTAATATTAAATATTAATTTTAAATAATTAATACTAATTAAAAATAAAAACATTATAATATGTTATACTTCTTAGCATTAAAATTGTCCTATTTTTTTAATATTGATTAATCACATATATCTATATAACTTCTTTATTCACAACATTAGTTAAAACAAGATTTTATTTGCTTTGTTCAGCACACACTATTATTTTTTTCTATTTACTCTATTTCAGACTATCTATTCTCTGTTACAGTAATTAATGAATTAAAAAATAAATAATACTTCTTTATCGATTAATTAATAATTCTAAGGAAATAATAAATAAGGAGGATAAAAGCAGTGTTGTATACTCTATTAGATGCCCACAAATAAATTGTAGTGCAACATATGTTGGAGAAACCAAAACAAATATTAAATATCACTTTCAACAACATAAATATACGTATAATAGAGCAAGAGAAGATGATACAGTTTATTCAGCTTTTTATGTTCACCAAAATAATACAGGCCATATATGTAGTCCAAAGGATTTTACAATATTAATGTACGAAACACATGATAAAAAATGCAAGATTAAAGAATCATATCTTGAAAGTGCTTGGAAATATTATTTGTTATTTTATTATATTATTTTATTTATATTAAAGAAACTCTGTATTAACAATTGACACGAATTGTTATTTTATTTTATAATTAATGAATTCTAAATGTTAATGGTATATCTAGATTACCAGTTTAGTTTCTAGTTCCACCAGTTTGTTTCTAATGAGGAACAAGATTGCTTTTATAATCTAGACTCAATCATTAACTTTTATACTATCAGGATTTGAAATAGAATTTTAAAGATAGTCAAATAATATATTAATCATACTATGCAGTTTTTACTTAAATCACACATGATCCAGTTTAAATTATAACTTCTATCATAATGATCATGAATTTATCATTGACAAGCCTTTAAAAACTAAATAGATGATAAATAATTCTTGACAAATAATATTCATATGATTAGAAGCAATAAAATGCAGACATTTATTAGTGGCTTTTAAAAAAAAGGTATTTCTAAACTGAATATATAGATTTGATATTAGATTAGAAACTATATTAGCAACATCAGTATTATATTAATTACAATTGTCTTTTATAATATTTAAACAGCATTAAACTGTTGCGCATGCGCTTTAGATTTTAAATATAAAATGAATGAATACTAACACTTCAACCACATGATAAAGTCTTTGGAAAAGATAGAATGGCCATTTACCTTTTCGAACCCAAACGCTAAAAGTAATTTAAAGTGATTATTTAATATCCTCATGCTTTCACTTTCAAACACTTAACATTCGCCCTACAAAAGTATTTGGGTTCGAAAAGATAGATGGCCATTCTATCTTTTCCAAAGACTTTATCATGTGGTTGAAGTGTTAGTATTCATTCATTTTATATTTAAAATCCAAAGCGCATGTTCAACAGTTTAATGCTGTTTAAATATTATTGTTTATAAAAAACATCACGCTATATAAAATAATTGACTTAATTGTCTTTTATCTAAAATGTGTTCTACCAATATGATTTCACATGCCACTAATCACATGTTTTAAGAAAGACAATTTACTCTATTTACTTGACTCTAAAACCATACATTATATGTTGAAATAATCAATGGCCAGAAACCAGTCTTGTAGTGTGTATATATAACACTAAATCTAATCTTATTGACTAATCAAATGTAGTTTAAAGTTCAGATCTATATGATTATACAAGTAAAAAACATTATTATGTTTTATTTTGGACTCGTAGCTTCATAGTTAACTAAAAATGTAAAAGGTGGCCGTTAGAGGGCGCATTAAATTCTAAGATCTAAGTGCAACACCTCACTCATGAAAGACATAAGCTAGAAACTAGTCCAGGAATATTGGATGAGTATCCACTAGATAGAGATTTTATGCACAAAAACTCTTGCATTCATTGATACCCTGGCTTACACCAATTGGCACTACAGTATGAAGAGTTTTGCCTCTGCTTACACTTATAAAACCAAGGTTAATATGCAATTACTGGCCTATTGTCTGTTCTATATTTAAGTTATTTGGGTAAAAAACAACCAGCTTTTGAGTAGTCAAAATAGAGTTATAGATCACATGACCCAATTCTCTTAAGCTTGCAAGGTATAAACAACGAGCATTTTCCAATTGCTCAACAAGCTTTGTGATAAATGCTTAGCCAGATAAAGCACTTAAAATATTTCTATCAGGAAATCCCCACAATCCTAACCTCTGACCATGGTTTCATGCTTTGGCATTCCTCAGAGAAAAAGGGACTACATCTCACTGAAGATACCCAATAGACAAAAAATTTGTTTGATGATATAAATATGGTACTTTCATCTACTGCTTACTGGTTACTCAAGTCTCACAAAGAGAAGAAATTGAATAAATTATTGCTCCTAAAAGTATATTATAACATTTGACACAAGTGTTAAAATAAAGAGTTATTCTAACACAAAATTAAAAAGATATTTAAAAAATATTTTATTTATAAAATGATATTAATTTAAAATTTTATTAGATTTATATTTTTAAATAATTCTGCAGCAAATAATTTCTATATAATTTTGTATTATTTACTAATATCCTTTGTATAATTTATATACAGCAGACAGTTTGTTAAAAAAATAAATGCCTGTCTTAATTGTAACAGAGTTTTTGTTTTTGAATTCAATAGAGAAAAGAAATTAGTATTTCACTTGAGGTTTTGCTTTTCAGGATTATTGTAAATCAAACGACACCTAGAATCCAAAGTATTGTGTCAAAATGAAATAGGAAAAATAAAGATTTAAAATAGAACAAATACTTTTTTTTCCAAAAATATATTTGTTAAAAATGAAAAAAAAATTGGATTTTGTGAAATATGTGTGTATGTATTTGTGTAAATAATGCATCATTTATTTTCATGTGTGTGTTTGTGTGTGCACACATATTGATGTGAAAATTTCTTTGCTAAAAATTAAAAAAACAATAATTAAGCATAATATTAAATTGTGCTATCACACTTCCAACGTAAAGCTGTAGCAACAAATAGAAAACTAAATTAAATGGCTGAGCGCTTTCAAGAAGATGTACTTCTCATATTCATAGCCAGTTATGATTCATTCTTTGAAATCATTATATAAATAAATACCATATGCAAATTCTATGCAAATGAGTTACTAAGACCATCTTTTAGATATAGCAAAATATGCATCCTTATGATTAATGGTGAAGGAGGCCTCTGCTATAAAGTACAACTTCTTTTACTTTCACTTAATATCATGCCTCTCAGTACAAACTAATTTTGCAGATGCGGGTTTGAACACATGTCATGACATTTTTTGATGTTGTGCAAAAATTGAAGTGCATTCTGGATCTGTATGTGCCTTATTGTATCTATACTTATGTTGTGATATCCTAGTAGCTATGATGGCTCTTTTTTCATCATAGTATGATGCTTTGCATCCATTATGAGGGCATGCCACTCTGTACATAGCCTGTGGGATCTGATCAGAAGCTATAGTGTCTTTAGCATTGTTAATAAGCCTATTAGTTGAGATGGGTGTATGAAAACTCAAATAAAATTCCTTAGAGAAAGTCTTATAAAATGTTTTATGCAAAGAGTGCATGTAGGGCAACAGTATCCAAGGCTTGTTGTCTTCATCTTTGTGTTTTCCAATATTATTTACAAAATGTCTAATTTTTCTATATACTATATTGCACCTGTATCCTGATTTGATTAAGTTGTTAATATAATTAATTAAGTTAGGCCTTCTGTCTGCCTACAGGTTATTACTTAATATTCTAACATGGACTATAATCGGCAATACAAGCAGATAGTACATTTTAGCTTATCGGTTTGCACTTTTCAACAATGGATAAATTTTCTGCAAAGATGTGTGAGGTATAAAATTATCCCAAGTTGTTGCAGAGTTAATATAAATAACTTTATACATAACCGAAGCAATATTAATGCGCAGGTGCAGATATATTTACTTGGACTGGTCCTTAAAGGATGTAATAAGGCACTCAAGAAGAAAAAGTGGTTGCAGAGAATTTTGGAAAATTTGGTGATTCCTCCTCAGGTGACGAAGAAGTGCAACAATTTAGCGAGTACATTTAGTCATAAATTTGAATGGAAGTTCACATTTCTAGCAAAAAAAACAAGGAATGAATATTAATACATCCAAAAGAGAGGACTTTGTCAATTTGACTAATATAATATTGCCTGCAGTAGTTAAAAAAATATTGAAACTGGGTCCCAAATATGTTGGTGGTAGGTGGAGACAGCTGAGGATGGAGATGATGGCAGATATTGAGGCAGGAATAGTTAATGATGGGCGTAGGGATAGCCGTCTTACACAGTGGCAGATACATGGAGTAGAAAAATTAATGACACCAAAAAAATTTTTGTTGATGGTTCAATTATATGCATGAGAGAAGACAAGAGGAATACATTTGTCATAATGAATAAAAATGAATATGTTAATAAGATGAAAATACAAATTAATAAATTGAAATTTGTACACACAGTAAACTTTAATAACAAACTTAATAAGGAGAAGTTTATAACATTGATTTTTCATATACATTGCTATAAAGCTGAGTATTATAAAATGTATCCATTTTCTTCCACACCCCCTTGAAGGTTTGCTAACACTAAATTACACAATCCTGACACACCTCTGAGGTTGATGCTGGACTTTGGAGGCATGCGTTATTTTGAGACTGCTAAGAAGATAAATCATTGGCTGATAGATGACTTAGGATTTGGAGAGTTTACTATTAAATCTTCTTTCGAGTTTGTAGAGTGAATCAAGAATGCACTATTAAGGCCCGAGTTTAAAATTACTGGGTTAGATATTTCAGAGTTATATGGGTCTGTTAATAAAAAGAAGTCTATTGATATTATACAATAAGAACTCGTATATAAAAATGTGGCTCAGGCTCATGTTAGTTTCATAACAGAATTTTTGAGATGGTTAGATGTAAATATTTTGGCAATGTTTGAAGGCAAGTGGTATCACATGAAAGATGAGTGGCCTATGGAATTGCCCATGAACAGCATCAAGGCTAGCATCTATTTGAATTTTTACAAAAACAATTATTATCTGAATACAACATAGTAGATAATAATATAATATATACGAGGTAGGTGGATGACTTATTCGTTGCTGCTCTAGTAAATATTGTTGAGCACATCAAAAATCAGATACAAGCAAACACATCATTGAATTTAAATATTACATGGGAAGATATGGGGCAAGAGGTAAAATATTTAGATATCAAGATACTCAGAGAGGAAAGTATGCTTAACTATACAATGGTCATGAAGCCACCAGAAGTTTGTGGACAGATTCACCCTGAATCACACACACCTATGACTCACAAGTTTGCTGCAAGTTTGAGGCAGACAGAAGGTCTAACTTAATTAATTATACTAACAAATTAATCAAATCAGGATACAGGCACAATACAGTATATAGCAAAATTAGACATTTTGTAAATAATATTGGAAAACACAGAGATGAAGACAACAAGCCTTGGATATTGTTGCCCTATATGCATTCTTTGCATAAAACATTTTATAAGACTTTCTCTAAGGAATTTTGTTTGAGTTTTTATACACCCATCTCAACTAATAGGCTTATTAACAACACTAAAGACACTTTAGCTTCTGATCAGACCCCACAGGCTGTGTACAGAGTGGCATGCACTCATAATGGATGCAAAGCATCATACTATGGTGAAACAAGAGCCACCATAGCTACTAGGATATCACAACACAAGTATAGATACAATAAGGCACATATGAATCCAGAATGCACTTCCATTTTTGCACAACATCAAAAAATGTCAGGACATGTGTTCAAACCCACACCTGCAAAATTAGTTTGTACTGAGAGGCATGATAGTAAGTGAAAGGTAAAAGAAGCTTACTTTATAGCAGAGGACTCCTTCGTCATTAATCGTAAGGATGCATGTTTTGCTATAACTAAAAGATGATCTTAGTGACTCATTTGCATAGAATTTGCATATGGTATTTATTTGTACAATGATTTCAAAGAAAGAATCATAACTGGCTATAAATGTGAGAAGTACATCTTCTTGAAAGCACTCAGCCATTTAATTTAGTTTTCTATTTGTTGTTACAGCTTTATGTTGGAAGGGTGATAGCACGATTTAATATTATCATATTGAAGATGAACATAAAGTATAAATCTACAGGTTATTACTTAATAATTAAGCATGTACATGAAGAATGTAAAAATTTTGGATTTTTATTTTGAAAGAGAATCAAAAGGTGGGTTTTGTTTATTTGAATGACTTTTGTGTTTTAGAAGTGGACACTTTTTAAAGGTAATAAATAAAATAAAAAGATATGAAAATATGATATAAGCAATGAACACTGACAATTGCTCAACAAGCTTTGTGATAAATTCTTAGCCAGAGAAAGCATTTAAAATATCTGTCAGGAAACCCACCCACCCCAAACTCTTACCATGGTTTCATGCTTTGGCACTCCTCAGGGAGGTGCTAGGGTAGCTTCAGATACCAGATCTAAAAATATCAACCCAAATGCTTTCTCTGGCTAAGCCTTTATCACAAAGCTTGTTGAGAAATTGGCAATGCTCATTGTTGATATCTTACAAGCTTAAGAGAATTGGGTCATGTGATCTATAACTCTTATTTTGACTATTTATAGTCTTTGCCTTAAGTATTATGCAATTTTATAATGCTAATCCTACTAATATATGGTATGACTGAAGATATCTCAGCACCATATAGCTATTTGAGTTGGATAGGTGGGCTTGAAGACATGTAGGTGTCTGAAAATTTCAGATTTTCCACTCGATAAATAATCTTTTAGATAAATGCTGGCTTTGTCTTGGTGTTTCTAGGTCTAGTGTCTGAAGCTACCCTGGCACCTCTCTGAGGAGTGCCAAGACATGAAACCATGGTCAGAGGTTTGTAGGGTTTCCTGACAGACATATTTTAAATGCGTTCTCTGGCTAAGCATTTATCACAAAACTTGTTGAGCAATTGGCAATGCTTGTTGTTTATATTTTAATGCTTAAGAGAATTGGGTCATGTGATCTATGACTCTTATTATGAAAATATGATAGTATTGAAAAAACATTAAAATAATACTGAAAAAACATTAAAATAATTTACTGATTATTATTCACTGTTAAAAATGTTACAGTTCAACTTAACTATTATTACAAAACATCCCACATCAATAAGAAAATAACAAAACATAAAGTGTTTACTTCATATATCAGAATTAAAATTAATTAAAATAATCAAGATATAGCTTTTTCAGATATTGAAAGTTTAGTAAATGTATAAAATAATTGTCAAAATGATTTGAAAGATTTAACTTTAGTGAGGAAAATGAAAAAGAAATAATGAAGATATTAATGCATGTCATATTTATTTTGTTGATGTAAGATAACTAAGAAGACAACCTCCAAAATTAAGATAAATTACACATATTTATTAAAAGTTCGTCAAATATGCAATATTACAGATTTGTATTTTACGAAGAACTAGTCACAGAGGCTGATGAGCATGAAGTTTTGTTAATCAGAGATTAAACATAAAGATAATTATTTTTAAAAAAAAATAAAGAAAAGACACTCTGCAATATCAACAATAACAGTTTGATTTAATATTAGTATCAGTATATTTTCAAAGTTTATATAAATTTGTTTTTAAATTATGATTTGCTAATATAGAATTAAATTTTTTGGTTCCATCTGTTCAAGTATCTATCTATTTTATATTTGTATAAAAGTTATAAATTTAAATTTTATAGAATAATAATTAACATTAACAAGAGCACAACAAAATCATTCATTGTTTTTAAAATGAATAAAGAATATAAAGGGATATTCAGGTACAACAGATATTATAACTTAAAACATTTTATGTTAATTATTTTCAAAGTAATATGCATGAAAATTAAGTTCCTCCTGAATAATTAAAAATAGTATGTAGACATATAATTTTAATATCATACTAATTATATATAATGTTGGAGTTAATACTAAGTTTAATGATTAGATATTTGAAAATATTTTATATTTATTTTGAAATAATCTTGATTTTAACTTTACAATTAACAAAACATAATTAAAAAGGTGTTTAAAACTATAATTCAAGATTTTATATACCTTAAAAAAATTTTAAGTTTCTACTTATTGCAAAAAAAATCCTTAATTACTATTTGATCTGCCAAGACTTTCACAATTGTTGACATTATGTTGGCATATGGTTTGCAGATATTTGGTCTAATGTAGATACTTCTTAAAAGCTTATAGTGTACTCAGTTCTTTGTAAATTCTAAAAAAGTTCTGCACAATTTGAAATACACAATATTTTTCTTATTATTTTCTTTAAAAAAATAAATACTCTACAGTTAGAAAAGCAAGAACTATGTATGATAAAGAAGATTAGTAGATAGATGGACACCTGAATATGTGCAGAAGGATTCAAACTCAAAAGCAAATGCTTATAACTATCTTTGATGAAGCATTACACTTTACAACAATATTATCAAGTCTTTATTTAACCTAAAATAATAATGGTAACATGAGTATTTTTTTAAAAAAATATTCACATTCAAATATGTTACCATTTGATTTGATGCTTATAAATATGATAAACAATAATTTGAGAAACAATGAATCTGGAAAAAATCAAGGAACAGGAAAGTGAAGATGAAATAAATACACAAGAAAACAAAATATGAAGGAATAATTGATTGAGGTTTTAGTATTGATAAAAATTTTGAGGTGTAATTTGGAATTAGAAAGTTGTGACCTATCTTCTTTTTAAAAAGAAAAAGCTTAAATATTTTATAAAATAAAAAAGCAAAGTTTGAAGTTATTAAGCTATAATTATTTAAAATGTGATATTTTAATTTCTAATATTAAAGCAAATACGTGATCTTATAAATATATGCAAATCAATGTAAATGTTATGCAAATGCCTACATTTTAGCTTTTGGTGTTAGATCATTAGGAAAATTTAATACAAATAAGACTTAATTAAGGAAAATGTACAGTAATGTATCTTACCACTGAACATTACAAAAAACCAAAGATGCTAAAATGTATAGATTCTGAACTGAGTTCAGATCCATAAGACTATACAAAAAAAATGAGTTTGAATTGAAAACATCAGTGTATTTTTATTTTGGATTCATAGATTTATAGTTAAATAAATATAAATACAAATCAATGCACCAAACTTCTTTCTAAAACTTGTTTTTATATGAGTATTATAAAAATATAACCAACCACCAACATTTCGACTATTTTACAATATAGTCTTCATCAAGGTAACTAAAAATAAAAATACAAATACATAATAATAAATATAAATATCCAATATTCCAAATTCCAAAAAATAATAAAAATCATCATCATCATCAACCATTATCAATCCATTGCAAAATGAAGGTCTCTCCAAGTTCAATCCAACTTCTCTTATCTTTAGCTTTTTTTCTCCACATCACCCTGCACAATTTCTTATTTCATCCATTCATATCACATGTGGTCTCTTTCTGGGTCTTTTACAATCTCTTGGAATCCAGTTTAAGATTTCAATTGTCTATCAATTATCATCTCTTTTAGCAATATGTCCAGCCCAACTCCATTTCAGTCTTTTAATTTTTTCAATGAGGTCAGTAACATCTGTTTGTTCTCTTACCCATATATTAATAATAATAAATATATTAATAATAATGAATATGACTATCCAATATTCCAAATAATTCTAAAAAAATAATAATAATATGTAATAATAAATATGAATATTCAAAATAATTCCAAAAAATTGTATTTTTATCTTTAGTTATCTTGATAAAGACTATATTGTAAAATAATTGAAACATTGGTGGTTGATTATATTTTTGTAGTAGTCACATAAAAACAAGTTTTAAAAAGAAGTTTGGTGTATTGATTTGTATTTATATTTATTGAAAGTTATGTACTATTTTTGAAAAGAAAAATTTGTGATGATATTTTAAATTCTATAGTTAACTAAAAAGGTAAAAACTGGATGCTAAAATGTTGCATTAGATCCTAAGATCTTGATGCAGAGCTCTCAGATCCAAGGCTCCTCACTGATGAAGGCCACAAGCTAGAAAATGAGTAGGCACCAAATAGGGATTTTATACACAAACCTTCTTTCATCCATTAATTACTCTGGCTTGCACTGAGTGTTTCTACTGTATGGAGAATTTTGTTTCTGTGTAATGTATCTTGTAGTCAGACTAAAGATTTTCATAAAAAAAAAAATTGTTTTGAGCACAAAAAACAACCCACAAAGTATACATATAAACTAAAGGAGTCAAAATTATTTATTTCAGAATGAAGAGACTTGTATAAACTGGAAATAAAGTTAAAATGGATAAAGTCATATATTAGACCAAATCTACAGACTGCAATGAAAGTAAAAAAAAGAAATGTAATGTTCTTTTTCACAAAATAAGCAATTAAAAGTTAATTTCATGCATGATAAAAAAACATTATGCTTTGAAAAAGATAGTGAATTATTTTGTATTAGTATTTATTGTTGATGATAATTTAAAAGGCCAAATTTTACAATATATTTGTTCACTGATTATCACTCATTGTTACTAGAGAAAGCTCCACTGTATTAAAGAAACATAAAATTAATTAATGGATACAAACTATTGTTATAAGTCTTGCATTGGTGGTCGAGAGGTCAGCGCGACTGCCTTGCACTTGCAGGCAGTTGCCCAGGTTGCGGGTTCGCATCTTGGCCGATGCTATGACACTTAAAAAAAATAAAAAACTACTGTTATAATAGTTGTCATTTAATCTTAAATGACAAGATGACAATTAAATAGATTAATGGTGACACTGTTTATTAAAATTCAAATTGTAAATTGTTATAATATGCCTAATATATTTGTTTTTATATATATTTATGTTGAGAAAGTATTTTCTTTGTTGAGGGATGATGATGATATGTATGCAATATTATTTAGCATTTTGATTTTAATAATGTCTCTTATGTATAATTAATTAGCTTTATATATGTACTTATATGGATTAATATTAAATTATAATGGTTTTCAATATTTACCTGGAAATATTTCAGTTAAGATGTAACCAAGTAAAAACTAAATAACTGTTTTATAGGCTAAAGTCACATTACATTAAAAGAAGATTTTCTGCATTATCCAACTTAAACTAAAAGGAGGTGATCAGGTTAAAAGTATTATTTCTGGTTATTGTGATTTCTGCTTGTGATGACGGTTTTAATTGGTTGTTTATCTAGTCCAGATTTTATACCCATTATAATTTTACTATTTATTTTTATAAACTCCATGAAAGTCTCTTAAGAATTACAATCAATTTAGAAATATTTTGAAAAACTAATATGATGCAATGTGGATGTTGTAAGATTAACTAACATTGGTCAGTAGAAAATTGTATGATGTGATCAAGAGGTTCTCATATCTATTATCCTATAATCTGTCTAAATCATATAGACACATATAATGTAATTAACATATTAATGCTATGGATAAATTAGAGATGTGTTTTTATTCTGAAATGAATTGTCTTGAGATCAAAAACTAAGTTATATAAGAATTTTGTAAGAAAAGCTTAATATAGTTTAACAGGTAGGTATTCTTGGGATATCCATTTATATCATGGCTAAAAGATATACTAATATTGAAATAATGATTATGTAATGATAAAATTGAAAATTAGTTAAAAAGAAATGGGACACTAAATATATTGATACTGAGAAATGAGAAATACAATAAATTGTAGAATAATATATTAAAAATAAGAAGTAGATAATATAAAATATAACTTCGCAAGAAAAATATCAGAATAATAAAAATTATCTGCTCTTTAAATTATAAGAAAAATTTTCATATGATAACCTACAGATTATAAAAATAAATATCATTTAAATTTTAAAACAAGTTAGTACATAATATTAAGGTAATATAAGGTTTACAATTAAAGTAATTGAAGAAATTATATTGCATGTCAAACAGATACATATATTGAATTTGGTAGAAAATAATTTAAACATATAAAAATGATAATTTATACCATATCAAAAAGATTTACTATCCAATGATATATGAATTTAGAGTTTTTTTTAAGATTTTAAATACACATATATATTTTTTTCATATGGTCAACTCTTGTTCAATTCTAGGTAGACATTCCATATTATTCAGTAAATGAGATATAACATTTGTAAATATGAGCTTTATTAAATTAAGCCATGTGACATCTGACTTGATTTTTTTATCATTTTAAATCTCAGATTAATCTGTATTGATCAAATGAATGTTAATGCACAGAGTTAATGCAAAGAATAATATTGTAATATAATATTCATCAGTGGTAAGTCAGAATTATAGTGTTAAACTTATGGTTTGCAATTTCTTTTAAAATTTTTAATTACCTTTCATTTCAGTGCATATTTATTGCAGTGTCAAAAAATGCAGATAAATTAATAATAGCCAAAAGAATGATATATATATATATATATATACTGATAAGATAAAGATATTAAAACAAAAGTCAAAATGTAAAACAGTAAGTCATGTAAAATAAATCAAACCAGAAAACAAACATAATTATGTAAAAATTTGTATAATTTATATCCACTAAAAATGAATATCTTCAGTGTTTTTCTGAAGGTTTGTGATGGTGTTTTAGTTGCATTTATATATTGGACTATATGGCTCAGTTGGTTAGAGCATTATCTTAAAATTCAATACTCAAGAATCTAATGGTCCAGGTTCGATTCCCAGCAACACCTTAAGAAGAATGGAGAATAATACTCTCAAAACATTGTGCATATACTAATCTGTGTACTTTACTAACAGTTGAATGTATTTGGAATATTTAAATAAATAAAATGTTACTAAAGACATTCAATACTCATATTAGATAGATGATGGAAATAATTCAATATATAAATACAATGAAAATATTTAGTTTATGAAAAAAAAAAAATCAAAGTCTTAGATTGGTGATGAAAGTATTAATAATGTGGAAAACTATGAGTATTAAAATGATATAAATTATTAATGTATTGAATAAGGAGAGCTATAAAATTAGCTAATAATGGTTAAAAACAAATTTTTTTTTAAATGACATAATAATAATTTTCTACTTCTTCTTTTCCTATGTATTGATTTCTACTTTAACACATCATACCATTTACACTTTTCATAAACATTTTATCAATACTTTTATTTATATCAAACAAACAATTTCAACTGTCCCTGCAGTCATCATCAGAGCTTAGAGAGAGGAAGTTTGATAAAGCTCAGATGATGACTGCAGGACAATCGAAATGGTTAGTTTGATATAAATAAAAATACTGATAAAGCGCTGATGATGACTGCAAGATAGTCGAAACTGTTAGTTTTATGCAGGATAGTCAAAACTGTTAGTTTTATGCAGGATAGTCAAAACTGTTAGTTTTATATAAATAAAAATATTGATAAAGTGTTTAAGAAAGATGTAAATGGTATGATAATAAGAATTTGACTGGAAAAGATATATTTACAAGAATAAAACAATTATTGATAGAAAAAAATGGAAATTTAAGAGCAGTTATAAAAGCAATAGCTGAAGTTACAACTGCAAAATATGAAGAATTGATAAGATTTTAAAACAATTGTGAAAAATTATAGAAAAAAATGGATTTGAAATAATATAGTGTTGCTTGCAATGTAATCATAAAATTTGTTTTTAAATAGTAGTCTTTTTTTTTTCCTAAAAAAAAAAAGATAATTAAGTCAAATGCAAGAAGGTTAGAATTATGACCATTAAAGCTCATTTATTTAATCTTTAATATGTAGCTAAAAACAATTTCTATATACATTAGAACTTTCACATTAGAAAGAATAGGATAACAAATAAAATTGCTGAAAAATATTTAGAAAAAGCAAGAGTGGTTTATATGGTAGAATGCATTATTTTACTAATATCATCCTTCTTTTAAAACCAAAACTCAGTCTGTAAGATGTAAGTAAAATCAGGAATATTAAGAGCTAGTATATCTAGACTTTTACAATTGGTGTGTTTAACTGACTTCTGAAAGCTGACACTATTTAATAATTACCTTTTTATTTTTATACTGATATTTAAACCTAGCAGTTTGAAAATCAAACACATTAAGATTTGGATCCAAGATCCATAGTGTATATATGTGAATCTAAGGTAACCAGTTTTTTTGTCTATTAAATCACTGTTCAGCATTAGTCTGAAACCCAAATCTTTGGTTGCTAGGTTGAATCTGAAGTACATTTGAGCTTAATTATTTGGTCACATTTTTAATATATATATATATATATATAGTGGCCATCTGAATGGGCAAAGGGTTTAAATATATAGTGGCCATCTGAATGGGCACAAGGGTTTAAGATACTTTGTATCTTAAATAAATAGTTATATTATATTAAAAAAAATGAAATAGCCTTAGAATTTTAAAATTTTTGCTGGAGATTGCTTAAAGCTTAAATATGGGTTGCCTGTGCAGTTTACTGACCACTTTATAAGTATTTATTAGTATTATTGTGGTTAGTGAGGTATCTAATGTAAGGAAGGGGGGTTGTGTATTAATGGAATTGATACATCTTGTTGGAAAGATGCAAAGTTATCCTGCGTTAGTATAATATTATTTGAATGGTTTCAAAATCCTTTATTCATTAATTCTTATCCTTTTGTCAACAGTTAATAGCAGTTTCAATTATATTTAGTTAAGATAGTTTAATATTTAGGTTGTAGTGCATGTGCATGCCTGTATGATTCTGCATTATATTTCATTTCATTTTCATCTTTAATAACAGCAAACAATAGTACATTCACAATAAAAACATTTAAACTACAGTAGTTATTTTAAATAATTAATAAATATATATTTCTTTCCAATAATTAGTAGATAGTTAAATCAATGGATTATTTTATAAACTGAATAAATGATTAATCATTTTATTTGATAATTAATTAATATTCATTTTTCTTTCAAGTTTGTAAAAGCTATTTATTTTATTATTTGTATTTTTTTTTCTTGTCTTCATTTAGTTTTAAAAAAATCAAAGTGATTTTTTTTTTTTGAAAAGATTTGTTTTTGCATATGTAATTAGTTAGTTAGCAAGTTGTGTGGGAGTAACCTTAGGAAAGGCAAATGAACTTTTCTAAAGGGGGCTTTTAACAAAGATCTCTGGTGTGTAAGATTTGCTCTTTGTAATGTAATTGTAGACAGTAAACAGTGGTTCATGTATTGTAAAAATTAAAGCCAGTTACTGAAGTCACATTGACTTTGAAAAGACTTTAGAGTAAAAAACTTCCAAAGGAGCTTCAGAATTTTATTATGGAAAAAATTAATTAAAAAATGCAATTCTAAGGTTTTAAAAAAGATACGTCGGTTTGGTTAACTCTCTTCGATTTAAACACTTCTGAATTAACCCCTTTATAACTATTACTCTTTTAAAAATGTATGTTAATAATGTGCAGTCTACATTATTTCACTTAATTGCCATTTTAAATAAGAACGGTTTACATAAATATTATTGTTGTATCATTAAGCAACATATTTTTTTTGACATATATGGAAAACACATGCAGAACTGTTCTATAGAATATATTTTAATTTCTCACTATTTTTCATGTAGTGTTCTTTGTGAAGATTATACATAAACCTAAGGATATGTCTATTTTGATAGATCATATTATGTTTAAGTTCATCGTAAAGAGATAACAGTATTCATTTATTTGATATTTCTGGAACTAATGCGCATTTTAAATTAAGGAAATAAAATGTAAGCTACTTCTGTTTAAATTGAATAGTAGGATAGAAATGCTGGTAATTTTTGTTCTCTTCAATAAGGACGGAATATGAAACAAAGCATTATTAATTATGGAATTACTAAGGACAATTTAAAGTATTATTAAATGCTATTCAGAAAAAATACTAAGGATAATCGCGTATTTAATCCAGAACTGCACAGAAAATGTCATATTTTCAGTATAATAAGGAGAAATTAATTGCTTGCGTGTGATTTGGTATCTCAAATGGATATGCTATGAACACTGAAAGATGCTGGGCATATTTAAATTATGCTTATATATATTTTTTTAAGTTATACTGCAAAAGTTTATTTTAGTTTAAACTTGGTTTGGAATGTGTCCCATATTATTTCATAAACCCGGAGCAGAGCTTTGCAAATGAACTTTTATTTTAAGTTACAAAACTAATAACTTTTGTGTCTTTTATTTATTTTTTATTGCTTGTCATAACTAATGTATATGATAGGTAGATAGGTTTTATTTATTCTTATGTTCATTTATAATCTGTGTTATTTTGATTTTCAAGACCGTCTCCCCGGTAAAAAAATTGATTGTGTTCAAATAGGTCTTATTGTTTCCTTACAAGGATGAAAGAAATATTTTTTTAAATATATTATTAGAGAGGTTTACATTTATTTTGTATACTTTATAATCTCAAAGTGAAAAGGTTGTTCTTTGTTTAAATCAGCGAACTTATAATAGAAATAGTTTGTTAGATATAAAAAGAGTTCATTCGTAATAATTAGTACCGTTAAATTTTAAAAAGTAACTTAAAGTTTATTAAATTAAAAGTTATGCCTTAATGCAATATTTAATTATCGTATTACCTGCTTAGAGTGTAATTTAGAGTTAATATTATATATAATTTTTATTCGCGGGTGTGTGTTTGTTTTTGCATAATTATGATATTTGTTTGATAGAATTCAGTTTGTGAATATTTTATGCATAAATTTCATACATTGTCGTATTCTTCTGAGTTGAACGGATTGATATATTACCTGTATGTATTTATCTGCCAGCATGTATTTATGATGTTCGATATTTAGATAAGCTATGAGAATAGAAAGAAATTTGATTGCGTTATAATGTCTGCAGGAATAAAAGATCTTGCTTATTTAGTATATGTTATTAATTTTCCATGAGTAGAGCCTAGTTTATTTTATATGCGTATGATTAATGATATTTTTTTGAAGTGATGTTCTTAGGGCCATGGTGACGAGGAATTAAAATCCCCACCAATAATGTATTTAGAAGTAGAGGAGTTATTGTTGAAATATGATTAAATGATTTTTAGGAAGTTATGTGACGTTTTTCTTGGATTCTTGGTAATGAATTATTGTAGAAGTGTTCGGTAAAAGTTATCTGCTCCTCATGTAGATTCCCTTTATAACGTATAGTATGTAAAATCATGAAAATATAGCTTTGTGTTAATTAATATGTGGCTAGATAAATTGTTAGATTAACTCCTGATGTAGTATTAGTGTCATATTTATTGATGAATTACGACATTGTTCGAAATAAAATAATTGTATGATATTTTCTTAATGAATGGAGAGTTTATAGAAAAGATTGTTTTACATTATTGCTGCTTGAACGTGCACACACACGCGTAATATAAATAATATCGCGTATATAGAGTATAGAATTATTGAAATTAAAAATGAGAAATAAATGCTTTTGAAATATACTACATTCATTTAATAGAAGTATAAAATATTAAGATTAAAACCGGAAATAAATATTTTAAAATACAGTGTATTTATTTAAATAAAAGTTATCAATCATCAAATCATCAGAATAAACATGATTTTGTTGCTATGAATGAAAGATATACGTAATTAAAAGTTATTATTAGTCAATTATAGAAAGTTGCTTTGCTGAAAGCCAAATATAAATGATTTGATTTATTTTGTTAACCAACAGTAATATCCTCTCGAAAGTACCTATATCTATATATATATATATTGTGCTAATAATATAATATGTCATTTATTTATGGTCATATAGATGAAACATGCAAGCAAAGTATGTGTTCAAAGTCGGGATATTTAAGTTTTATTATTAATTTGTTTAGATGGTAGGGATAATCCCAAACTGATGCTAAAAATTTATTTAATAATTTAAAAGTCTGTAAACAAAGAGCCCATTTGAAAATCTTATGTTAAACCAAATTTATTTTATTTGTTATAATAAATGATTTGTTTTAGTTATTTAAAATCTTAAGAACTGTGTCTTGAGTTATTCTTGTGTACATTCGTATTTCCATTTCCACATCTCCACATTTCATAAATCTATTATAAAACAGATACATTATTTTAGAGTTATAATATTAAAGTTGCTAGTGTCTGACAATATTGTTTTCTTAATCCAAACATTATAAAAGAACATTTGCCACTTGATAAACGTATTAGACAGGTTGCCAAATCAGTATATTTGTTAGATGATGATATGAGATTAAAATACCCTATCTCTATCATTATTTTATTATTGAAACACAGTAAAATATTTTAGTCAATTTGTTTTATTACATTTTTGTCATACTTTAGAATTATAACTTATGGGCCAATGTAGTTTATTAATTCAACTGTGTTTGTTAAAATTCCCAGAGATCTTATTATGTATTTCTTGATTGGCATTAAAGTAGGTGTTTAGATTATAATATGCCAAGTCATAGAATTGTTTAAGAATATAATTATAGCAAGCTGATATGTGTTATACTTGGATGAAGGAAGAAATTAAGTTTAAAGTATATTTTAATAGACTGTACTAAGTAAACATTAGGATTCTTTATCATACAATTAATTAACAAAGGAATTTACATTATATTGAATGTTTTATAATATTTCTTCTTTTATTCATTTATTATCATATATCTTATGAACTGCCTATAGCCTCCCACTGAGCTGAACTGAACATAAACTTAAATATAGAGTCTCAGTAATAATTTTATATTATATATTTTGTTATATTGTTCTATTCATTAATAGAACTGGCACCTGGGCATTTCGCTCATGTAACGTATATGAGCGGTGTTGGGAGTGTAGGTTATAATATATATATATATATATATATATACAGCATCTATATAACTCCTGTAATGAGTAATCTATCTTGGGCCAGCATATTCATTTATAAAATTGGCAAACTAAATGTAAGAATGGAATTGGCATATTAAATGATATAGTTATATATAGAGCTCAAAAATAAGCTCTTAACAAGCTTTCAGAATATACCCAACCCCAGACTGGTTTTTGCTACTGGCATCATCAGTGAGGTGTTTATTAAATTAGTTTATTTGACATCTGACTTGATTTTTTTTTTGTTAAACATAATAGATAGTATAATGAGGTATAGAAAGGTGTATGTTAGGAATAACAAGAGGTCAAAAACAAAATACATGGGGGAGAGAACAAACAGATGTTATTGACATCATTGAAAAAATTAAGAGACTGAAGTGGAGTTGAGCTGGGCATATTTCTAGACGAAATGATAATAAATGAAACTAGATTCCAAGAGATTGTAAAAGACATAGAAAGAGACTACATGTAAGATGGATGTATGAAATAAAGAAATGTGCTGCGAGATGTGGAAAAGAGAGGCTAGAGATAGGAGAAGATGGATTGAACTAGGAGAGACCATCATCTTACAGTGGATTGGTAATGGTTGAAAACGATGATGATAATAACATATATTTAGAATATTTGTGATTCTAGCACATTTTATTACATACAACTTTATCTACTATATACAAATTTAAGAATGTTAACTGCTTCTCTAATGTTCTATATTGACTGATAAACACTTTCATATTAAAAATGTATTCCAGCCAGACCGTAGTTAGCATGAGCCTGAACTTAATTTGTAAGCACACAGCAATCTGCTTGTTTTTAAATTGTGAATATATAAATGCATATGCACATACACACTATGTCTAAATAATTATTAAAATACAGAATGTATTAATTAATAAGCAGTCTATATTTTAAAAAAATATGAGTAAAAATTCGTACTTGAGTTAATGCAAGTTGACAGATCTTTGTAAAAAGAGTCAATAAATTCTTTTATAAATTTGGAAAAAAACATTCAGTAGATTGCATTGGATCATTTCGGTAAATATATCGTATTGATTGGTAAAAAAAAAAAAGAAGAAAAAGAAAAGATATTATTATGTAATCAATATAAACAACTGCAGAAGCTTTATGTTAAAATTATACATTTGTTCTCAGAAAAGATAAAATAAATAAGATAACAGAAATAAAATTATTATCTATGAAATGCATGGCTTTGGATTAAAAATAAATGAATATTGTTTGAAAATAATATTAATAACAGCCGTGTGGCTGGGAATAAAACAGTTTCTGGCAGGAAATGACTTTAAGAAGTTGTGAATAGTAATAATGTTAAAGTAATTTGAGATAGAAATAAACATGTTAAAAACAAAAAGGATATAAAATAACTTGTAATAATAATTATAATACAAAAATTTCAGAGATTAAAATATTTAGAGTAATTTTTTTAGCCATTAATATTAATATGTTAATTGGTCATAATTATTTTTCAATTAGTCATATTTTTGCCTAAAAAGTTGTAAGTTATTTTAGAAAAATATATTCCCAAATTTTTTCAGATGTTTTTTTTTTTTTCCATATGTCATAGCATCGGTCGTGAGGCGAACCCGCAACAACCGTGTGCAACCAACTGCTTGCTTGCAAAGCGGCTGTGCTGACCTCTCGGCTAACAACCAGATGTTTTTAATGTGATAAATTGTATTACATTTTTTGCTCCATTCTGTGTATTATTGTTTAAGCAGATATTATAATCTATAAATTTTTAAAATCACTACGGTTCACTACGGTATTTTAGATTTACCTTAGTAAGACCGATATATAATAATTAAAAAATAAACTAAAATTTTAAGTAATCCATTAAAAAACGTCATGACAGCTCATGGAAAGTCCTAAGCTAATTTGTAAATTGGCAAAAAAAATCCAACTTTTATCTAATCTGAATTCGGACTTTTGGTCATGAGTATAGCAGTTGAATGTGCTAATTACCATGTATTATTTAAATGCAAGTATATTATATATACTTTTAACCTAGATGTAATTAGAGGAGATTTAAACTCAGACTTCCAAGCTCCCATCAAAGGCAAAGTGACTCTAAGACCCAGGAGCTGATCTTATAAAGGTGGGAACTGAGTGATGTTTCAAAAAATGAATATTAATTACCCCATCTCAAATAATAAAACACAATCAGTTAGTTATAACTACATAGTAATGGACCAGGTATTTGTATATAGATACTAAGATTATGGTACAACACCAACTGCTCGATATTTGCTGTGATTCCATACTATTACAAAATTTGGCTATCTAACTGTGGGATGATGATGATGATTGACAATACCACTTATTGTATAATAATTGGCCACACCAACTCAGGCTTGATGTTTACAGTGATTCCACTATAATAATTTGGCGACCAAAGTAACGTGCTTGGTGATTCAAACCACTTACCACTACAATATATAATCAGTGCTCGGTTTATATTAAGATGTTTGCCATCACCAGATTTTCAATGATATGGACAGCTAAAAAATTGGAGAGTGAAGTGGATTGAAGCCTGTCCATTAAAGTTTGAAGATTTGCTATTTTAATATAAACTGAGCGCTGAATATATATGTATGTGTGCGAGAGATGATCTGTGCCAACTGATGAGTGCTGGTTCAGCACAAAATACGTTTATTGGACATCAAGGGAGTTTGAATGTCTAAGTTCAAATTCCCTCGAATTATAACCATGTATATAAATTCTTGTCAAAAAACAAATTAGGAAATTACTTCTATTTTTAATTAATGTTCATTGACTTTAGCGATGGTCTAAATATCCATTAGGCTTTAATGTTCTATCTTTAAAAAAAAAACAATTTTTTATTTTATTTTAAAAATTTAACACGATTTTTATTTTATTATAATTGTAGTGAAATATTGTAATTTTGATGTTACTGTAAAAATATATATATATATATCTTCTATATAAATAAAAAAAATTGAAGTTATTTAATTTGTCATTTTAGACAAATGTCAATGATAATTTTTTTTGTTAAATAATTTTATATAAACTACTATTGTCCTAAACTATTTTTCTTGTCAACCATATTAGCATGAGAACATTTATTTAGTCTTTAAAAAAGGGAAGTTGTTCTAAGACATCATTCTTACTTATTTTTTGACAGAAAAATGTGTCACCTGCAGGTGGTTTATAAGCCCTAAGAGACAAAATTTCTTTGCTTTCCTAGTATTTTTTCCCTAATCTATTAGTTAAAACATGATTTTTCATGTGATATTTGACAATATCATTATTTCTTGTGTCATTTTTAAACTTGTTTTTTTTCTTTACAATGTTTTAAATATCGTAAATAATATATATATATATATATACTATTCTATTTGTCCAGTCATCTTACATTTGCATTAGTAAATGGAACAGGCTGTATTTAAATTATATGATTTTTTGAAGTTTTTGTAGATATAGTAGTTAAAACAGGCAAAACACTCCATACAGTAGTGCCATTCAGTGCAAGCCAAAATAATCAATGGATGCCAGAAGGCTTGTGCATAAAATCCCTATCTAGTGCCTACTCATCCAATATCCTCAGACTAGTTTCTGGCTTGTGGCCTTCATCAGTGTGATGTTTAGAGATAATAGTTACAATATAAATGACAGTAATAATTAAATCTATTCATTTTTCTTTTTATTAGAATTCAGTGAAATTTTCTTAGTTGTTATTCAAATCAGTTAATAATGTTTAGCCAAGCATATGCATGGAAATTACTGATTTTGTTTAAGAAGAAAATATTTTATATCATAACACCAAATATATTTTAAAGCATATGTATTGATAATACCAATTAAATATATGAATATCTACTTGATATTATGGCGCTCTTATTATTAGTATGATATGTTTTCTTGATGGAGCTTCATAGTGCTTAATAATATGCAAAAGAAAATTGTGATGTTCCTGGATCAGTCCTATTAGATAGTAATAATTGACCTACAAGGGGATTGATAACAGTTGGAAATATGGAAGACTCCAGGATGCAATTGGGGGCTATTAAAGCCTCAGGCATCTCAATAGATATTCCATCTATTCCTGGAGTCTCCGTCATCCCAATGAACATTTCACCACCAGAACCACATAGTAAAGATAGCTTATCCTCAGCCACCATCATAGACATGACCCCTACAGATATAGAAACCTTTAAAGATGACAAATTCCTTCCCCTACAAGGAATACAACCCATTAAACCCATCAAACACAAGAATTATAGGAAATTAAGATCAGACCTTGAAGGAGGTCAATCTCATATTGGGAGAAGGCCATTAGAAAATTTATCACCAGACCTAACTGAATCAGAAAACTTGGACCCCACTGATCATGCAGAAAAGAAAAGAAGGAAATACCAGTCTGATACCAAAAGAAGTCAACAAAGGTCAAACCAAACTGAAGTCTATAGCATCTACAAATAGGTCCATGAAACAAAGTGGAGCTTCACTCACCACTATCTCTCTTAAGATGATAAAAATATCGATTAAAGATATTATTTCGAAGGACTCAGACCTACATTAGAGCATTATTAAAAGATTCCACAATGAAACTGCACAACATTTCCTTATTCTTTCTCTATTACTTTGTTAAAAATCTTGGTATGGTTCTGATCTATCATGTCAGCTGCTTGATGGCGTTGATGCTAAGCAAAAACACATTGATATAACGTTCCCGGGTCAGCGATTTTTTAGAACTATGATTGACATAAAATTAAAAAAGTCAAACAAAATATAAAAATGTAAGCCAACTTTTTGGACTTTATGGGACAGTAATTAATCAGAGACTGGTTTTTTTTTTGTGTATGTGTGTTGATAAAAAATTACGTTACTTTCAAATAGCAAATAATAGTACATTAGATACTTTTTTGGACAGTAATTCAAACAAAATTTTACACTGAAAGCCAACTTTGACCTTTTGGGGACAATAATTAATCAGAGTGGCATTTTGTGTGTGTGTATAAAAATGTTTCTTTTTTAATAACAAATAATAGTAAATATAGTGGATCGGAAAAGTTAAGGTACTTTTTTAATAAAAAATAAAAATAAATTTTCCCCTTTTTTGGAGAATAATTAATCAAACACTGGGTTTGGGGGGGGGGGATAAATTAGATTGCAATTTACCCACTAAAGTTAATAATTATAACAAACTATTAAAATGAAATCCTACTCTGGTATCTGGCAATTGCCAATTTTCTGAGTTTGAAGCAACCATCTTCCTTGTCTCAGACAATTTCTTGGACAATTTCTCGTGATATGTTACTTTCATCAGGATTTTTGAAATAGTGCTGCACCACACTCTAAAGTGCAATTTGTGAGGGTTACACAGTCCTGATGGAACAGTGATGACAATGTTAAAACTATTAGAAGGTACTAGTAGGTCAGCTCACATGAAAAAAAAATTGGACCTGAAAAGTTAAATTATTTAGGCACAATGCTGTCCAAACACCTTCACCCGATACTGTAGAAAAATAGACAACCCAGCATTACGATAAAGTGCATAACACAAGCAACTACAGCAGCCAATATAGGCATTTTTCTGTGCTTTTATCATGGAAAAAAGCCATAGCAGTAGCTGGCAGCTGAGTAAATGGACTCTTTCTGTGTTTTATCACAGAAAGAAGGCTCATCTGCTTGGCTGCGGCCATGGAAATGGCATATTTCCAGAATTTAGCTCAAAATAGCACCATTAAGTGGCTGGCATGATAGAACAGAACACTACCAAAATCTTTTACCTAACTATTACCCAAAAATGTAAACCTTAGATACAATAAAGTTTTTTACCTTAAAAAAAAGAATATATAAAATAAAATCAAGAAAATAACATATTTTACAGTAACATTAATTTATTTAACAGAGCAATATCAATTACTTAATGAAATCTTTCGATGACAAATAATATGCATATAGAAATGCAAATCAATAAGGAATGTATGTATTTCTTATTGAATTTATTATGTCCATATTTATTATTAAATTTATATATACAAATGAATATTAAATAAAGTGAAAAAATATATTTTGCAATAAATAATTTGTATAAAATAAACTAAAGCAAAGAATAGTCCATACACAAATGTGTATTAAATAAAAACACAAAGTAATTCTGACACAAAATGTTTATTAAATAAAATAAAAGGTAGTCCATGGATAAAATATATAGTAAATAAAACAAAATAAAAGGTCTTCAATACACAAAATGGGCATCAATTAAAAGCAAAAATGTCTAAAAATATGCATTTGAAAAATAAAGAAATACGTTAGTCTATGTAGAAAATGTATTCTAAATAAAGTAAAACAAAATATAATTCGTAGTATTTTAAGTGAAAGCAAACCAAATCAAATGCAAGTATAAGATGAAAATCTAATCATAAGAAATGAAATTAATAAAAATGAAAGTATCCATGGTAGCAAGTCTGTCAAATAAAAACATAAAACTAAATTATGTTTGAACAAGCAAAAAAAATTGGAAATGGATAATAAATTCATGTATGGAAAGTGTTTAAAATATTATTCAACAATGCAACAGAAAGATCTTAATTTTCTTTGCTCAACATGTTAATACAGATTAAAAATATGAAGACAACTAATAGTACTATATAAAAATGGTAAAGTTGTTCCCTGACAAAGGTCATGATTGTAGTATCTCTATTGGCATAATGCAAAAATAATGGAGTATCAGTACTCTGTTATCTAATAGGTAACAACAAAATCTTTCTGAACCAGGAAAAAAATAAACCATCTTATGCACAACTTTTACCAATATATATTTAAAACTAATTTTATATACTTTTGCTGATGGAGTGGAAGTTTTATAAATTTACTTCTAATTTCAAAAGTTTTTACTTATCTTGTGATATTTTAACTCATTGGGAGTTTCAATAACTTCCCGTTTATTACATATGCACTGAATTATTTATTATTTACACATACAATACAGGGGATTTGAACACAGACTTTCAAGCACTTCAACTATCCACACTATTTTATACCACTGATATACATGACCATATAAACACTCATTAATACATGTATTTCGTTCTGAACCATCACTCATCAGTTGGTCCCGATCATCATCTCCCACACACACATATATATATAATCAGTGCTCTGTTTACATTAAGGTAGCAAATCTTCTTACTTTAATGGACAGGCTTCAATCTAGTCCAACCTCCAACTCTTCAGCCACCGATACCATTGAAAAACTGATGATGGAACATCCAAATCCCATGCTGATGCCAATATTGTTATGCACATCTATGTATTTAAATGGATAAGTTCCTATACATGATGGATCAGAGTGACTTGAGGTCAACTTGGGCATAACAGATAATATTGGCATCAGCATGAGATTTGGGCACTCCATCATCAGTTTTTCAACAATATGAATGGCTGAAAGTTTGAGGTTGGAGTGGGTTGAAGCCTTGACATTAAAGTATGAAGACTTGTTATCTTAATATAAATTTAGCATTGATTATATATGTGTGTGGAAGATGATCTGGACCAACTGATAATTGCTGGTTCTGTAAGAAATATGTATATTGGTGATTATTTATCTTTTCTACATATGTGTGGTCATATGTATCAATGGTAGGAGATGATGTGGATAGTTGAAGGGTGCTTAAAAGTCTGTGTTCAAATAACCTATATTTACAATTAAGCTCCAGGTATATGAAGCCTGCCTGTATTCAAATATTACATGCAATACATATATTTCAAGTTTTGTTTTTGTCAGTAAATCATCTTCTCTTAATCCTATTATTTAACTGCCAAACTCACCACTACAAAATAAAGAAATATGTACTCATAATGACTGACCAGTCCACTGCAATTATCAGTGATCTTTGAGAGCACATTACAAAATTTACATAGCTTGTAATATTTCTATAAATATTAAAATTTATTGTAATTTTCAGCCATGTATAGTTTCAAAAATTGCTTGCATAACTCTCTTTCATTCACTTACACTATCCCTTTTATATTTTTTCTTATAGAACCAATTTGCTCATAAAGCAAACAAGCGATGGAAACTATTCACCATTGTCTACATATTTGTTCATAATGAGTTCATATTTTATAAATTGATATTTATTTAGTGTTTTCCTGAAGGTTTGTGATGCTGGTGTTTTAGTTGTATTTTTTATATTGGACCATTTCCATCATCTAATATGAGTACTGAATGTCTTTAGAAAAAATTAAAGTTATTTAAATATTCAAAATACATTCAATTGTTATGCACAATGTTTTGACTGGTATTATTCTCCCCTCTTCTTCAGGTGTTTCTGGCAGGACCAGTAACAGTATTAGCATAAGATTCAAACCGGGACTCTTAGATTCTTGAGTATTGAATTTTAAGGTAACACTCTAACCAACTGAGCAGTTGAGTACTGAGCAGTTGGTTAGAGCATTACCTTAAATTCAGTGTTCAAGACTCTAAGAATCCAGGTTTGAATTCCATGCTAGTACTGTCACTGGTCAGGCCAGCAACACATGAAGAAGAGGGGAGAATAAATACCTCTTGAAATGTTGTGCCCATACTAATGTCTTTGATGTTACTATGAATGTATTTGGAATATTTAAATAAAGTTAAATTTTTCTAAAGATATTCAATACTCGTATTAGATGATGGAAATAGACTGATATTTATTTACTTTATAATATCAAAACCCTTATTTTTAGTTATTTTCATGTCATAATTAACTACTACTTTTATATTATTAAGATTTTAATTTTTGTATCAGTATTGTAATCTGATTCATAATCATCATAATATATATATTTATTATATCTTTGATCTGTTTTATTTACTATATAAATTCATAAAAATCAGTCAACACTTAGACAATCCCAATATCAATAACAATCAACAATCACAATCTGTTGCCAAGGCAACCTTTAAACAATAAAGATGGAAGCCCATCTTTATTTATGGTTCAATATATTTACATAGACACTAAAGATTGCAACTTGACCACAGAGACTGAAATTATTGATACAAAGAAGTTTTAACAAACTTCCTTAAGAAGTAAATTATATATATATTATATTACTAAATTTTAATTCTATCTCACTTTTTGGTTGAATAAAATCTAATTTTTTAACTCATCTTATCTTCTACATAAATCTTATATACATCAATTTTATAAATAGAGAGCACACTGATAGATAACTTATATATTCCTTAAATTTTCTTTTTCCTTTTTCTTTTTTTGCCATAATAACAATTTTGACACATTGTATCAATTATTGAATATTCAGTTTTATTATGCATTATTTTTATTAAAATTCATTACTATTAATTCTCACCATTTTTGTTACTATACTAACTTTGCCAAGTGTTATTTGTTTTTTTCATTTCTGAAACAGATTCTGTAATCTTGGAAAAAACTCTATTAATCTATATCTCTAATAAAAAAAAAAAAACGATATGTTTTTTTTTTAAATCAGTAAACATTAAGTACATAAAGGATTTTTTTTTTTTTTTGACTTTACATTCTATCAATTTTCAAGAGAAATACCATGTCAAAATTCTTGGACTATTTTCATAATTATCATTAAATAAGTGACTTTTAATTCTTTTCATTTATCAAAAAGAATATGCTTTTTTTTAAAATGTAGTTTTTTTAAAAAACTCTTTATTTGCTTAATGATTAAACTAAAGGTATACCTGTTTATGTTTATGAGTCATTTTGATTCAGCATATTCAAAAACATTTTTCACTTCTTCATCTTAATTGTTCATAAATTTTTTACAATTTTGTTAAAAATTGTTTTCCAAGTGATTTCTCAAATTATATAGAATTTAACAACTTATAAAGTATGAATCTCTTTTTAAGACTTATTGAGTTGTTGATAAACTGATTATGAAGTCTACCGAAATTATATGTTTAGAATTATTTAAATTTTAGAATCAAAATGCAATCTATTTCATGTATGGCTGTGAGCATTACCAACATTTTATTTCATAAATTGAAATTTATTTTATACCTAAAAACCATTTGAACCATTTTGTAGTTGTTTTCAATTAAGATTTTGTATAGTTACACATGAGTCCAGTGATGGAAATCACCAGCACTAACAAATGTAAATATAAAGACCAAATTAAACATATTTATAATTTTCTAAAAAGGAAATAAGTTGATTTTGTAGGTGAATATTTCAGTAAGGAGAACGTTATTAGTCAAAATGTATTTTTTTTTTTTTTGGTTTGGATACCACTTGTAATAAATTTAGGTTGAATCACTAAATATCACATGATCACCATTCTTTATGCTTACCAGTGCTACAGTAGCACTACTCAATGCATCTATTGATTACTATGGCTTGCACTGAGTGGCACTACTGTATGGAGAGTTTAGACTCTGTAAATTTAAGTTGTTAAAAGTTTACATGTTGGAAGATCATTTCTTGCAAAAATGTAAATATGAGTTTATTTCATTTCCACTAAATAAAGTTATGAGTGGCTATTTTTCAAAATAAAATAAAAGTCTTTATAAATTTAGATGGTGGAAGATAATTTCTCACAAAAAATGTAAATCCATGTTAGTAGATGTTTGTATCATTTCCAGTAAATAAAGTTATGTCAGTATTTTTTCAAATAAATATTGACAGACTAATATGTAAGTACCAATTTTGATTTAAAAAAATTACTTTAAACAAGGCTTACTTTCTGCAAACTCAATCAATGATTTCTTTTGAAAAATATCCATACAGATTCTTATAATAAAACACACCTATTTTTATATAAAAATGTCTCACTACTTTAATACGAGAATTACTGATTTCCATATTGTTATATTTATTAATAAATTATACTATTTTTACTACAAATTGTATATATATATATATATATATATATATATATATATATATATATATATATATATATATATATATATATATATATCAGGGATGAAGGCTTCATGTATTGAACAGAATGAGTATTTATGTAAAATAATTCACTAAAAAATTCAAAAGCTTTAACTAAAATTCAATTTTAAAAATTCATTAAAATATGTACATATTCAACCTCACAAAATTGATCCAATAAGTTGCACATACAAAAGAATAATGAATTATTTAAACCCATTATTTTTTGTATGGAATTTCTGTTAACTTTCAATTTTTTTTTACCAACAGTTGAACTGTTTTTATATAAAGTAAATAATGAGTTTGACCATCATCACATTATTTGCATTGTTCATCGATTATAAGAAGTTTATAACAATGCTAAAATGTAATTAATAGTTAAACTTAAGAATGTTAAAAGTATTTAGAAAATAAAAAATATTTTGATAATGATTCTCTATACTTAACTAGTCACAATCTGATTTACAGATTAGAGCATTAATCTGGATGTATGTAATATGTCTATATTAGTTATTATATAAAAATTGTTGAAGCAAGTAAAATAAAAACATTATAAAAAAGATTATGTAGTGTGCTTCTGTTCCTTAAAAAGTCACTTTTCTTCACTGATATATATATTGTTAAAAGGAGGTTGCCTTGACAACAGTTTGAAATTGTTAATTGTTATTGATATTGGAATTGTCTAAGAGTTGACTGACTTTCAATGATATATATATATTACTTCAACAAAAAACCCCAATAAAAGTGCTGTTACAGGTTATTTTAGTCTCATGAAAATTTGTCAATTACTAGTAAATGATAGTTTTCTGGTAATATCAAAAGGCAAAAGTTATTTCTGTTTACATGGATATAATCACCTTACTTTTAGTCATTATAATAATTAATCCATGGAAATATTTAATTCAACATATATATGTATATACACCTGGGTCTCGTTTTAAGCGATAGACAGGTTTCTCAGAAAACACATGCAAATGAAATCGCACAAAAATAGACATAACTTATCTTGAAAAAGGGGGATACAGATTGTGATTTTTCAAAAATCATGTAAAAGCAAAACACCGATTTAAAATTACTTTAAAATTCATGCAAAAGAAATAAGGAAATAAAATATGACTAATAAAAAATTTCAAATTTGAAAAAAATTGATACAAGACAAACTTTTTTTAACTATAATATTTAATTTTATTCAAAACTATATATTTTTATGCATAATTTACAGTACAGTAATTGACATTTTTTATACACATTACTTGCCAATAAACAAGTTCATTTGCAAACTGGTAAAAAATCAAACTAGTGCCAACTTCACTCTCATGTTGTGTTAATGGTTTTCTGGTGACAACGTAATTAGTAATTAATCTTTGAGTCAATGATTTTATTAATTGTTTATGAAGCTCGTGATATCCAGACATACAACCATTTAGCTCTCGTTGGAATTTAAGAGCACATTTGTGAATAGTATCATTAATAAGAAAATAATTTGCCAACTGATTAGAAAGTTGAAGACCTTCTCGAATCATGTTTGCAGTGAAAGGAACAACTAAAATTTAAATTCTTATTTTTGTCTTTAATTTTCAATTCCGTTTAAAAATCAAATTTCATTTCACATCACATTAATTAAATTTCAGGTCATCTTAAGTAATTTTTAAATTGTTAATTACAATTAAACATCAGATTTTAATTTTTAATTGTCAAATTTAATTGTGCCCACTGCTATTACTCATCTTTTAAAAATAAACATGCGGACACTAAATGATTAATAATTGATTACATTCTTTTTTAAAAAACAAAAACAAAATGTGATTTAAAATGCAAAATTAACACGCACAATGTTTGAACAAATTTACATTATAATCTTGTAAAATTTAATGGGTGTATACATAAAATGTGGAAATCTTGATTTTAATTTCATTATTGCATAAAATCTTACTATTATAAAGCACTGAAAATATTGAAATTACTAAGATGAAAGTCGAATTCCAATAATGTGCTATTACTTTCAATATGATGTAAGTGCGCAAAATTTAATATTTAAAGTATTAGTGCATTATCGGAGTTCGACTTCCAGAGAAACGTGAATCACGTAACTTCAAAATCGCGTTAAATAAATCTGCGTAAAAAGAGACCCAGGTGTATTATGCATTTTCATTCCTTAGTTTTTAGTTTTTATTAAACTTCAACTAAACTAAACCCATAATATCCTAGTCATCTTCTTTAACTCTTCATTTAATTTTGTTATTCTTTCCTTATTTAAAAAGAGATGACAATTGACAAAAAGCAGCCTTTAATGATCGTGCTGCAGGATAAAGGTTGCTTCAAAATCTTTCTATAAAAGAAAAATGCAGTCATCACTCGTTATGCTTAGCAATTTCCAAGTAATGAGAGTTTGAACATTTTTTATCATTGTTCTATCTTTTAGATATGTTTCTGAAATGAATACGAGAGAGGTAAATCAAAAAATCACAAGCCTGAATGGAATTTAAAACAATTTTCAAATTTCTCAATTTAGATTCGAATTCAGGTCACGGACATGACAAAAAGTGATACAACTGTTCACTTAAGAACTTGGACAAGTCAAGTGTTGGTGGCTTAATGGTTAGCATAGCTATCTTCCAAGCAGCTGACCCGGGTTCGCTTCCCTGGACAACGCATTTGATATATATATAAAGATTACCCATTTAAAAATAATAACTTGAACAAAAAAAAAAAAAAAACAACTATTGTGCCATTAGACAAATGTACTTAAAGATTTAATAAATTTTTCCAAGTAATAGATTTATATTTATGAATTTAGTAACGCCACATATAGTAATACTAAAATTTTAAAGAAGTTTATTATTATGATTATTATTATTATTTAAAAACTTTTTAAAAAAAAATAGCCCCAACGAATAAAACTATATTAAGTACAGCAACTTATTATCATTAGATCATCAGTGCAGTATAAGATAAAAAGTTTTTGAAAACTTTTCACTTTATATTACTGTCGGGCAAAGGTTTCTTTATAAAAGTGTCGTCATATAACTCAACACATAACTCAATCTCTTTGAATGTTAAACGCCATAGGGCTTTTTTTTCTTCACATTTCCATTATATACCTTTATAACACTTCTCTACCTTATTTATAATTTTTTTATCAAATAAATTTATCTTCCACTAACAAAATAATTTATATAAATATAATTTTTGTATTTCTTACTTGCATTAAAAAAGCAATTTTAAATTAAAATTCATATATATTTATGGCGAAAATTTTAAATTAATTGAAATCAGTTATCATTGAGTATTCTGCCATCAGAACTGTTATCTGAACTCTGTTATTCTGAAAATCTTTTCATTTATTGAGACTGATGTGATTAAACATTATTAATAAATACAATTAAAATGCTATCAACAGAGAAAGCGAACAAAGCTCTCATAATGTCAGCAGTTGATTAAGTTAAGCATACGGCAACCTTCAAGATAATTGTTCTGATTACTTTTAAGTAAATGTAATTCCCTACAATGTTTAAAAACAGTTTTTAAAACTGCCATTAGAACACAAATTTGATTCATCTATTAATCTATTTTTCTCTCTGACAACCCTCTATCTATCAGTGCATTTGTGCCTCCATTTATCTATCTGTTTAAATCATTCACCTGTTTATTATTTTATCTATCTATCTATCTATCTATCTATCTATCTATCTATCTATCTATCTATCTATCTATCTATCTATCTATCTATCTATCTATCTATCTATCTATCTATCTATCTATCTATCTATCTGTCTGTCTGTCTGTCTATATATCTATCTGTCTATCAGTCTGTCTGTCTACCTACCTACCTACCTGTCTGTCTGAATCTATCTATCTATCTATCTATCTATCTATCTATCTATCTATCTATCTATCTATCTATCTATCTATCTATCTATTTATCTATTTGTCTATCTACCTATCTACCTACCTATCCATCTATCTATCTATCTGTCTGTCTGCTGTCTATCTGTCTATCTGTCTGTCTGTCTGCATGAATACAAACCTGTCTGTTTGCCCACTTTCTTTCGCTATCTCTGTTATTTATTTTCTGACTATCTGTTTATTATTTAACTTACATAAGAGTAATATAGTAATCCCTTAATAAGTCTGCTTAACATATCTCTACTTTTGTTGCAATAGAACCCAGAATGTTATTTTCTTTTAAGAGTTACCATTAAACATTGTTTTACTAATTTTGCTTTTAATATTTTGCCATATCTAAATACAGGCCTATATTATTTTAGAATTTTATTTTAAATTACTTACTTTATAATGCATTTTTTCACTGGGTCCCCCCCCCCTTTTTTGAGATTTGTGATACTCTGTCTAGTCTTCTCTTGAAGTCCATGATTACTATTATTGTTTTTAAAACCTGGCTGTATACTTATTATAATAAATAGATGTATAACTAAGTTACTTTGTGTTAATTAAAATATTTTTACTCAAAATAGCAACAAAAACTATTATTTATTATTGCCTTTTTATTTTATTATATCTAATCTTGTGATAATATTATGATAGTAAATCTGCCGTCTTTAACTAATCCCAATTATTTGAATAAATCCCACTCATTGATTCTGTTATATCTAGTTAATATACACACTTAATCTTTATTTCTAATGATCAGATATTTAATCTTCACAAAGATTTTTAAAATTACCAGACAAGGTACTGATCAAGGAATGTTTTAGTTATGTATGTTATGTTTCATTTGTCTTATGCAAAAGCAATTTAATCATGACTAAAAATAAGTATATATACATGCTTTCTCATTTCATGAAAAAACCCACATTTAAATAAATTTTTAGTCAATTAGAAAAAGCTTAAGGATTTGTAATTTACAAAGGCTTAGTAATAATAAATGCCCATATCTTAACTCTTTATAGTTTTAAAATTTTCTGAAAGCTTTTTACCAAATTTAACTTGAATCTGTTATTTTATGCATTTTCTGGAATCTTTTAACTAATTGAAATAGGATATTTATAAAAGAGTTCTTAAAAAGTATAATCATGTGCTATATTTTTTCCAAATAAAAAATTAATAAATGTTTCCCCTTATTCTTTGATTTCATTTTCAGTAATATTTGATATTTTCAGAAAACCATTGCAGTGACATAAAGCAATGGATGCTAATTGTTTTTTTTCTTTCCTAAACTTAAGCATTTCCTTAGGTTATTTTTTAATGTATTTAATAATTAGCTAACTCATTGAACACATTAGACAAATGTATAAAAAATTTCAATTTCATTGTATACTTTAGCTGTGAAAAATATTTTTAAATAAATCAGGAATAACATTATTTTTATATTTAAGAAATGTCCCGTGTAGTGCTTTTTACCCTGTTAAAATATTTTAGATTTTTTCAAAAACTTTTCTTGTTTTGCTCTGTTATTAGTAGATAATACTAATTGCTAGGTTTCTTTAGTATTTAATTAATTATAGAAAGTATGCAATTGGCCAGGTCTTCATTAATCACAAATTCACATGATCATGTTTGAGTACTTGTAAAAATTTGAGAAAAGAATTTTCTGCTGATTCACTATGCACACTAAATACAACTATTTAATTGACAAAATTGTGTATAAAACAGGTATAAAATGAATTAAAAATATGGCAACATTTTTCTGTCACTGTGAAACTAAAATGTAAGTATGTATTTTTATGATTTTTTTCTTTTAATAAGCCTTTTTTTATTCAAATTTTTGATTATCCATAACATGATCATTATAAATTCAGGTAATATAAATTCTACCATATTTAAAATTTGATGTTTAAATATGTAGAATTTATTTTTAAAATGCATTTTTCTGATAAATTTATAATACTAGAAAGCATCTAAAAATTTTAATTGTATAATAATATCCTGTCAAATAAATATAATTCAGGAGTTTATAAAAAATTTGAGTACCAAAAATGACACCTGGCACGACTCATAGTTCTTGAGTCTCAGAGGCCATAGGTTGGGCCATTCACTGCTTTGCCATAGATAAATTTTATACAAAGAATATTATTTGTATTTTTGATAATATTGGTATAATATTACGTTAAGAAATTTATGAGGGGTGGTTGAAGAAAAAGTTTTTTTAACATAAATTATAAATGAAACAAACATTTTTTGTATTTTCATTAAAAGATATTGCAACCTTTTTTTTCTGTCACATCTTGAAAACAATAACAAAATGAAGTTGATATGAATATTTCAGTTTACAAAATTCAAGTGTGTATTGTAGAAACATTAACAAATTTATTTCTATTTTTTCCAATAATTTTAATATAAGCAAAATATTAATAAATCAGAAACTGACAAACAAAGGCAAAACTCTCCATACAGTAGTGCCATCCTGTGCCAACCACAACAATTATGTGTTAATATAAGAGATGGTGATCATGTGATGTTTAGTGGTTTAAAACAGAAACTGATAAGTTTTGGAATTTATTCTAATTCATACAATCACCATACCTTAGTAATATTTTTTCTTTAATGCTAAAAATTTTAAAATGAAAAATTGTGATCATAAGAGAAAGTTCAAGGAGGTATGGGTTTTTGCAAAAGATCCAAATTCAATCAATAGGAAGAAGTCTTGCACCCCTTTGCCAAAAAAAAATGGAACATTTACATTTCTTGTTGCAATAATTTGCATATTTTATAAACTATATATTCAGCTTGCTCTTGGCATTGTTAGTTAACTAATTTTGCACTCTGATTCTGGGGAGAAGTCGCATAAAAGTTAACTCCATGTTATTAAGTTAGAATATATATATATATACTATGACTTTACTAATATAATATGATTGCTTATGTTTCTCTTCATTTTTTGCTTTGAGCTATAAGAAGAAATTGGTAATATTGTTTTGACATTTTATGATTTTTTATTTATTTTAAATAGCAATTAAAGGAAGTAAAAATAAACTTTAAAATACACTTTGATATAGTTTACATTAATGTTAATAAAAATCTAAATAATTTTACTACCTAAAAGCAAAAAAAAAAAAAACTTTCATCAATGTACCTTTTTAAAAACAAAATAGAATAAGCAATACCATCAGAAACTAAATAAAAAAAACTTGAGTCACTAAATATAGAAACATCAAAATAAATTTTTACCATAATATACAGTGCAACTGAAAAGGATTTATTTTTTACTTTTTATATATAGTTGAGCATGCTTTTGATGTAGGACTTTGGGATTTATTGGGGAATAATTAGGCTAATTATTTAAATTAGGTTTTAAATATTTTACTTATTTGAATGTTGAATGCTATTTCCTTTCTTATTGATGATCTGACTGTAGTTCACAGTAAATCATGCCATCTTAACTTTTCTCTTCCTATCATCTCATTCCAAGTAAACTAGATTGATATTCTTTGAGTCAAAGGCATGACTGAATTTTTGTTCATGATTCCAAAAGACAGATTTGTATTTGAGATTATGTTTTGCCTGTTGTTGTATTTTGCAAAAACTGAATGCAAGTTTGTGCACTCCAGAAAAACTAGTATTTATTCGAGAGGTTTTTTTAGATCGTGCACTGATAACTGACAAATTTAATTAATGCATTAACGTAATGGCGAACGATAATTCCAAGAAATAAATATTTGCTGATTGCAAATATTTCTAGATAAGAGACTTTACCTTATTGGACAATGTAATTAATTTCTGCAGTTATCAAAAAGCTATAAAAAGACTGGTTAACAACCACGTAGGGGCAGTATTTGAATGCATCTCCAGTAGACATTCCCTGTTCAATTCCAGTAGGAGATATCTCACATCAGTGCTTTCAGTTAATGTCCAGCACTCAGTGAAAATGTAGTCCACAGGTATAGCTGAAAGAGCCCACAGAGATGGGGAGACCATAGCCTGAGGAAACAGTCTGGATAGCAGCTGAATAAAGTGTTGAATTTCCAGCGGTTTTCAAGTGAAGTATCTGATAGACTGTTGCAGAGATGGAAGCTGTAAGGAGATTAAGTCCAGTTGCAGTGCTATACTATGAAGCATTTATGTGCAGCTAAACTGAACTGGGGCCAATGTGTGTGTAAACCTTGCCCATTGTGAACCATTTTTGTAGCAGCCAGCCTGAATGTACATCGAGGGAATTGAACATTAGCGAACTGTAGAAATAGAATTGTTGCAGACTATTTGCTATTCTAATTATTTAAAAACATTGTGTCTTAATGTATATTGTCATACTTATGGACACATCACCCATTTGTACAGATATACATGTTGAGCCATTTGTGATGCTTGGTCTAGATTCCCCATAGTAGGCGGATGGCTGTTGAGAATATTATCAGTTTATATTTACATTTTAAAGTTTGTTGTTAGTACACTGAGGGAATAAAAGATGAATAGTTGAAATATTATTACATTTGCTCCTTTTAATTTGGGGGGGGGGGGCATTTAATATCATAAATTAGATCAAAAGTATTAAAAATAAAATAAAAGTGGGGTGAGGTGGAGAAATATCTGTTTTAATCAAATGATTGAACATTGGGAGAGGGGTATTTGATCACATAAATTAAATCAGAACTATTGAAAGCGATAAAATAAAAAAGAAAGAAATGCCTGTTTTAAATAATATTTTATATTTTTTAACAAGTTTTATTTTATTAGATCTGTTCAAAGAATATTTTTTAAATATTAAGTGAAGTTCTGATTAGAAATATACAAAATAGGTATACAATTTTACTGATTTGTTTTTATTTATTCTTTATTTTTTCCTGTTTTTTTTTATTATATATTAGTTTTGTTACAATTTTTTGATATATTACCACTGATATCTATATTGGTAAGCAATAATGTGAAATGATATAGATAATAGTTAACCACAATCACATTACCAAAAACATCCTTTGAAAATGATGCAAAACAAAATAATTAATTTATCTCATGCACCATATGTAAATGTTATGAATAGGATCTTTAATATTAAAAGTTTCAGTATAATACAGCAGAAAATCCAAGAATATTTCTCAGTACTTTTGAAATGTACATATAAAATGATTAGATTACAGTAAATTAAGCTACAGTTAGCAAGACCATTATGCAGATTAAATAAATCAGTAAATCCAAAGCTCCAGAAAATCTCACCATAGAAAATTAGAAGAAATCAAGTATGAACAAAAAAAAAATTGATGTTAAGCTAAAATAGATGCCTTACAAGTTAACTTTAAGAGTTAATAAAGTTGTATAAGTAGCCTAATTGATTAGAGAATTACAGTAAATTCAGTTCATATATCTAAAAGTCTCTGGGTTAATCCCCATGCTAGTACTGTTATAGTCAGTCCTGCAACTATTGAAGAAGAGAGGAAAATAATTGCACTCAAAACATTATATTATTTACTAATTTATGCACTATTACTAATAGTTGAAAAGTTTAAAATGTTTGAATTTTTCTAAAAACATTTAACGATTAATATTAGACGATGGAAATAATCTTAAGATATAATTATATTACAAACTACTTAGAAACATTTTAGACTAGGAAAATATTCTGTCTATTATTAAAACCATGAACAATAAATGAAAAAAATGGTGATGATTTTAATTGACAGGAAAAACATTGCAAGGAATACATTTGGATAGAATTATAAAAATATATAATGATGTCAATATGAATTTGTGGAACAAATATTCACTGTCAGCATAATACAAGCTTATGTTCCACATATACAAAAGTATATGAAATGTTTTATAATCAAATTTAAATAAAAAGTGACAAAATTTTAATGCAAGATATACTTTAGTAATCACTGATTGAAATGAGGAAATTCTATTGGATATTATGGACTTGGAAGCAGAGATGGATCAGGAGGATGATCAATAAGATTTTATGCATGTAATGACATTTTTTATCCATCGCAGCATTGACAATACATATGAACATTATGGAATAGACTTTAAATAGACTAGTATATTCTTGACACCTGTTTGTGAACACCTTTATTTTTAGTGTCATAAACAGTTTTGGAGATCTTAAATAGATTATAAATCACTCACTAGTAAACTTCACTTGTTATTGTTATTATTTATCAACTTATATAAAATGAATTTTACTTCTGATGATTATAAAAATTGCACTTTTTTAAAAAATCATTTGGCTTAAGAAGCTTAAAGACATCAATTACCATAATTATAGGACCATCATCTTCACTGCTAATTATTCTCTTCTTTTTTTTAATCATCTACCTTTCTAAGCATTATAGTTTTTTTAAATAAATTGGATCATTTCACAACACAAAGGATAAAATTTCAGTTTGATAATTTATGCTTGAAGTAAATGTTCAATCATAATTTGATTAAGTATCCAAAATTTATATTTTGCTATTCTTACAATTCTCAAAAATCATCAACAGTATTACTGTTTTAAAAAAAATATGGATTTTTATTTATTTTTTTGTGACCAACTTTCACATTTGTATATGGTCATATTTAAAAATATATCCCTCTTTAAACATATTTTTCAGGTTTTTGTAGTAACACTGCTCAATGCTAGTATTCAATATAAAATTTGACTACTAGATTCTCTGCTGATAGTTAATTCAAGCAATCAGTTTCAAAAAACAGCTATTGTGTCTGACATTTTAATCTTTTTTATGTTTGATACTAATCTCATTTTTCAATTTATTTCATTTTCCATCTTCAAGATATTCTATATAATTACCTATAACTAAGGATCATCAACATTTTTAAGATTCTTGCTGCATAGTCTATCAATTCTGAATCTATATTTGTTTTAGTCTAATTAATCTCTCCTCATTTTACATTTGATATACAGCTTGAATGAAGATAAATATGCCATTCTCTTTTACTCTTTTGGCAATGTAAAATCAATCTGTTTAGGCATATCCAGTCTTAATTGAATGTTTAGTCCTGCAAGAAGATTCAAATGAAAATATTAATTGTTCTTGTATGTAATTTTCTTAAGAAAGTGTATAGTTTAACATAGACAACTGAATCAAAGGCCATATATACATATTTTTCTGGCCTTTTAAAATTTTTCTGTTATCCAATATACAACTTTATATCTGGAAGTTCTTTTTAATAATGACTTTGTTCTAAGCTAAATATTTTTAAAAAAAATTCTTATATGCATATTGTATAAAAGATATTGTGTAATACCTTGACAAAAAAAATCAAGTCAGATGTCACATGACTTAACTTAATAAGCTTGTATTTACAAATGTTATATATAGAGCTCACAAAATAAGCTCTTAACAAGCTTTGAGAATATCCTCAACTGTAGACCGGTTTCTGCTTCTGAGATTGTCAGTGCTTAAATATCCTGGCATTTTACTGATGATGCCAGAAGCAGAAACTGGTCTGCAGTTGAGGATATCCCAAAGCTTGTTAAGAGCTTATTTTGTGAGCTCTCTATATAACATGCGTAATAGCTTATATATTCTATTAAAATTTTTTGCTTTGATGTAAAATAAAATTGCTTTCTTCTCTTTTGTAGATCATTATATAGTTTCCAGATTTTTCAATGCAATGTGATCTATTCTAGTGCTTATATCTTTTGTAAATGATCTCTAATTATTTTTCATTATTAAAGATTGTTTGATGTAATGTATGTCATCAAAATTATTTTGGTTGATGTTATTGTAATAGAACATTTTTTTTGTATATATTTACTTTATGTTTCCTATTTTGATTAATTTGTTTTTGAATTTTCTTTTGATTTCATTAATTCCCTGAAAGATAACTCTTTTTTTAAAGACTGGTTTTCATCTTACATTGATATTTTAAATATTATAACAACTCTGCTACTTATTATTATTATTATTTTTTTATCACTTTTGAAATTTTCTGTTCAGTTCTCTCAAAAAATGTTTATTTTTTTTCCAAGTTTAGTTTTTTTTTTTTTGCAATTTCCTATTATTTATTTTGTTTTACCTTTTTTATGTTATACAATTTTTTGGATTTTTTTAAAACCTTTTTTAACATTTTCATTCATAGTTCTTCTGATTCACATAATTTCTAATATTATTTTTAAAAGCATTAAGTATATTCTTTAATCATTTTTAAAGTGTTGCATAAATATGTAATTATTTTTTAGTTATACTTTAAGTTTATATGTATAAAATTAAGTGTTAGTTGACAGACTACGAAGTTCCTAGGTGTATATAAATTATTTAAAAAAATGTTTATAGTTGTACTTATATATATATTTAGTTTATTGTATTTATTAACATTCAATTATAAAATTATGTAAACCTATTATTATAAAGTGCTGAAAACGTTTGAAATTATTCAAATGGAAGTCAATCTCTGATAATGTGCTATTTCTTAAAATATTATAAATTTCCACACACTCACCCGTCAGTAAGAATTTAAAAAACTTAAGTGAATCTCTTAAGTTTAGAGCGCACATTCTATATACATCAACTCTTACAGACTATGCTTAAATCAGGGCTTGAGTCTATTATGTGCCTGATGTTATAATCAAATATTCAATTGTACAAATCTATTTAATCCATCGCAGGAAAAAGATAGTGTCTCATTTTTAACCACCTACAATTAGATAAACATGACTTATAAATGTAAACCTATTATTATGACGTGCTGAAAACTTTTGAAATTATTCCAACAGAAGTCAATCTCTGACAATGCACTATTTTTAAAAATATTATAAATTTCCATACAGTCGTCCGCTGATGTGCTTGATATTATAATCAAATATTCATTTAAGTTTTTAAAACTCTTACCAACGGGCGAGTGTGCAGAAATTTATAATATTTTAAGAAATAGTGCATTATCAGAGATTGACTTCTGTTTGAATAATTTCAAATGTTTTCAGCACTTTATAATAATAGGTTTACATTTATAAGTCATGTTTGTCTAATCGTAGGTGGTTAAAAATGTGACACTCTCTTTCTCCTGTGATGGGATAAATAGATTTGTACAACTGAATATTTGATTATAACATCAGGCACACAATAGAATCAAGCCCTGATTTAAGCATGGTCTGTAAGAGTTGGTGTATATAGAATGTAAGCTCTGAACTTAAGTGATTCACTTAAAGTTTTTAAACTCTTACCGGCGGGCGAGTGTATGGAAATTTATAATATTTTAAGAAATAGTGCATTACTGAAGGTTGACTTTCATTTGAATAATTATAAGATTATGTATATAACTTCAAAGGAATACATGTGTTAAAGAACAATAGAATAATATATGTATGTGCATGGGTGTAATTTGTAATCTATAAACCTGTAATGAAAATTTTAAAAAAAGACAATCTTGCCCTAGATATAAGATGGGAAAACATATGTAATCATTGCTTTTGAGAAGTAGTTGATGAAAACTTTAAATAATTTTAGATGAAAGTAAAGGATGAATTTGCCTATGTTTGAGTAAGGTAAAATAACCAGAAAAATTAACTATTAATATAAGAAGATAAGATAGTGACTTGAAAAAAGAGAGAGAAGCTAAAAATGAAAAATAAAAATATTTTCAGATATGGGATAAGAATTTGCAAAGAGTGGTTTTATGATCATATATCCTTAATAGCCTAGTGTTAAATGTTAACTTTATTCAAAAGCTATTTAAGTGAATGTAGAAAATCATCAACATGAGATTTTTACAGAAATTGTCTTTCTATTTGTTGATGTAATAGAATATGTATTTTTCAATAAGATGTATTTTTGATTTTATCTACAAAAAACCAGAGGGTTATTATGATGTCTGGCAAAAATTTTTCTTAGAAATATTATCATCTACATGAAATATCCAAAAACAAAAATCATTACAATTGTAACTAATATTTGTTCTCATATCAGAATCATACTTTATACATTTAAACAGTCTATTTGAATCTACTAATTTTATTTCAATAATTTTAATAACAATATGCATTAGATAAAAATAAGTATAACACGTAACCTAACTAATCAGGAATGATTTACGAATAGATATTTTTTAAAAAAGCTTTTTTTTTCATTTTTTTTTCATGTGTCATAGCATAGGCTGTGAAGCGAACCCGTTAACCAGGAACAACTGCTTGTAAGGCAGCTGTGCCGACCACTCACCCACCAATTCTTGACACCTTTTATATTGGGTTCCATACTCTCATTGTATGTTACATTCTACATGTAATCTCTCTCTAGTAATTTATTTATCATCTTGATATATTTTGTCTACAGATTGTATATTTTAATAAAATCTCATTCATTTGTCACTTATTTTTGCTAAATATGGCACTGAGAGTAGTGGGTCGTGTGAAAGTCTGAGTTCGAATCCCGCATATATTACATATATAAATGCAGGTTTAAGCCTGTACAATGTATAAATGTGATTGCAAATCATGTAGAATTTTGTCTGTTCATAGTAACTGAATTTATAGATACTTTACAGTTTTTATTTTTTATATTTTCAAAAAATTCCCTTGCAGTAAAACAAATTTTTTGTCAAATTTACTTAACAGTTGCTATATCCTAAGGATATTTTTACATCTGTCAAGAGAGCATCAGTAATATTAAATTAACTTAAGTACAAATTTGAGGTAACAAAATAGATTTATTACATGTCAATAACAAATAGAAAAAGAATAAAGAGTATATATAAGCTTCTGTGCGTGTTTGTCAATTTGTACACACACACTGTAAATAATTATAATCTATTAGACTTACGTCTTAAATAAAGTTTTTCACACCCCAATCCCAGTATGATTGCACTGTATATATATGTGTAAGATATGAATAACAAACCTAAATTTTGGCAGTTGTCATACCACTAATATGCAAACAATACTCTATTAACTTAATATGTGAAATCTACTCGCAATTATTATACTTTATTATGTGCACATCCACGTAAGTCTCAGCTTTTCTTTTTTGAATAAGTGTCAATTTTTGCATAATTAATTTATAATTAGTATATTGATTGTTAATGTACATTTAAATATGATTGGCATATATAGATCAACTTTTTTACATATACGCATATAAACAATACATGCACAGACAGACTAACAGTTTAGAATAATACAGCCATTGAACAATCTATTGGAAAGTAAAATCTTATTTAAGTCTTCCTCCCCCCTAAAAAATAAAAACGAAGGAAATTGAAGGCATTATTGATGAGAACAACCAACTTCTGATTGAATAATGAGAGTTTGTTTTCCTTTTTGTTTTATTTTTTAATTAATATAACTGGATACCAATTTATTGACCATATTTAAGATGATAGATAAATTTTAATAAATCAGCCATCTAACAAAAAATACTAAACCTGTTGATTGTCTTATGCATTTTTTCATATTTAAACACCACGTTATAGGGACCAACATTGCCTTTCAATATCATTTATTTTAGTTTAGTTTTTCTGAAGCTAACATTTTTTTTTTGCTTTCACATTTATAAAATAACTTTCATAAGTGCTTCACTTCTTAAATTCAATAAGTTTAACAATTTTAAATAGATATGACTGAGAGGTTATCAAGATTTTCTATATCATCATAAAAGCACTTACTCTTTATTATACTTTGTTTACCAGTTTGGCAATTTAATAAGTAAATAAATGAAATTCAAATGTATTAAATAGTGATATTTTTTTTTTTTTTGTATTTACTATGATTGATCCTTTTTAGCAGCTGCTCTGAATGAGTAATTATACTGAAAGAATATAGATTCTTTTATGAAATAATATATCCTTCAAACTTTTAATAGAAATGTAAATAAATAAATTTCATTCTTAAAATTTCGATCAATGTAAACTGGTTATTCAACTAAATAAAAAAATGATTAAAAGCTTTTTTTTTTTTTTTAAGGTTTGTGTTTGTTCAAAATATTTAATCACATTTTTCTTAGTTATTGATTTGCAAAGTTTATTACTAGAAAAAGAACCAATTATTGATCTTCTTTTGTTGTTGATTCAGTTTTAGATATTTGTAATAGGATGCTCATTTGATATTATACTACCACAAATAAGTGAGAATATATAAAAAGTATATATACTATATGTAAGTATTTATCTGATAACAAGTCAAGTAACTTAATAATAGATTACTGTAATCAAGGGATAATACTCATACTTGTGTGTGCAATTAAAGGGGATTTGAATCCAGCCTTTCAAACCCCCTCAGTCTTCCACTCCATTTTATACAACCGATACTCATGAGCACATACAAGTGAAAAAGATAAATGATTTTCAATATTATTTCATGCTGAACCAGCACTCATCAGTTGATTCGGATCATCATCTCCTGAACATATATATAATCAGTGTTCAGTTTATTAAGGTAGCAAATTTTCAAACTTTAATAGACAGGCTTCAGTCTTCTCCATTTCCCAACTCTTCAGTTATCCATATCATTGAAAATCTGATGATAGCATGTTCAAAACACTTGTTTGCCAACTTTGTTGTCATACTATGTTGACTATAAAGTCCTTCTGACTCCTCATATGTAAGACCTTATGATGATTTAAATACACAGAAGAGAGTTGGACAGAATACAGGCTGAATCTGTAATATTTAAATGCAAGTATAATATATATAGTTAAGTTAGCTAAAGTATAGATACTATATTTGCATTTAAAATCTATCTGTGGTAATTTGCTATAACTTGTTATCTTTTAACATAATTAATTCTTTCATCAGTTTTATACTTAGGGTATCTACCAAACAATCTATTAATAATCATGCCATTAAAGATTCTTTTCCAAGAAAAAAATTATACCATACCTGTTTTGTACCACAAAATTTATCTACTGCTACGTATCATATCACAGAATTAAGGTGGTGCTTCCAGTTAATTTGTTCACTAATAAGAATAAACATAACAAAATAAATTAGAAAAATATACAGAAAACAATAGCATAAAAAGAAAAACAACATAATGTATGGGCAAATCTTAAGCGTTTGGAAATGAGAGCATGAAGATGTTAAGCGATCACTTTAAATTACTTTTACTATGCTTGAATGAATGACGCTTGTGAAATTTTTTAGAATTTATGATACATTATAGTAAAAGTAATTTAAAGCAATTGCTTAACATCTTCATGCTCTCATTTTCAAATGCTTAGGATTTGCCCATACATAAATGTTTGGGTCAAAAAGATAGATGGATTCATTCTATCTTTTCACAAAAAAATGTAATATAAGTTAAACAAAAAGATGTGTAGATAGAAAAAATGTACCAATTTAATATATGTTTTAGGATTATTTTATATATCTGAGAGAATTACTGAACCTCAACTGAAAAGATTAACTTATTCAAATAATGGAATTCTGCTTTTGTTTGTATAGTGTTTCACACAAACATAAAAAACAATGTCTATTATTTATTTGTTTTTTTTTTTTTAATAATTTCAGTAAAGAAATAGTATAATTCAAAAGTTGAATTATCTTTTAATTTTACTGTTTTTTCCTTTCTCTCATTTTGAAATATTTATTATAATGCTAGAATGGAGTTCTCGATATAGAAACATTCTGCATTGTAATATTTAGGGTTTTTTTGTTTTTATTTTATTAAAAGTATAAAATAATAGTGCAATAAGATTAAGGAATATTTTATTTAATCCAATAAATGTGAGTGAATGTTGATTATGATCATAAACATAAAATATTTTAATTGGATTATTTAGTATTGTCATTGTTAAAAATGTTGTCTTTATAATTAGATAGAAGAAAGGAATTTATGTTAATAGAATCATATAAATTCCAATGATAATCTGTAAATTGAAATTAAAAAATATCTATTTATAAAATAAATATGAATATTAATTAATATTTTGGTACTGTGGTATTAGAGCTGCAACATGAAAAATTATAATCGTTTAATCATTAAATTAATTAGGTTATTAAATCAAAAACATATTTTAAAATCTACATTTAAAAAAAAACAACAATATAATAAAAAAAAATACGAAAAGCATTAATGTGAAGAATAATTAAAATGCATGTTTAAATCAAATTGAGGATGTGTTTGCACATACATATTCTGCATAATCCATTTTATTACATTATACAGGCTTACATCTGCATTTATATATGTAATATATGCAGGATTCGAACTCAGACTTTCACATGATCAACAACTCTCAGTGCCATCTTATATTGCTGACTCACCTGATCACACACATGTTGAAAAGATAAATAATCACCAATATACGTATTTCGTGCTAAACCAGCACTCATTAAAATATGAAGATTGGTTATCTTAATATAAAGCTGAGTACTAATTGTATATATGTGTGGAGATGGTAATTTGAAACAATTGATGAGTGCTGGTTTAGCACGAAATACGAATATTGGTGATTATTTATCTTTTCAACATGTGTGTGATCAGGTGAGTCAGCAATATAAGATGGCACTGAGAGTTGTAGGTCGTGTGAAAGTCTGAGTTCGAATCCTGCATATAATACATATATAAATGCAGGTGTAATCCTGTACAATGTATTAAAATAGATTATGCAGAATATGCACGTGCAAACACACACTCAATTTGATTTCAACACGCATTTTAACTATTCTTCACAGTAATGCTTTTCGTACTTTTATTTGTTTTTTTTTTTTTTAATGTAGATTTTAAAATATGTTTTTGATTTAATAACCTAATTAATTTAATGATTAAACGATTACAATTTTTTATGTCACAGCTCTAATACCACAGTAGCAATATTTTTTATAGATAACAAAACTTTTAATTGAATAGATATAATTATAGAGAAAGGAGGGAGGGAGGTCAAATGGATTTAAACATATAGTGATAATTTCAAAAAGAAAAGGGTTTGGTGGTAATTAGATTTTAGTTTAGCAGCTGATCAATGAGAATGAAGATTGGAGAACATTTGTTGTTTAAAATGTCAGATGAGAAGTTCAGCCAATACATAGCTATCATGGAGGAGAACATACACCATGGTAATTTTAATAAAAATGATTCATGAAGTTGAACTGTGATTGTTTTACAAAATTTGAAGTAATGGAAAATTAAATTATGGCAGGCTAAAATTAACATATATCCACTTGAAGCCTGAGTAATGCCCTATAGAAGAGTTTAAATAATGAAATCCAAGAAGCTGCCTTAAAATTATCACTTACCTAGAATTTAAACCTGTTGCCACACTCAATTAAATAAATGACTAAATAATTATTTTTAGTAAGATTAATGACTAAATCATATTTATATTTTTTGCAAACTCTTATTTAAAAGACTTGATATGTCAATAATATCAATATTTCAATGCAAACATATGGAAAGCCTGTATTCTATTATGAGAAGGTTTTGTTTGAAAAAAATAAAACATTAAATACTGTTTCTCTAGTATTGTGAATATAAAGTGGAAAAAATAAATGTTTTGGAACAACTGAACAGCTAATAGTTAAATGAATTAAATGATCTTTGAATAAAGAAATTTCTTTATTTTAAAGAAAAAGAGAGTTTTCTTTTGTATGATCCTAACTGACATTAAAGAAATACTGCAATAAGATTTAATTTGTTTTCCAGAAGAGACCTAATAATAATAAGTAAGAAAGTGGTAATTAGTTATTGTGGTTAAGATCTGTAGAGGTCCCTAATATCGCATTTTACAGGCATATTCTTGAGGTTACAGCTTTAGTAAATATAAACCACTAAACATCACATGATCACCATCTCATGCTAGCACGTAACTGTTAGTAAACAGGCAAAAACTCTCCACATATAGTAGTGCACAAGGTGGCACTACTATATGGAGATTTTTTTCCTGTTTACTTAGTAAATATAACTTTCAATTTATAAATACGTGGTGGTAGTCGTGAACAATTTTATTATTATTATTATTATTATTATTATTATTATTATTATTATTATTATTATTATTATTATTATTATTATTATTATTATTATTATTATAATAATAATAATAATAATAATAATAATAATAATAATAATAATAATAATAATAATAATAATAATAATAATAATAATAATAATAATAATAATAATAATAATAATAATAATAATAATAATAATAATAATAATAAAATATTTGTTAATGATTTATTGTAAAATTGGAAAATATTTGTAAGTATTTGTGTGTGTCAATTATCACATTTTTTATTCACATATTTATTGTATGTTTTCTTTTATTAAATGATTAATGAATAAAATTATATAAATTTATTTATCACATGCAATTTTGGTCTTGTTTGATGGTTTGTTTCTGTCTTAAGAGAAATAGGTTCTGCAGCTGAGTATATAGAGCATATATAACTGGATTATTTTGAATTACTGCTCTTGAATTATATTCTCTCCCCTCAGAGTGTGGTGTCCTTATCCATAATGGACCTGTACAATTATTTGTTCATCCCAAATGGAAAAAATAAAATTTTGTATATATGTGAATAATTAGAGGGGATTTGAACTCAGGCTTTTAAGCACCCTTTGGTCAACCACTCTATCTTATACCTCTAGCTTAAAATATAAATATTATACATGTATTTAATTATTATATATGAATAGTAAATTCTAGAGTTTTTTCTGAATTAAACTTCGGTTTTAGATTAGAGATAAGTTACCAGTACATAATTTGGCTTTTACAATGTGAGGCTTGAAATAAATAAAAGCTTGAGAGAAGTTAGAGAGGGATTGTCAAATGAGAATTGTTAATAAGAATATATATAAGGTATGATAACTAATTCGTAGAGTTAAAATGGAAGATTGGCATAAATAAAAGTAATAAGTCAGGGTAATAAGTAGCAAAATTATAATTTAACTCTTCTAAATATTTTGATCTTACATATGATTGTTGTAGGAATTTTTATATATGTTTAATCATAAATTTAGTATATTTCAAAACTCATAAAAATTTAATAATACCTGTTATAGTTAAATTTCAAAAGCAAAACCCAAGTATTTTTACCATTGTAGAGATTCATACAATTTCAGATATTCATTTCTTTGTTTCAGGGGGGAATTATAGATGATTATTTATAATATTCCATTTTTGATAACTTTTTATCATTTTCATGGTCAAATGATTATTTAAATATCGTTAAAAATTGTAATGATTATTTATAATATTTCATTTTTGATAATTTTTTTTATCGTAGTAAATTATTAGTTTATTATTTCGCAATGACCAACATGGCGACATTGGATGTCTCCTTCTCTATTAACTATGCTATGATGTACTACTCCAAAGGCATATTATTCTAATCTTGGGATCTTCAAGATGACTTTTCCATATGATCTGCGGGTAAACTTTATCGATTAAGTTTGTTCGCAAAGCACTAGGAGATGTTATCTTAAAGATTGTAAGATTAGAATAGTATGCCTTTGGTGTAGTACATCATAGCTTAGTTAATACTCAAGTACCATATTATTAATATGGATGAGAAGTGCATGTTTGCTCTCTGTAATCAATCATCCATCCATATTGGATTGCATGAATTCTTACAATATACATTGTGATGGTCAAAATGTACAGTGTATATCTAAGGATAACTTGTGAGGGAGCTCCACATTTCAGCATCACATAATCAAGACTTCAGCTTGATACAAGAGACTCTATCATAGTTTACTTAACTTTATTGTTTATAAATAATGACAAATGCTAAAATAATGAGACACTACAATTTATCTATGTATATATATTATTACAACACAAATGATAACATAAACAACAGCAATCCACAGTGCAACACTGGTTTATTACTCTTTTACCTGGGATTAAATTTAGAATAATAACATATTATTTTCTTTAAGTGTCCTAGCTATTTTGGGTACAAATAAATTCAGTTAAAGATTTATTGGTTCTATTATTTTTCTTTTTTCTCAACCACCTACTACTTATCAGTAAACTGATCTATCTATCTATCTATCTATCTATCTATCTATCTATCTATCTACTATCTATCTATCTATCTATCTATCTATCTATCTATCTATCTATCTATCTATCTATCTATCTATCTATCTATCTATCTATCTATCTATCTATCTATCTATCTATCTATCTATCTATCTATCTATCTATCTATCTATCTATCTATCTATCTATCTATCTATCTATCTATCTATCTATCTATCTATCTATCTATCTATCTATCTATCTATCTATCTATCTATCTATCTATCTATCTATCTATCTATCTATCTATCTATCTATCTATCTATCTATCTATCTATCTATCTATCTATCTATCTATCTATCTATCTATCTATCTATCTATCTATCTATCTATCTATCTATCTATCTATCTATCTATCTATCTATCTATCTATCTATCTATCTATCTATCTATCTATCTATCTATCTATCTATCTATCTATCTATCTATCTATCTATCTATCTATCTATCTATCTATCTATCTATCTATCTATCTATCTATCTATCTATCTATCTATCTATCTATCTATCTATCTATCTATCTATCTATCTATCTATCTATCTATCTATCTATCTAGCTAGCTAGCTAGCTAGCTAGCTAGCTAGCTAGCTAGCTAGCTATCTTTATCATCTAATTGTCTGTCTACCTATTTACTATCTGTTTGTTTATCAGTCTATCTGATTACTTACCCATTTGATTTTTTTACATATAAATAAGTCTATCTAATTAGCTTCATGTAAATATGAACTATATTTAGAAAAAAATATTAATAGTAAAGTTAGTTTTAAATTTTATTGCCAGCCTTCTCCAATTTATTCATCTTTTTTTTTATCCAGTTTTTTTTTTTTTTTTCATAAGAGGGGGGAGGTGCTTTTTTAAATTTACAACTTTCTCAGTCAATTCCTATTTTACTATTATTACTCTGATAAAATTCGAAACAATTTTCTAGCTTTCCTTATGCTAATTGTGATACCAGTAGACAAACGTTTGAACATTGGCTTAACAAAAGATTACTCTATGCAGATTTTTAAAGACACGCTGAGCGCGCTTTCGGCCGCCGGTAAAACTAGAATCATAGACTCACGAACTGCAAGAAAGCATTTTTTTAAAATTCGGAAAATGCATGTTAATGCAGAGTAATAAAAAAATAAAATAGTTAAATGGTTTATTGCTTGGGAATTCATAAAACGTTGGAAAGTGACACAGCTGAGCTACGATTTATAGATTTTGATCTCCTCGGTTTTCCATTCGACCACTGCACGAAACCACGTAGAGAGACGTAAAGCATTAACAAACTGCGCGTCAAAAAATTTTGGAAAAAGTTTTTTAAAAAAAAGTTTAAAAGAGTTTTGATGGAATAAATTAATTGCGTAATGTCAGGAGTATTAAAAACATATCCAAGTCGTAAAACCAGGAATGGTATTTTAGCAAGTAATAAAAAAAATCAAACAAATGCACCGTTAAGTACTGAGATGACTAGAATTACTAAACTTGAAAAACTGATAATAATTATTTTCAATGACTAATACTTATAATTAAAAAAAACGAATTAATAAAAATAACTGCTTGTCATTTGTTTATCTCCTACTCTCTCACACATTTTTTTACTACCGTTAAAGTGAATATGCTTTTTCAAGCATTTGAAACTAAGTTTATTAAATTGTACCTTGATAATACGTTGAAACTATTTTGCTTTGATTTCGTTTTGAAAGAACTTGAAATCCAAATGATATTTTCTAGTTAAAGTCGCCTTGTCATATTTTCTTTCTAGTCAAAAACAAACAGTAATATTAAATTATTTTTGAGAAAATATATTCTGACCACGATTTTGCTGTCTGACTTCGTTTACTAATTTGTTAAGATCATTTTCGCCAACTTTCAATCAACATTCACTTGTGACTTATAAAAAAGGAAAGAAAAAAGTACTAAAGTTTTGAGAAGATTTAAAAAAAAAATCTACACACACATGAGATATAATACTTGAAAAAATTTTCCAAATATTATTGATAAATAAAAACTACTAAAAAATTAAAATGATCATTAATTTATTTCAGTAGATATTAAAAAAAAATTATAGAAGTGTTTTTTAAAATAAGCTTATTTATATTTATCTACTGATGAAAAAGTGCAAGCGAATTACTTTGAAATAAATTTTTAAAAATTGATTGTTATAAGAAAAAGTTTTGTGGTTTTATAATACCTCATCATCATATAAGAAACGACTTCTATGTAATAAGCCTGATCACAAGCTCCAAGTTTTTCTGTCTTTTCCAATACTTTTCAAAAACTCACATTTATTTTCTTTCTTAAGAATGTCAGTTACCTGTTTTTATTTAGTTATTTTCTTCATAACATCTACAATCTTTCAAATTTGTCTTTAAAGTTTAAAGATTGACTATCTTAATATAAGCTGAGCTTTAATTTTATATATGTGTGGAGATGATAATCTGGACCAACTGACGAATGCTGGTTTAGCATGAAATACGTATATTGGTGATTATTTATCTTTTCAACATGTGTGTGATCAAGTGTGTCAGCGGTATGAGATAGCATGAATGGTTGAGGTTCGTGTGAAAGACTGAGTTTAAATCCCCACATATTACATATAGAAGTGCAGGTATCAAAAGTCTATACTGTAGGGAAAAAATTCATATTTTAAAATTTGTCTTTTGTAATTTTCCTGTTTGTAAGTAAATGTCTTATCCAGTTGTTATTGTTCTTTGCATTAATCTTATACATAATTCTTTTTTCTTTACTTTTTGCAAATTTTATGCATGATTGTATTTTTAAGTCTAATTGACATATATATATATATATCTGGAAAGTATATATTTTTTATATTTTTATATAGATATGATACTATTATGAGGATGAGTAAAACAATTTCCACAACCTGGTTATATAAAACTTTTGTTGACCAAACTGCATTGTTAGTGTATTCAATACAAAGTCATCTAATCTACCCAGTCACTCTTTCACAGTTTTGATGACAGTTTAAATATGAGTGCAGTTTGAGAAATAATGGATGCACCATTTAAGATTTTCACAAAATAAGAGCAGCATACAATGATGTATTTTTAAGGATCTAAGTCTGATGACAATATTTATCAAAAATTTAGTGCATAATAAGAAAGGGTTATGTCATGCAGAAGTGCATATAAATGGATGATAAGTTCAAGGAAAGTTCTCAATTACTGACTAAGAAAATTGATGCTTACATTTTTTCTGGGATTCTCAAAGGCAGTATTGGAACCTTAACAGGAAAAAGGTTTAACAGAAAATAGTGCTCATTACATAGCTGAAGCCTAAAATCCAGACAAAACACAGAGGATTGCCATTCAAGGACATTTTATTATTGCATGACAATGCATACCTATATACCACAGTCCACACTGTTAACAGTCTGCAAAAACTTTGTTTCAAGATGTTAGAGCATCCTCCTCATAGTCCTGATCTTATTTATAAAAGTATCACATTTGGTTTCATGAGAAAAACCCTATGATAATGAAGACTAATGTAGAATGAAAAGGTGAATACAAGGTGCATTTGTGGTTCACAGCTCAGTTTAAAATATGTTTTAGAAAAGAATATGAAAACTTATTGACAAAATATATCAGTAATCAGGATGATTATATTGGAAAATGATACATTTGTATTTCAAAAGTAAAATAAATTCTAACAGTTGGAATGTGGACAGATAATGTTTGACTCACTTTCATGTATCTCAAAGAAAGAAATATTAAATATGTTGATACTTGTTTTTGCATTAAACACAAGTATAGTCTTCACTACTTAGAAAATAAGGTGACATTGAAAGAGTAGAAGTTATTAAGAATCAATCCAGGAACTTTATTCTTTTGAATTCATGATGCTACCCCAGCTGATGCATTTGGTAGAAAAGAGGTTTTTACCTCTTTCTTTTGAAATACACAAATTTTAGCAATGATAGCCTTTCATTCAGAAACAATATTTGCTTCTAATAGTCGCATGGGAATCACCCCAACACATGGACTGTAAAAAATTATAACACTGAGAAATACTCTCACTTCTGAACACAAGATAGAGTCTTTAAAAAGATAAAAATCCAACATATCTTTTTTATCTAAATGTATATAGAGAGGCCAATCTTAAGCATTTAGAAATGAGAGCATGAAGGTCTTAATCAATCACTTTTAATTCTATTCACCATATATTAATAAATGATGTTTGCAACATAATTACAATTTACTGTACATAAGTGTAAGATGTAATATTAAATATATATAATTATTTATTTATTTATCTAGCCTGATGTTTTTATTTGTAATAATAATATGGGAATTACCTGACACATGGCTGTATAAATTTATAATGATGAAGAATACTCCACTTCTAAACACAAGGTAGGGTCTTTGAAAAGATAAGAATAAATCCACCTTATCTTTTTTTAGAAATGTATATATATATATATGTATGTAATCTTATAATTGAATATTTATAAATACAGTATTATGTAAAGTACAACTTTAAAATTTTTAGTATAGTAAAAATATTACAAATTGAAAAAAATAACAACAAAAGGAAAATAAAGAAAGCTATGCTAATATACAAATACAAACAAGACTTAATTAACAGACAAGCAGCAAACATTAATATCATGAAATTGTGGGAAGGTTAGCCTTTCAAAGTGTTAGTTGACAAAGACTAGGAGGATAGTCAAGTCGAAAGTCCTCCTAAGTGGTATTTCTCCATTCTTTTTTATTTCATAAATAATTTCATATAAATAAAGATACAATAAAAGACAAATAACCCCCAAGATGCATTTCGTGCTGAACCAGCACTCATCAGTTGGGTCAGGTCATCATCTCTCATATACATCTTTATTACATGAGTATTTATGTAGAGCAAATTGTCTCATTTTTATTTTCAATCGTCAATTTACTCCACTCCCAACTTTTATATTATCAACTTTTTGATAAACACGTAATGATATCTAATTACTGTATTTATAAATATTCAATTATAAGATTACAATTACAGACATCGAATTATAATATTATATATATATATATAGGCCAATCTTTTTAAATACTTAAGATTGATCTATCTATATATACATACATTTAGGTAAAAAAAAAAGATGGATTCTATTCTTATTTTTTAAAGAATTTGTCTTATATTTAGAAGTGACAGTATTCCTCAATATTATAAATTTATACATTACGTGTTGGGGGGATTCCTGTATGTCTATTATAAATAAAAACGGCATGCTACACAAATAAATAGTTACATATATACATTTAATATTTGCCTCTGCTTATTCTATTTGGAAGATATTCTATTTTAAAATATCAATTTTTAAAAGTTCTAATTATTAATTTCATCAATATTTCCCATCACTGTAGATATTTTAAACCCATTTATAAACATGTATATATAAAAGGCAACTAATTTATTGGCAAAAATGCATCCTATAAGAATCAATCAGCTTACCAAAAATAAAATATTAATCAAGTGTTGGTGGCCTAGCGGTTAGCATAGCTGCCTCCCAAGCAGCTGGCCTGGGTACGCTTCCCGGTCAATGCATTTGACATATAAAAAATAAATAAATAAATAAATAAAATATTTCTAATTATTTATCAAAAACGGTAATATTTGTAAAGAAATGATTAGCAGAAAGAATAAAATTTATTTTGTCATTATTTTTTGTAAATAGTATCATTTGTATTCAGAATAATAATAGATAAAACTAAAGCATGGCTTTCTATCCAATGATTGGCAGTCAAAGATGGAGAGTTCTAGAAATATCTTGAATTCAGACTTAGGCCACCATTTGATAACAATATTATATTTAACCACTAAACATCACATGATCACCATTCTTTACACTTACACAAGCTGTTTGACACAGATGCAAAACTTTCCATACAGCAGCGCCATCCAGTGCAAGCCATTGACTAATCTGGCTTGCACTGAGTGGTGCTAATATATGGAGAGTTTTGCCTCTGTGTTAATATTATATTTAGATACTAATAACTGTAGCTGACTTTCAAATGAAGGAAGATTGCAAGACAAAAACTGTCTAATATTAAATGGAAGATTAATCAATCCTTTTATAAAATTTTATTTTTGATTAAATTCATAAATCAATTTCATTCCCCTAATCTTCTTCAGAACATAAAATATACACATATAAAATATAAATTACACAACTATAATAAATTATAAAACCTATAAAATCCACATATATAATACATAAAATATACAAAATATTTACACTTATACCCCTCAAATACATAACATTAATAAAATAATTGAAATCTTTAACATCTTAATTTTAATCTTTTTTATTATATATATTTAATATACTTTCATTATTATTTTATATTTTTCAAATATATTTATTTAATTATTTTTATATTAACTTATCTTTATAATTTTACTCTATTCCATAATTTATATTTAATTATACTTTAATAACATTAATATTTATTTAAACCTATTCTACTACTCCATTTTTACTTATACCCAATTTTTATTTTTACTTTTAACCCATATATACCATATTTCAAAATAACCTTTAAACTTTTATCATATTTATAATTAAAACTATCTACTTCTAATATTACGAAAAATTTAATTCCTATTTATTTTTTTTTTATTATATTAATAATCTTAATTAATTCTAACATTTAATCTTAATTTTCCTTACTCTTTACTTTCTTCTCTTTTCGTTAAACCTTTTTATTTTTTTATATTTTTCTCTCCCCTCTCTTTTTCCTTTTTTATCTTTTTTTATTTTATTCTTTTTTTTTATTATATCTTTTATAAAATCTCCCAACCAATTTTTAATATTTATAAACTCTTACTTCTTCCCCCTCTTCTATTCTTTTTACCCTCCAACTTTTTTTCATATTTCTACAACCCAGGTTTCCCACAAAATCCCTTTTTTATTTTACACCTCATATTCCCACTTATAATTTATCCTATTATCTCTTCCTTTTTTTTTTTTTTTTTTTCTTATTTATTTTTATCTCACTAATATCTTTTCTTTCTTCCCCTCTTTTTCCTTCTCTTTTCTCTTTATATTCCCAACTCGAACCCTCCTTTTTTTTCTCCCAATTCCCAAATATTTATACTATTTGAAACCAACAAATATTCTCTTTGCCCCCCTCCCCTATCTTACCACCTTATTTCTCCTTTCCCTAAATTTCCTCCTTTCTCTCAACCCCGCTTCACCGACCCCCTTTCCGAACCCCCCCCACAAACTCCAAATTTAATTAAAGTTATTACAAAATGTAAAGAGTCAATTGATTTAAAAAGGGGACATGGACTGTACTACAAAGGTACAAACATTGGAAGCATAAATGGAGTAGGATTCATTGTAAATAAAAAGTGGAAGAACAATATTATGAAGATCGATAGTGTATCAGACAGAGTGGCAAGACTAGTTATTCAAATTATGCATACTATAATACATCATATGCTCCTTAATTTACACTCTACAATGCAGTTTAACATATGATTTATTTTATTTCCTTCCTTACAGTTTCAACTGTCCAGCAGTCATCATCAGAGCTTTTATCTCAGTACCCTTTCTCCTACCACATACAGATAATTCAAGTTTATTCTTCAACAAGTTCTCATTCTGATGAAGATGTAGAAGATCTTTATATAGATTTACAAAAAGCTTTTAATCAGATCAAACAACATTTAAAAATTGTTCTGGAAGACTTTAATTCTAGAATTAATAAACAATTGAAAGATGAAAGTGCTATGGATAAATTGGGTTATGGTAATAGGAATAAGGAGTGGACATAGAATTGTGGAATTTACAGAAAAGAAAAACTTTACATTATGAATTTTTCATTGAGAAAAATGCTAAATGGAAATAAAATTGGAAGCATCCAAATGAAGATTTAGCAGAATTGAATTATATTTTGACTAATAGAAAATATATACTTCAAGATTGTAAAAAATGGTCATTGATTAGTAAGATGACAGATACATATTACTACAAAACTAGAGAAACAAAAATTATTAGGAGAAACAATATTTACAGTTGTTATTCCTAATTTTTAAAAACACTCTAATGAATTTAAATTAGAACTTGCAAACTGTTTTCAAATACTAATAGATTTTGAATATTGTTCAGATTTGACCAAAATCATTAGGAAGATAATTGATATACTTTTAAAAACTACATCAAAGATAGTTGGTGCAAAAAAGCAATAGTTGATCATTAAAATTTCTACTGGACAAGGCAATTTATATATAAAAAAGAAGGAATATGGAAATATATAAAAATAATGCATTAAGAAAGATTGCACATCCAGAATTTTATAAAGTGGTATGAAAAAAAGCTAATAGCAATATAAGAAAATGTAATTGATAATTAGCAAGGAAAGCTATAGAAGAGAATAAAAGTCTCAAAAGTGTAAAACAAAACTTTGGCATAGGTAGGAAATTTATTTCTTCAATAAGAAAAGAAGATGGAACTATTATTAAAAAGAAAAAGAAAGATGAGATTATGAGATGTGAAGAAGAGTTCTATTATGAATTATATAGCAATAAACAATAAAAAAAAGCATCGCCATACCACTGCTATATCTTCTGAATTGTTCAGGATTTTAAATAAAGAACTGAGATATGCAATTAAATCTATGAAGAGTGAAAAAGCTTCAAATAATAATAGAATTTATAATAAGTAGATTTTTCAATTTTATTTTTTAAATATTACTACTATATTCTTCCAATCAATTGGTATATTTTTATCATTTAAACATTTGGTATATAACTTTGCCCCCCCCCCCCCTAAAAAAATATATTTCTTTACTTACCATCAATTGTATATGAAATATTACTTTAAAAAACATCATAGATGTATTGAAAGAAACATATGGAACAACATTAAAAAAGTGTGAAGAAGGGAGTGGCAGTAGATGAATAATGTAAATTAAAATGACAAAAGTTAATGTAATATTTAAATACAAGTATAATATATTTTTTAAGGTAGATGTGATTAGAAAGTATTGGAACTCAAATTTTCAAGCTTCCTTTAGTCATACATTCCATCTTATATAACTGATACACATGACCACATAATGTGGAAACCCCCATCAATTGGTCCAGATAATCATCTTCCAATATATAATCACTGCTGGACTTATATTAGAATGGCAAATATTCAAACTTTAATGGACAGACATCAATCTTCTCCATTCACCAACTCTACAGACATCCATATCATTGAAAATCTGGGGGAGGGTTCAGAATGACTTACAGTCAACATGAGTATAACAATAAAAAACAATTAGCAAACAAAAGATTTGAACATGCCATCATCAGATTTTCAATGATGGATGGCTGAAGAGTTGGAAAGTGGAGAAGATTGAAGCCTGTCCATTAAAGTTTGATGATTTGCTATCTTAATATAAAGTACTGATAGTATATATGCAATGATGATCTGGACCAACTGATGAGAGTTGGTTCAGCATGAAATACATATATTGGAGATCACTTATCTTTTCCACATGTATGTGGTCATGTGTATCAGTTGTATAAGAAGCAATGGACGACTAAAGGTAATGTGAAAGTCTGAGTTTAAATACCCTCTAAAAATTAATGTAGTAACTACTATTTTAAAAATGTACAGCCAGAAGATTATTCTAAATGCTTCACTTCATCTTTAAGCTCATTAATTTTGTTATTATAGAACTTTCTTAAAACAGTTTACACTAATTATAAATATAATTAAATACATTATTTTTCTTTATTTTGCAAGACATCTATCAAGAATGAAGAAAAAAGCAAAGTAAATAATGCTATCAGTTATTGAAATCACTCATTACTGAAACAATATCATAAAAATTTAGTGCCATAATGAAAATTTGTTTTAGTTAAAAGTATTTACTTGGCTGCATTATCACATTTGTTGATATAGACTAATTTTGTAGGAATATTGATGACTTCTCTGATTTTTATTTGGTGATGAGTGTCACATCTGGGTACATAACTGGTGTTAAAAAATGTTATAATGTTACCAGTATTTATAACATGGAAAAATGTTCTAATATTATGAATTATGATCAAATATATATATTTTTTAATATGTGGGATCTGTCCAGATGAATACTTGTTATCAAAAAAAAGTAATGCCATTGAGATTCTTAAACTATCAGATTGCAACAATAAATAATATATGCATCTATATTGCTTCCCATTTTGAGAAAAAATATTGGAGTCCATTAATAAAAGTGTTTGTTACTTTTAATCAGATTATTTATTTACTGTTTTCTCCCTCTTCCACACTTTACATTCTTTAAAAATTCTATTTTTATTGGATGGACTTTTAATGTTGTTCCACATGTTACTTGTAGTGCCTGTACAATGTTTTTTAAAACATTTCATAATGATTTGATAGTAAATGTGATCCAGCTGAAATGCCAGTACTGTCAATTGCACATGGATGAATCAAGATACTATATCTTTTATATTGTTTTGCCTGTGAAAGTATTTTAACACACGCTAAACAGGCAAAAATCTCCATACAGTAGTGCCACCCTGTGCCAACCAAAGTAATCAATGGATGCCAGAAGACTTGTGTATAAAATCCCCATCTAGTGCCTACTCATCCAATATCCCCTGACTAGTTTCTGGCTTGTGGCCTTCGTCAGTGAGGAGCCTTGGATCTGAGACCACTGCACCTAGATGGGGATTTTATGCATGCCTTCTGGCATCTATTGATTACTCTAGTTGGCACAGGGTGGCACTACTGTGTGAAGAGTTTTGATTGTTTAATAACAGTTATGTGCTAGCATAAGAGATGGTTATCACGTGCTGTTTAGGATTTTAACACACATACACACAGAAATATATATATATAACAGCAGTATTATATGCTCTAGTAATCTGAAAAAGATTGCAATAGTAAGGTTATACAATTTAAACAAGAGGGGAAATCTATAGAAATTGAAGTGTTAAAAATCACATTCTCGTTAAAGATATAAATAAAAAAATTTGATATACGAGGCAGATTAAAATTGTTAATTTCTTATAATATGTTATTGTAGAATTAAAACTGCAGCAATAAGCAGAGTGCTTTAAGGAAAATAGATGTACATTTATGAAAAAAAAGAAACATTTATTCTAAGAAGAACATTTTTGCGAAAATTTTGAATTATTTGAATAGTTTTAAAAATTTAAATCTAATGTTCTATTATAGTTAAATGCTTAAAATGCTGCAAAGTAATGTTGGGTAAAATTCATATTTACTGTACTGTGAAGAAAAAGAAAATGAATGTGTTGTATTTTTTTGCTAATATTCATAATTCTTTCAAATATTGGTGTATGCAATTGAGCATTATTGAGATTAATCTACAAATTCGGAATTGGAATATGAAATGAATTGTATTGGTTTATTAAGTAAAAAGAAATGTTTTATCTTAATAATTATAAATATAGGGATTTGAACTCAGACTTTCAAGCAACCTCCAACTATCCATACTATCTCATACTACTGATACACATGACCACACACATATGGAAAAGATAAATGATCACCTATATAAGTATTTCATGCTGAACCAGCACTCATCAGTTGGTCCAGATTATCATCTCCCACACACATATATAATCAGTGCTCAGTTTATACTAAGATAGCAAATCTTTATACTTTAATGGACAGGCTTCAATCTAATCCAACTTCTAACTCTTCAGCCAACTATAACATTGAAAATTAATAAAAATAATTTTATATCAAATAATTTTAAAAATTCAATTTTATAAAATAAAAATATTATTCAATTATAAAAATGTCAATATAATTTTGATTCAATTATTTTCTTTTATAATTAATTGGTTAATAAATGACTTACAATTAGGAAACACAGTGTGGGAGAATTGTAGGAATACAACAGAAGTATATAAGAGACAAAAAACAAAAGCAGTTAATTATTTTCTAGTAATTAGTTCATCTTTAATTTTTGTTCAGTTGTATTTATTGAAGCAACGGAAGCTGAAATTCAGTCATTAGAAGATTGTGTTTGAATAGTTCAAAAATAAAACCTCACCAAGAACTAGCAGGAGTCATTTAGAGAAAAGAAGTTATTCATCAGTTTGCTGTGGAAAACAAGAAAAATTAGCATTGGGGTCCTATAAGTTATTATTATAATTTTCACTATAGCAATGAAAAGATTACTCATCACTAGATTCACTTATAAATGATTTGCCAAGTGCTAATCTCGAATCATCCTCATCGTCTGCGAATATAGTAACTGGGAAAGTATAGATGTATATCACAATTCTCAAATATAAAATGCATCCTGAACAGATAGGTCAATACCAATCAAAGAATTGTGAAAAAATGAAATCAGTCAACAGATTAAAATAAAATAAAACAGTAAAAAATTAAGCATTAAAAAAAATAAAATTCATCTAATTTACTGGTGTTAAAAAATAGTTATAAAAACTCCAAGATTTAAAACAGATTTTCTAACTATAAAGATTAACCTACTTAGAAGATAGTTATTTTGAACACTTTCAAAAGTGTGTTTTAAGTAATATTTACTAAGGCGTAAAATCTCAAGAGTGTGCCATAAAAATGCGAAGGTAGGGACCTCTACAGGTCTTAATCACAATCAATGTGTGTTTAAATAAATTTATAATTACAACTTTAAAAGTGTGTTTTATTAAAGTTAAACCATATACATGTAATAGAATAATAGTAAAATGAAATTAAACAAATGTGAAAGTATAAGAAATAATAACAGAATGATTAATTGGCATCTACTTAACAAAAATAATAGACTTTTTTTTATAAATTTGTTTTATTTTTCTTTCAGAATCACACCAAGTTACTTTATATATTTAGATATTTATAAAAAGAAACTCTTTACTGGAAACTTTTTAAATTCTATAGATGGGTTTTAAACAAAGCACCAGTAAACATAGAAAGTATATCTGCTGTTTGAAAATTTATTTTTCAGAGTGGCCGAGTGGTTAGCACAGCTGCCTTACAAGCAGTTGTCCCGGGATTCGCTTCCCGGCCGACGCTTTGACACATAAAAACAGTGTGTTGATTTCAAATTATACTTCAATTATGTTATAAACAAAAACTGTTTTTTCTAATTTCGGTCTTAGAATAAAATTCTGATTAATGTGATTCAGATAAAGCCTAAATGTAAATGCATTATTATCACCAAATAAAAATATATTTTTAAAATCATCCATTCTTCTATAAATAGAAAGGGTTGATTAATTTATATACAACCAAAAAATTGCATTACACATCAGATTAACATAAATTTTTTAATATTAAGTTGATATTTACCATACTCTCGTGTGAAGAATACATTTATGTAATTATGCAGTTTATTGCTTGGTAAAGTGATGGATTCACAGTTAAGGATTCTTGGATCGAATCGTAACTGATTAAACGAAAAGATATATCCCCCCCTCCCCAAATTTAATGTTATTGTTATACCCAATTGGTCTCACACTATTAAGAGCTAAAGATTTTCCATCTGATTCCCAACCAAATAAAGATAATAATAAAAAAGATTAATTAAAATAGAATTATTGTGCTCAGTCAAGAGACGTTTATGATCAAACAACGTCAATCTCAATAGTGATTACATGTCTATTTTTTTTTAATAATCTATTTTTATTATTATTCCCTTGTATTTTCTTTAGTGTTTACTTTGAAGATATTATAAATAATATGCTTTATATTCACAAAAATAATTAATTTAGATTTATCTTGCAATGATATGTCGAATTAGGTGCCATACAACATTTAAATACAAGTGTATTGTCTATACTGAAGTTAATGTAATTAGAAGGGATTTGAATTCAGACTTTCAAGCTGCCTACAGGTATACACTTCATCCTATACAACCAATACACATGATTACATACATGTGAAAAAGATAAATGGTCTTCAATATACATATTTTGTGCTGAACTAGCACTCATCAGTTGGTCCTGATGATCTCCCATATATATATAAGAATGTGTATTGATTATATAGGATGGAGTGTATACCTGTAAGGAGCATGAAAGTCTAAGTTCAAATCCCTTCTAATTATATATATATGGTGAGTCTTAATAAGTAAAGTATTTTAGTATTGGAAAAATTACTGACAAGTGCAGTAAACCACTTCTACATTATCGTGGAACAAAGTACGATACACATATACATATAAAGATAAGACTGTGTAATTAAACAGCATATATTTTTCAATTCATTTTTTAAATTTTGATTAAATTTGAAAAAGAGTTTTTAGTTTTATTTATTTATTTGTTGTCATAACAAATAGTTTACTGCCATATTTTGATGTCTACTCCTCCAATGCCATGTTCATTTTTTACGATTTTGATAATGGATTCTCTGACTATTTCAATCACGAGAAATAACATTAAAACTATGGATTTTTTTTTTAACATTCTCATTTCAGAATAAATAAAATGTTTTTGTTTTTTTTTACATAAAATTTTAAACTCAAATTAAACCTTATAAATATTTAAAGATGTTATTCCGTTTTTGTAGTATGTATACATATGTACATTTGTAAGCTGTATTTATTTTGTTGCAACACGTAATTCTCTCTTTACTGTTTTACAAATGTTCATTGCTTTTATTTGTTACATCGTTATCGGACAGACTTATTGATTTTATTTATTTCAATAGTTTATTTTAATTGTTTTAAGCTTATGAACATAGAATTAACAATTAAAACTATTGTTTGAATATTATTTAATTATATCATTTATATTGTAATTTTGATCTGTTTTTAATACCAAAATAAAAATGCCTATTAGCGAAAAGAGCTATGAATATGGGTACATAGAATTCCTGAAAGCGCTTAGCTTATCAACTGTTATGTATCATCATCATCATCAACCACTATCACATCTTCTCCGATCTTTAGCTTCTCTTCTCCACATCACCCCTGCACACTTTCTTATTTCATCCATCCATCTCACATGTGGTCTCTTTCTGGGTCTTTTACAATCTCTTGGAATCCAGTTTAAGATTTCAATTGTCCATCTACTATCATGTCTTCTAACAATATATCCAGCCCAACTCCACTTCAGTCTTTTAATTTTTTCAATGAGGTCAGTAACACCTGTTTGGTCTCTTACCCATACATTGTGTTTTCGATATCTTCTTGTTACTCCCAACATGCATCTCTCCATACTTCTTTGAGTGGTCTGAAGTTTTTTTTTTTTCCTTTCTTTCCTCTTCTTCTTTTTCTTTTTTTTTTTTTTTTTTCCTCCCCCGTCTAGGAGAAATAGTAATCTTTAGGTATATGACATATTTCTCAATATGTCATAGGATCAACAAAGAGTCTATAAATGGGACAAAAATTCAAAAAGATTCAAAATATGTATCTATTATAACCTTTCAAAATTTCACTATTTTTGCATAAATATACATACTTATCAATCTTGGTCATGAAAGGGTATCTCTAAAATTGAGATACTAAAATAAATTGTTTAGGAAAAGCTGGAAACTTAATATGCACTCTCACAAAGATATTACATATGGGACAGAGAAATATAAATAATTCCATGTATGTGTGTTTAAATTAATATATATGCGTATATGAAAAGAAAGTTACTGTTAACACTAACTGAAATAATTATACAAATATATAAACCATTATACAATTACAAATATCCAGTAACACCCTCTGTTAAAAAGTCTATATCTCAATAATAGTGAATCTATTATTGAGATATAAATTTTTAAACAGAGGGTGTTACTGGATATTTGTAATTATTGAGATATAGACTTTTAAATAGAGTGCGTTACTGGATATTTGTAATCGTATAATGGTTTATATATTTATATATTAATCTTTAACTAAGATTTAAAGTTTACATCTGGATTAGAGATAATCTCTAATTTAGCCAATGATTAGTGATAATCATTACCGTATTTATGTGGAAGGATTAGTGACAAAGTTGTGAATGGATTAAGTTTGACACTAGTAATTCTAAATATAACAATTCTCATACTTTGTCCATTGAATAAATTACAAAATTATTGAATTTTGAAATAAAGTATATTGTATTTCTATCAATTTAGCGTATAATAGTAATTTGAACAAGCATTTAAATTTTCATTTAAATACATTTATATACCAATATTTAATTAAAGATAATAATTTAATTTACAATAGCTCATATTGACATAAATTTAGGTTTGTCCTTTGAGTTATGAACAGAGTGTATATAAAATAATGTATAATCAGATTTTTTTTTAAATATTATTTTTGTGAATTATTAATTCTGTGAGCTTTATTGATCGAACTGAGATTTTGTTAATTTTATTTAGTTGAGAATTGATTAAGGAACGTTAGCTCTAAGTTGACCTACCATAAAATAAATCATAGGGCAGAGCCCCCTATATTATTCAGAAACCTGTATTTAATTTTTATTGTTAAACATTCATAAAGTGTAGAAATAAATATGGGCAATATGACTCAAGGATGAACAAATTAGCCACTTATCAGGTATCCGAATATTTAAGATTTTTTTCATGGCTGAACTATCTAACATTTCCAATTATTTTATATTTGTGTTACTTGAAATAAAACAATGTTTGCATTTGCTGCCATTTATGAGCAAGCTGTGCTATGTTTTGCTTATTATTTATTCCTTAGCCATTTTAAAGTTCTGCATAATTTGGAATAAATATAACATTTATGTTTATTCATTATTATACAGAACATTCATTTGTATATATTATTACAAAAATGCACCTTTTGAATCATTTTTCATGTTCTACTCAGTATAGTTTTTTATTTATTACTTTATCCATTTTCAACTTTATATATATTAAATTAAAAAATATTCAAATTATTTCCTCAATGCAATATGATGTGATGTACTGTGACTTCTCCTTTTTCAGAGTCAGGACTCTCAGCCACTATGCCCAGAGAAACCTGTTAGTTCACTTTACTTTCCTTTTCCATTCCCCACCCTAAGTTTTTCTCATATTCTTTTCTATCCTGCTCGCTCCCATTTCCACAGCATAATCTTTGTCAAACTCTATGGCCTTTATATCTAAATCCTCCTCATCTTTCTTCAAACCCGCATAAAAACTAAGAACCCACTTTTTGTATGATCACTTTGTTTATATTTATTCCTCAAGCATTATGATATTTCAGCAGCGCCCTCTGTGAATAAATATAAAGTCTAAATTTCAAAAAGTTGACTCAAAAGAATACCCTGAAATATTTTGTTTATATTAAATTAAAAAAAAAATATTTATTTTATAATTTTTCAAAAATACTTTAAAAAAAAATAAAACCCTCAAGATAATACCAGATAAAACAGAAGCAGTTATCTATCATTATTTAATATGATCATTTGCTGACTATTTTATATCCAATGAATTCTTTTGAACCTTAAAATTAATTTATTATTTCACAAAATATGAAAACTATTTTTAAAAAATGTATACAGAAAAAAAATGTTTAAAATAATTAAATTCTTAGTGATAATGGTTGAAGATTGTGCTTTTAAATTGACTCCGAAATTGTTGGAAAAAAATAATTATATTTTGGAAATTTACTTTTTTCTTTCTAAAAGTATATCTTCTGTAAAGAACATTACTTCTAAGAATTTAAAAGACAAAATGCCAATTCTAAACAATAGTTCTAACTCCAAAATGAAAGTAAAAGATATGAGTCTAGATAAAGAAGTCTCCATTCTAAAATGTAATAGAATTTACTATTAATAGAATGCTTCAAGTAACTGTGATTGTAGAGTGAAGGAAATATATCTATTCTAAAAAAAAGAATACACAAATCAGTGACTTTTTAATAAATAAAAATGCTTCAATGTTATTCATGAAAATCCAATTTTAGAATGTCTATAACATTACTTATGCCTCATAACTAATCATAATATAAATACTGATAAAGTATAAATAAAATATAATAATCAAAATAAAGCTATAACAGAATACTGATATTCAAGTTTTGCAGTATACCAAAACTTTCAATATATAGTTTTCGATGTTTCTATTTGCCATAAACGAGTTTCTATTAGTTTACCCATCATGTTTTAAAACTTTAAATGCATTAATAGGTTCGATGAATTTTATATCAGTATTTTCAGGGTCTGAATACATATACAACATCATGAGAAGATTTTAATTTAAACAAATAAGATTCATTATACCTATTATTAAAACAGACAAAACTCTCTATACGTATTGCCACTCAGTGCAAACCAGATTAATCAATGAGTTCCAGAAGGCTTGTGCATAAAATCCCATCTAGTGCCTATTCATCCAATATCCCCAGATTAATTTCTGACTTGTGGCCTTCATCAGTGAGAAGCCTTGGTATCTATTGATTACTCTGGCCTACACTGAGTGGCAATATGTATAGAGAGTTTTGCCTGTTTTAATAACAGTTAAGAGCAAGCATAAAAAATAGTGTTCATGTGATTCATTATATCTCACTATATATTTAGTAGTCATTAAACTAATTATTCCTATTTAGTGTAATTTAATCTACAAACATATTTCAATAGTCTTTAAAAATGTTGCATAGATCTTTGAACTCAATCATTTTTATCCAATAAAGCACAGAATAACAAAACAGCTGATCTCTAGCTGAAATTTAATCATGGGAAATAATTGATGATTTACCATACATCATGGAATTAGATAGATTTCTTTACACTTTTAATATTATGGAAGAGCATAGTAAATGTTTGAAATGTTAAGATTATGGTGAATCTGTATCTAAGTGATTATTTTGATACGATAATACACATATGATTGATACCAAAAATTCATCAAGTTTCAAGTATTTGTTTATGGTAAAAATCAATAAAAATGAATATGGAGGACAATTTAAAATTACTCTTAGCAAAGTTTGTGATGAAGCAAAATTTGCAGATGAGAGTAATTTGGATAACTTGAGAATTTTTATATATTCCAAAAATAAATAGTAAAGGTGATTTTATACAGGGAAATGGATACTATTAAGTTTTTTATTAATTATGTGAAATTAACAATAAAATCTTATTAAACAATAGATAAATTTCTATTTAAACAATGTGTCATAATTGATTAATGTATTATCTATTCATGAAAATTTTAATTATTATATAATACTAAAGATAAGTTGCTTCTGGACCAGACTCTTAAGATAATCTAAAAAATTAGTTGCAACAAACCTACTTGCAATACAATTTATTATGGTCAATCTCACACCATAGCACAACTAAGTTAGCACTATATAAGTATATATTATAGATGCACTAAAATAGACCCTAACATAAAATCAGTATTCTTGGAGCATAAGATCAATTCTGATCACAACTTCGATCTGCTTAACATCAAAGTAATTTACACTAAGTGCAAAGTTCAAAAGAGAAAATTCAAAGAAGTGTAGTGTATCACAAACAACACCCACATGATAAATAAAAAGAATTTATGTGTTGCTTTACCATGCAAGTGGAATATGTAAATTTATCAATTTACATATTAATTACTTTACATGTTTATTCAGCATCCTTTCTTTCACTTATAAATCTGACTTGATCTAGTTCTATGAGAAGGTAGTACTAAGCTATACTTTATTTGTAATGTTAATCTTTCCTTTATAGTGAACTACTTCTATGTATTGAATTACAAAATAATAAGGAAAGACGTAAAGTTGATTGAGTTAGGCATATATTAAAAGAAATGACAAGCAACAAATTTATTTTGACTACCTTATGATTTTCATAAATGATAAAATAGAATACATTTAAATTCAGGGGAAGGAGCAAAAAAAATCAATTAAGCAAATTTCTGAAACATTTTGTAGAAATGTACTATTTTCAAAAATAAATAACTAAAGAACCATCAGTGTGCATGGAGTAAATTTTAAAAATTGATCTTATTTTATAAGTATAATCTAACTGAAATTTTGATTTTAGTAGAAATTCGTTTAATCACATTACAAAGCCAACAAACATATTTTTAAAAATATCATTAATAAAAATTTATTTCCATCTTAATGCTGAGGTTCCAAGGGAATGGTTATTTTAAAACAAAAAAATAATAACAAGTTGTAGCGGAATATTATACCCATCCCAAAAAGTAATAATAATTTTATGTAACAGATCTATTCCCCAGTGCTTCTAGCACTTAAGTTTTCAGTTATCAATATATGACAGATAATAGTGTTTAATAAATCTCTATCCATTGCAATCCTATTTAAATCCCTGGAATAGTTTCTTACTCATGGCTTTTGTCAGAGATTATTAAAACAGGCAAAACTCTCTTTACAGTAGTGCCATTCAATGCAAGCCAGAGAAATCAATGGTTGCCAGAAGGCTTGTGCATAAAATCCCTATCTAGTGATGATTTTGTCAGAGAAGAATTTGGATCTGTATCTATTGCACATGGGATTTTGGGATCTTGTATACCTTTTTCTCAGTGACCATTTTTTATTCCATTTTTAAATAGTAAGCTATCAGTCCAATGTTTTGAATTTAAGCCAACTTTTTGTATTTTGATATCTGTTTACTACAAGTTTTAGTATCTTCAGTTTTTAATGACTATAAACACCTATATTTACTTGGCCAGAATTGTTACAAAACATAGTTGGCAAAACTAGAATAGGAACAATATATATTTTTACTTAGAAGTAATGTTTAACCAGAGTTTATGAGATGTTTTGTAGGTTTTTATAAATTTCACTTTCCTGATAGATAACTGCTATCTTCTACTGGATAATTATGACAGAAAGTTAAAATACCAAAAAGTTTAATTGCACATTTCTTAAATTAGACCTTTTCCCTTTGTTACTTTGGAAGTCATGATTGTCAACATTTTTAATAATTATCAGTTCATTACAGGATGATGGTCTTTCCAGCTTAATCCAGTCTTATCTTTTTACATTACTTTTTATCTCATCCATTCATTTTACTTCCCATACATTTTATAATCTATTGCAATCCAGTTTAAGATTTTATTTTGTATCTATTATTAATTATTTTAGTGACATATTCAGTCAAAAATCATTTAACCTCTTAAGTCTTCCAATGATATCTCATACATATTTTGCATTCAATTTTTTTTGATACTCTCAGCATACACTGCCCTCATCCACTGGAGAAACACATTTAATAAACACTTCTTTTTTCAAGCACATAGATATATTTTCTTTTAGTATTAAATTATTTTTAATAAAATTAATCTATTTGAGCTTAAGCCTCAATTAATTTCATTTACTATATTGCCATCTTCAAATTTATAAATGTTTGCCTATGCAATGAAGTGGTTATTTCTTCTTTATAACCTAATGCTAAGTGCACTTTCAATGATGTTCACCATAATCAATTGTGGTGAACAAACTTTTGCAATGTTAAATTACAAATACAAATGAAGGGGAAAATCAATTTCTATTTTTGCCTGTGTTAATAACTAACTAAAATATTTATATCACATGATCACCAATTTATATGTGTACACAGGTTGTTAATAATAATAGCAAACTCTCCATATAGTAGTGCTACCAGGTGCGAGCCTTTATAATCAATGGATACAGTAAGATTTGTGCATAATATCCCTATCTGATGCCTCACTGAAAGCCACAAGTTCAAACTAGTTTAGAGATATTGAATGAATAGACATTAGATAGGAAATTTATGCACAAACCTTTCTGAATCCATTAATTATGAAGGCTTCCACTTGGTGGCACTACTTTGCTAATGTTAAAATATTTATAGTTGATCACTTCTTCTACTATATAACTATCAATCTTTATTTTCTTTTTTCTTTTGAGCTATTGAACATTAATTTTTAGCATTTCTGTTTAGTCTTATTTTCTTGCATCCATTTTCTAATTCTTGCAACATTTCATAAAGCGATGAAGCATTATTTACAGATTTTTATTTTTTATTCCATTAGCTTCCTATTTTAAAAACTGTTATGAAGGAAATGAAATTATTTTACTATATACTAATTAATATTAATTCTACTACTATTATATCCTAGTTCTATATTTTAATGTTTAGAATTTTTATTATTGACAAATAAAAACAGCTGCCTTTTCTTAATCTATAAATCCAATGCATAATGTAGAAACATATCTATTGATTCTTTATATAACTTCTCAGAATACTTTTACATAATCTAAAGTATGACAACTAATTTTAGTATGAGTCCAAATATTTTCTGAAGAACAGTTATAATGATCTTAGTAAATATTTTGTATAGAAATGACAGAAAACAGACTTACAATTCTGATATTTTACTTTTTAACTTTTTTATTATATCAGTATCACTACGATATTTTCCTATTCATCAGGGAGATTCATTATTTAAGTATTAGGTATATAGATTTGTGAATAGCATCTATTTTTTACCTTCTTCCCTTTAAACACTTATAATAATTCAATCATTCTTCATAGATTGTATTTTAAGATTCATATCTTTCATCAAAATATTTTGTTCATTACTACTGTATAACTTTTTGTAGAATTTTTTTTACAAATTTCATGATGTCATCTATCTTTTATACTAAGATGTTTTATAATAAATCATCATCATCGTTTTAACTACTACTGAACCACTGCATTATGATGATCTCTCCAAATTTAATCCATCTTCTCTGCTCTCTAGCCTCTCTTCTCCACATCACCACAGCATATTTTCTTATTTCATTCATGCACCTCACATGTGGTTTCTCTCTAGGTCTTTTACAATCTTTTAGAATCCAGTTTAGGTTTTAAACTGGCCATCTGTTATCATCACTTTTGTAGGGTTTTTTTGATTCTTCATAGTTATACTTTTGTATGTCACCATTAATAATTATTTTGATATCATTTTACAGAATTCTAGTTATTTTATTTTTTAAATATATCTTTTTTTTAAAAAAAAAAAAAAAAATCATATTCCTTATTTTATCTTTACGAATTACTGTATCAGTTGAAAATTTATTCTAAAATAGCTTCTTTTGGGAATGTGCTCCTTTTATAGACAGTCTTAATGGATTATAAAACTTTTCTAGGTAAATTTATTCAAGTTTGAGCCATTATCAAAATCTGTTAATATTTTAAAATGATTTGAAAGTTCTAGTTTAAATTTGTAGCTACATACTGGAGTTTTATGAACATCAGTTTTAATTTCTTAATAATTTTTATCTTTTTAGCTGTGTATTAAAATGTAATGTATCTCAATAATTTATAATCGTTTCCTATTAAATACATTATATTTTCTGAAATTTATATCTTATGTTAGTCAAAATATAATGCAATACTTTTTTATCTTCTTCGGGATATCCTTGTCAAGGCTATCTTATAAGGAAGTATTTTGCCTTCAGTCACTAGTTCATTACTTCACCTTTTACATCGTATATTTTTAGAAATTGGTCATGCTTTAGCTTTGATAATGCTAAAATAATAGTTACTTTATGAAAATATGATTTAAGAACTATGAGAAAGTGTACATTAATTTAAAATTAGAATAAAAATTTTTTTTTAGTTCATAAATAAAAAAGTAAAAGCTAAAATTAAAGTGTTGTTCAATGTATTCGTACTTTTTTTTTTTTTTTTTTTATAAAAATAACGATTTATTTAAACAATTGATACAACTTTATACAATGACGATTACATGAATACCAAGCAATGTCCATAGCTAAATGAAAAGTGAATACATACAAGATTGTTGGATCAACGCTTCAGTAGAATTCTATATTGGACCATACTTTGCCCCAGTTGAACAATTATGCATGCCTCTTTGATCACTGAAAAGGCACATCAAAATCTATAATAAGTATAAGATTAAAATCAAGATGCAAGGCAGAGACCAAGCGAGCTGGGAAAACGCTGGCAAGGACAGTGATTCACTCCAAATCTATCAATCCTAGCCCAAGCATCTCGAGATCTGTCCATCACTTTCTTATAAGTCAAGCAATTTAGTTCATGATTAAATATGTTAACTTTTATTGTTGAGGTGGATGATGTGATCAATCCAGTAATTGGTAGTAATTACATAGTCTGATAGAGTTGTCATGTATGACTGAGCTCATTTTGGTATTGCATTGATGAGGCAAGACTCAAACTTGATCATTGATATCTTTGCAATAATCAATGAACCAACATGGAGGTGCCGGCCCAGGTTTGTTGATACAGCCAATCTGGAGCAAGCATTTTATCTCTGATGATATTACCCTTGTTGAGTGTTTTAAATATTTGAAGGGTGCTGGTGTTCATGCTGCCCAGAACAAAACTGCATCCCATTAGCCAGATGGCAAAGGATAGGAAAATTGCTAATCTAATGTTAGCAAAATTGCCAGCTTTAATTGCTTGCTGGATTAAGAGTGCATCTGTAGAATAGCGTTTTACCTTTTCGTCAATGAAAAACCTAAGATTTCTGAGAGATGGACAATCTAGGAAAATGTGTTGAATTGTTTCCTCATCCCTCTGACAGAGTTGACATTGAGAGCTAATTTTATTAAAACCCCTTCTCATTATGAGGAACTGGTTAGTGGGTAGTGATGAGAGGTTTAATTTCAGAAGAAAGACAATAAATTTGGGTTCCACATATCAATTTTTGGCTTTTTTGATGAATAATTTGTTGTTTAATCCACAAGCATTATGAAGAGCTGAGGGACAATCTTTCTTTAGTCTATACGTTTCCCAGTAGGACTTTTTTTTCATTGAAGATGTTTGGAGTTAAGTTTATACAGCCATTGACATGTGTCCAGATGTCAGTCAACTATCCTTTACTATAGGGAGGTGGTATGTCAGTAGGTTGAAATTCTTGGATTAAATTGGTATAGTCCATTTCCAATGAATAGTTGTGTAGCAGATTTAGTGATTTTTGCAAATATAATTTAGCAACCGAGTGTAGACCAAGACCGTTCAGTTCTCTAGGCATTTGGGCTTTTGCCAAGCTTATAGCCACAACCTTTCTTTTCCACAAAATCTTAGTACACAATGAGCCTATTTGTTTACCAAAGAATTTAGTGATCTTGATGATTGGTAGCTAGTAATTGAGTCTTGAAAACACTAGCATTTTAAGGAGGGTGATTTTACCAGGAATTGAAAGTGAAATATGAGAGAGAGCATTGATTGTTTTATTGGTTTTTTGAAGGATTGAATTTTGAATTTCTCTAATCATGATAACTTTTGTTTTTGCCATGGGGAATCCTAAGAAAAGCTGTGGCTTGGCTGTGAACCTGGATGGGATTGTTGTTCCTGTTTTAATTCTCCAGATGGAAGATTTACTATTGTTAATTTGGAAGTTTAATATTTTGACATGCTTGTCAATAATTGTGAAGAGTGTTGGGAGATGAGCTTCACTGGGAAGAAAAATGGTAACATCATCCACATAGGAGATATGGTTGATTTGTTGCTTGATGGCAGGAACATAAATGCCTGGCAAGATATTCTCGATGTCCTTGAGCATGGGGTTGATGTAAGTTATAAAACATAATGATACTAGGGGAGAACCCGGTGGAATCGAGATTTGAGGTCTTAAACCTGTAGACAACTTTCCATCCAAAGAAGTAAATATGGAACGATTTAGTAAAAGGTTTGCTATTATTCTGATGTACACATCTGGCACCTGATACTCCCGCATTGTCTGGAACAGTCCAGATGGTATTACAGAGTCAAATGCTGAGAAGTCCAACTGTACAGCCAGTGGCTTTGACTTATTGTTTTGTCTGACATGTTCAGTTAGCAAAAGAAAATGCTGAACTGCACCAATAGTGGATGATTCTTTTCGGGCAAATTGAAAAGATAAAATATGTGTGTAAAGTTGGGGTTGAATCTGGTCCTTGATTAAGAATTCAATTGTCTTAATTAGCAATGGTATCATGGAAATAGGTCATAGATTGTTGAGACTAGATGAATTTTCTTATTTTTTAAGAAAAAGGACCAATGCCATTGGGTACAAATCTGGAATGTTCTGAAAGTCTTCAGCCAGCAAGTCAATCATCTTCTTGACTATGGGAATAGTGTAGTGACTAAGATGTAATAGTACAAATTTAGGGATTGCATGAAGGGCAGGATGAGTGTTTTCAGAAAATGCCTGTAGCTTTTGTAATATTTGGGCTTCATTTATGTTGTGATTGGTTGTGGTATAATTCCATATATTTCCTGTTTGAAAATTATTTGAACGTACTTTTTTAGAAAAAAGTACAAGATCTAAAGATAAAATATTTTTGTAAATGGAAATGATTGTTTTATAAATTAAATGAAAAGCAAACTAGCCCTTGGGGCTCTTATATAAAAAAGTCAGATAAAATATAGATAAGAGAATAAAAATAAATTAGATGTCCAACAGAAGCAGCAAAGAAGGCTCGGACTGTAATGAAAATTTGGAACAGGAAACCATTGTTCAGTGAATACGGATGATGGGTATAAAAGGAAAAATATTGAAATTAATAACAGTTCCAGCTTGATTTTGTGAGAAGGGCAATAAGATGTACTTGTCACTTTCTCTCACTTACTTCAAATGAAATGACTGTAATTCCAGGATTGAACCAGCTAAGGACATCTCCAGAACAACAGAGCAGTCTTCAAATAGAGACATCGTGGGAACTGGGATTCTTCTACTGTAAGACATGAACTGTAAAATTTAAAAGAAATTAAAAACTTTGTTAAGATTTGACAAGCTTTTAATATTCAGCAAACCTAATTTTTTTAAAATGAACTTTAATCTGACTTTTCAAATCAATTATTAATGTTTAATTTTTATACATTTGAGTTTGCTAAAAATCATTTCCATTATTTTATTATTATTAATATTTATTGTATAAAAATTATTTAAATGCATTAAATATAAGTTGGGTATAGATGCGGAAAAAAGTTGAAAATGATATAAGAAAGTATAACTGTGAAATAGCAAGGAAAGCTGTAGAAGAAAATAAAGTCTCAAAAATGTTAAACAACATTTTGGTATTGGTAGGAAATTTATATCTGCAATAAGAAAAAAAGATGGAATTATTACTAAAAAGAGAGATGACATCATGAAATTGGTAGAAGATTTTTATCAAGAATTATATAGTAATAAAGAACAAGTACCTCCTATATCTATTACATCTTCCGAATTGCCCAGAATTTTAAATGAAGAAATGAGACATGCAATTAAGTGTATGAAGAAAGGAAAGGCTCCAGGAAATGATGGAATGATAATTGATATATTAAAAGAAGCAGGTGAAGAAATAGAAACAATTTTAGCAAAGTTGTATACCAAATGTCTAAATGATAAAGATGTACCGGAAGATTGGAAGAATGCAGTAATAATATTAATATTTAAAAAAGGTGATAAAGAAGATATTAGAAATTACAGACCTATCAGCCTTTTATCAGTTTTATATAAAATTTTTACCAAGATAATTACAACTCGTCTACAGAGAACTTTGGATTTCCACCAACCAAGAGAACAAGCTGGATTTAAAAGTGGTTTTAGTACAATAGATCATATTCAGGTATTGAGAGAAGTCATAGAAAGGACAAACGAATATGAGTTGTCATTATGTTTTGGATTTGTAGATTATGAAAAGGCATTCGATTCTATACACATTTCTTCAGTGATTAAAGCATTGGATCATCAAGGTATAGATCCAGGATATTGTCATATTTTAGAGAATATTTATAAAAATGCAACAGCAACAATTAGATTACATAATGATACTGGAAAAATCAACATTGAGAAAGGTGTAAGACAAGGTGACTCCATATCTCCAAAACTCTTTACAGCAGTGCTGCACGAAGTATTTTGTGGATTAAAATGGTAAACTAAAGGAGTGAAAGTAAATGGAGAGTATTTAAGTCATTTAGATTTCGCAGATAATGTAGTTATTTTTGCAAATAATGCTTCAGAGCTGCAGGAAATGTTGCAGGAGTTAGCAGATGAAAGTAGAAAAGTAGGACTAAAGATAAATGTTAAAAAGACTAAAGTAATGTTTAATCGATTTGCTCAAAATATGAAAATAAAGATTGATTATGAAGAATTAGAAGAAGTTAACAATTACAAATATCTTGGTCAGATTATTAATACAGATGGAAACATAATGGAGGAAATTAATCATAGAATTAAACTTGGTTGGAGTGCTTTTGGTAGAAATAACTTGATACTAAAAGGAAATATGCCTATGTGTTTGAAAGTTTTTAACAAATGTGTTTTACCAGTTCTTACTTATGGATCTGAGACTTGGACACTTAATAAAAGAGCAATACAGAGACTTCAGACCACTCAAAGGAGTCTGGAGAGATGTATGTTGGGAGTAACAAGAAGAGATCGAAAACGCAATGTATGGTTAAGACAACAAACAGGTGTTACTGACCTTATTGAAAAAAAAGAGTGAAATGGAATTGGGCTGGACATATTGCTAGAAGAGATGATAATAGATGGACAATTGAAATTTTAAACCGGATTCCAAGAGATTGTAAAAGACCCAGAAAGAGACCACATGTGAGATGGATGGATGAAATAAGAAAATGTGCAGGGGTGTTGTGGAGAAGAGAAGCTAAAGATTGGAGAAGATGGATTAAACTTGGAGAGACCTTCATCCTGCAGTGGATTGATAATGGTTGATGATGATGATGATGATGATGATGATAGATGCTTGCATAGATTCATTAACATTTAATTATGTTTTTATTTTTATATTTGATTAAAATATATAGACCTTTGGTAAATAATGATACCTTACATTGAGTATCTAAAATGTATTTATTAGGATGTCTTTTAAGTTATTGGTGTCAATGCAGCATCTTATGGAGAATGCCATTGGGTTTCTTGTAAATTTCCCTCTGCAATTCCTTCAATGACTTTATATTTTGATCGTCTATGTTTATTTTGAAATGTTTTTAATTGTGTAATCTATGTAGCCAATCTATACTCAACATTATAAAACAAACTTATAAAATTCATCTGTGCGAAATTATATAAATGTTAAATTTAAGTCGGGCATGAATGGCTATATAGATTTGTAAAGTTATATTAATTAATTAAGGGAGGGTTAATCATGGGTTATTTGTTTCATAGTTAGATTGGGTCAATGGATTGGATATATCTGTGTAATTAGTAAATGTAGTATGAGGTTCACTACATGCAGGATCACATTATATGCCACACACACCCTTTTTGTCTATGGAAGGGAATTGTAAGATGGAAAACACAGTCCCTTCCTGTGGAGTTTTTTATTGCTTTTCTTGTCAGACAGATGTAGTATTCCTGTCTGGATGAGAGTCAATGTCTTCTTTAACCATGCTGTTCAGATGTACATTCCTGACAGTATGGTATTTGTGCTGTCGTATTTTATGCTACATTGAATACATCGATGTATCAGATGGATTGACGTCGGTTTGACTGTGAACTTTTGGCCTAAGGTTAAATAAGGGATAGAATACTTTCTTTTCAAATGCAATCTATGTAGTTTATTCATATTTGACATGATAAAAAAAATATTATTAAATTCATCTGTACGGATGGTTTAAAATTTAAAATAATAATTTAAATTCAAAGTTAATATTAAAATCTAAAATAATAAATGTTATTCCGCAAATTTTAAATGATTATGTATGTGCATTAATAAATGTTGTTTATGTGTTAATTACTGGCAGTGGCTTTTATTTTTTTATATTTAAGATATAAATTAAATAAAGTTATATATTATTATCTCTGTGTCTCCATGAGCTGACGGTCAAAATAAATCATACATATGTAAAAGTTAGATCTTAGCAGCACGTATCTGCCTACTCTATAAATTTTCTAGGTTCAAATGGCCTAGGGGTAAGACTCTATGATCCATAGATTCCATACGACCGTTATAGTATTGAAATTTTAAATCTTAGACCAAATAGTTATATAATGTAATGAGTAGAGCATACTCCAGCCTTATGAAAGCTGATTATTTTATTTCTTTTTTCTTCTAAAATCAACTCAATAAATCACCTGATGGAAAGAAGTAAAAAAAAAGTTAATCCACCATCTATTTTGATTGGACAACCACATTTATCAGTGGCCATTCTTTAATTTACCTGCAATCATATTTGTGTTATTATTTGAGACAAAATAATTCTTCATTACAGCCTTAGTTTTGTTAATATTTGAGATAAAATAATTCTGCATTACTGCCGTAGTCTTGTTAAGAATAAATCTAATTTCACCAAAATGTCAGGCAGTTTAAACATGATGTGATTCTTAAAAAGATTTTAATTTTCTCATATAACCATGAAAATCTTTGTTATAATATATATATATTGTAACAGGTCGGGATTATTCGGGAGAGGGGGGAGTGCATCTTACTACAATTGGACTTTGGATCTTTAGGTAAGATGCAAATGATTACGTGATGAATACATAACCTATGATTGTGTTTGCTTCCAATAGACTAGCTCTGTATATTTTTATTAACTTGGATATAATTTGGGTTAGTTCATCCAGTTCTCTCTCCTTCCTGGCTCCGTTATACCACAGTATTCAAACTCAGGGAGTAAATGTTTTAGTCTCTCTTAACAGGCAATGAAATTACACTGGTCAGTAACTATTGCATCTTTATAAAGATGATTATTGATTATTGAAACTCTTTAAATATTCTTTAATATCACTGCACATAGAATATGGTGTGTGTGTGCATTACATATTCAAGGTTATTATATTAATTAGTGTAAATGCCTATTTGTGATAATACTAGTAATAGTAATGATGATGAACTACATAATAATGATGAGCTAGAGACCAGATTAGAATAATAAATTCTGTAATATTTATTGAATGACAACAACAAAAAATAACACAAAATAGTTTAACAATAGTGAGTTATATAATCAGCTATAGCCAAGGATGATCTTGTACCATATTGTTATTTAAAATAATAAAAATCCTTATTCCTAACCCATGATGGAAATTCATGTACTTGTCACCAATTGTTTACAAATGCATACATATAAAAAAATAATTTTATAGGACCGCAAATCTGAATGGCTAAATCAATACTATTTACAGTCATATTTAAATGATTATTTTTGACCAGTTAATGTTGATAATTATCAATATTCTTGGGAACCTTTTATTATCTATGAATATTTCTAATATTAATAGGAAAGAATGTCCATGCAAGAATGTTAGTCAATTATACCGAAAAATGAAAAGAAACAGATAACAAAATATTAGTTAACGATAAACAACTAACAAAAAATTCTGCTCTGCATTTAGTGTATGTACTTAATGTGGGATATTATCAAAATCTTATCTCTTTTCATTCCCCATTAGTATGTTAGAGTCATATTGGTGATGGGAAGACATCCAAGTGTAGAAATAATAATAATAATAATAATAATAATAATAATAATAATAATAATAATAATAATAATAATAATAATAATAATAATAATAATAATAATAATAATAATATAAACACAGATATATAATAAGCCCGTGTGTTTCAGTTATTTCGTAATAGAGATGTCTGCCCGTCTCTTGTATATGTATTAAATGGATTATGTCCTGTACATGAGGGGTCATATTGACTAGGTCAACATGGGTGTGACAGGAATTTCAGCCTCAGGGTGGCCTTTGAGCATTTCATCATCAGATGTTCAATTGGATGGACAGTTGGAGTGTGGAGTAGATTGAAGCCTGTCCATTAAAGTATAAGGTTTGACTATCTTAATATATATCTGAGCACTTGTAGCATATATGTGTAGAGATAGTAATCTGGACCAACTGATGATTGCTGGTTTAGCATGAAATACGTATATTGGTGATTATTTATCTTTTTCAACATAAATGTGTTCAAGTGTATACTGAGATAGTGTGGAGAATGGTAGGTCGTGTGAAAGTCTGTGCTCATATACCCTATTTATAACATATATAAATACAGGTATATAATAAACCTGTGTGTTTCAGTTATTTAATAATAGAGAACAAAAATCAAAATTTTAAATCAATTATGTTGGTTAAAGTCTGACGAGTTTGCTGGGAATGTCCTTTATATTATCAATCCACCCTTTTCAAGACCAATCTCTTTGGATAACAACAACACACTGCAAGTATAATCATACTTGGAACAATAGGACAGCACTCTTCTCCAGTTGATTTCTTTTGGTTCATATGTAGGCATTTCTCCAAGGACAAGGGATATTTTTTTAGGCTTTGTGGCCATAGACAAGTGAAGTCCCTGTGCTTTCATGGTTCAAGAAATGGTGTTTGCCCCTATGGCATCATTACTTTAGCTGGAAAATCTTGTACATATCTATATCACATACAGATTTCATGTAATTCCAATTTAGCATTTAACAGCGATATATGTATGAGAATTATTTTGCTTCTTTTATATTAATAACTATTTACTTTCTTTCTCCTCATGTGTGAATAGAGTTAATATTTCTTAAAATAAAATAAGATAAAAATTATTTACTTCTTTAAATTGAATGGGTTACTTATTAATTTTGAATTTAAATGCTGGTTATAATGAGGTTGACTTTTATTTAGTGAAAGCATTATTTTGAAAAGGGAGAGGATGAAGATTTGAACTATTTTTATACAATATTCTGTTTGAAAATGAGATTAATTCATTTCTGAATATTGGTGTGAATTTCCTTATACATTGATATGATTTCCTATTGTTGTGTAGATTTCATTTATAGAAATTAGATTAAAACAATTTATTTATTGAAGTTTTAGTTTTTTTTCTACAGTTGGCTGTCGAGTGACTGATTTGAGATTAGGTCATTATTTTGTGCATCTTGTCAAACATCTTTATTATTGTTCTGGTTTATTTTGTGACATACAACACTGATTTTTATTTTTTGATGTTAGTCTCTCTTTATATATATATATATATATTGTGCCCTTGTCTGTAGGTCATAATAAGGTAGATAGGTCAATTACTAAAAAAAATTTTAAATTTTAAGTTATATTTGTATGATATATAAATAATAGTAGGATAATTAAATTTTATAGTACAATTTTAAGCTGAAAATACTTGGTATATAACAATGTAATAGATTATTTTAAAAGAAAACAGTTAAATAAAGCTTAAATATATCATTGCTTATGGTTGTAAAAGCTGGCCATATAAAATAATACAGCTATAGATAGTTAAAAGTATATTAATAATTGAATATAATATTTTAAAACTAATAAATTAAATAAATGCCAGATGTAATGTTATAATTATATTTAATAGTCAAATTTAATAGAGTATATTTTATTAATAAACTGAGGGATGGTGAGAGTTATATTTAGTTCAACATTTTAAAATTATTTTCCAAATTTTTATAAAAAATATATCAGTTTTGGTAATTTAGACCGAGACGTAAATAAAAAATCATCTGATAAAGTTAGTAAACACGTGACTGTATATTATATACCTTCACACACACGCTTGTTAAAATAATAATAAAGTTTGTGAATTTGAAACTAGATATAATTGCCATCAATCATTAAAGTAAAAGTTTAAATGTTAAATATTATTTTAATAATTGTTTTAAAAGTTTAAATAATTTTGATAAAATTATAAGTGAGTTATAAAATGCTAGTCTAAATAATATTTTGAGACATTACGTCATCAATTCTTTATTTTAAACGTCTATTCTGTTATAAAACTAAAATGGATAAATTTGTTCGTGCTAAAATAAAATTAATAACCAATCAACGGAAGTAATTTAGCAGACAAAAATATAAGTATTAGACGAAGCGGGAGAAGGAATGTGTAAGTGAAAGAGAAAGTAACACATTTTTGTAGCTGATAACACCGTAGCTGGAAAAGTGATATAAATTTAAAATTTTGTATTTATTTAAAAGTTCTTCTGTAACATATAATATATTTTGACTGTATCGATATGGATTGCTAATTTTAAAAGTTATCTTACCAGGGAATTTATTCGAATTTAATCAAAACCTACAGTGGACATGGAAGTACAAGGAAAAATACCTAAATTTATTACCGAAGGAAAAATATTTGGAAATTGTCTTAATGCAACTTTATTTATGCTCAACCAGAAACTGATTGTTATAACTCAGAAAAATATAAATGGGACGCTATATGAAAATTTAAAAGAGAAGTTACATGCCGTCAGGAAAAATTTATGACGCAAAATTTATAAGGCTACTTTGAAGTTATGTTATATTTTTCTATGGAGAATTTTAATATGCGTTTTATTATAAAGAAAATAATGATGAAGAAAGAGTGTTTATCTTTTAAAGGAAAACATTATTAAAAAAATATAGTATCAGAATTTTAAAGTAAAGAAAAAGTAAAGAAGAATATGAAAGTGCTATTATGTATTTTATAGAAAAGGAGCCGAAAAACTTTATCTAATTTAAAAATATTATAAAGAATTCAATGGAGAAAAGGCTTGATTTAAAAAGTATAAAATTAAATTACTGAGTGAAAATGGATCCATGGAAATCAGAAAATTTAATGAATCTTTAAATAAAAGTACGTACAAGATGCATCGGAAAAGTCGCGCGGGAAAATATTAGCAGACAATAGTAAAAGAGAATGCCATGAATTAATAATTGTATACAATATTGTGAAAAACCAAGGATTGTTGTCTATGAAGATTTATTAAACAGAGCTATTGTTTTTACTTTAAAATAGAACATTAAGTGACTGAATGAAGAAATAAAATATTTTTTTTTTTAGCTTAAATATGAACGGTTCAAGGAAGTCTGGTGAAGAAGTATCGTAAATATAGTTTCAATATTTTATTAATTTATTTTAAATATAAAATGCTATATTAGACTAGGGAAAACATATAAACATAAATTTAATAATAATGAGATTTAAATATAATAGCTTAATAGAATGATAGAAATATTGTTTTAAAAATAAAAAGTATGTATGGAATTTTTATATCTACAAGAATTAATGGAATGGTGAAGCCTACAGAACACGATCGAGAAGATCAAGATCGTTTTGGTAATTTTTGGTATTTATTCATAATGCATAATGTAATTTTTTTTGATCATCGAATGATTAAGAATGATGTGTGAAAGTTTTAAAATTATAAGTACACATTTTATACAACATTAAAACATATTCTGAGATAAGAATAATTTTAAATATACATGCAATAAGTTATTTCAAGTATAATTAATAGTATAAGTTGTCAAAACAATTGTGTGATTCTTTTGAACTTTCATGTAACAAAGTATTAGATATTTTAAAATAGTTTGTATATGATAAATATACGAGAAAAGTAGTAAAAGATTTTCTTAGAGAACAGCTGTATAGTTTTTGAAATAAAATGAATTTTATTATTGTTAGAAATGTAGATAAGAATTTGTCGATGTACTGTATAGAAAAATCTAGAGAAATAAGATCGGATAGTGACTTGGTAGTACTAGTGTAGAGGAAACCAAGATGATGTTTTGCTAAGAAATAAGAAAAATAAAGTCTTTGGATCATAGTTAGTTTATGTGATTTCAGTATAGCTAACTAAGCCCTATCACTGAACAAATATATTTGGGGCAGTGTCTTTACGTATCTTTTAAACTCTTTGATGTTATATAAAGCTGAAGAAATAGCTTTAGCATCACTCCTATAATAGAGGTGGGTAGACAGACAAAGGTCGCTCCTCTATAGTGTCTTTGAATTCACTGTGCCATTATTGTCAAGGTTTATGACGGATAATATTCTAGTTATTTTGATCCTGTGCATCTATTTTCGCTATCCTTGTTTCGTGAATCTGCATCGTCAGAAAGATATTTTTTACAGAAATAATGAATAAAATAGAACTGAGGGTATGTTATCGTTTAAGTAAGAATAGTTTATTTATTGAAATGTGTTATAATTGTGTAATTTTAAAAGTGAAAGTACAAAAATCATAAAGAGAGAAAGAATCATATAATACAGTTTAAAACCAATTCGGAAACGAATATCAGATTTTTAAAAGAGAAATCTAAAACAAAGTTTTTTTTTTTAAGTGATAATAAAATTTGAATATTTTATAATAATATTTAGAAAATAAATATTGCATGTTTGTTAAGAAACTAATTCAATAATGTGTAATAGACACATATATTTGTGCATGGTGTGTTAATAATTGTAATTACCATCCGAAGCAAGGCTTGAATGAGTATATTAGATTAATAAGCATTGTATAGTGAACAATAAAACGTAATATCAAATGTAGAAGAATGTTTTTTGAATCTGTAGGATTCCATATAACTAATATAAAATTAGAGTTTTATGATTTTGTAGAATGTTTACTACGAATGTAATTTTATAAAAATATAATTTTAAAAAATAGTAGGGATACAAAGTATTAGGGATAATTATAAATAAATACATTTTGTAACAAGCTAAACTAAAATAAGAAATCCAATAATAATAATACTATACTTTCTTAAGTATTTAAAAGATAAGAATTAACTAGAAAAATAAGTAGAAGTTTGGTTTTATTGTATAAACTAGTAAAAATAATTTTGTGATAGGAGAGTAAGGATATCCAATGTACATAATGTAAAGATTGTTATTGGTTTTTGTTATTAATAAACTTTGTTGTAAATTTATTATAAAGCTTTGTGTCTTCGTTATTATTTCTCCACATGGATGCATGATATCACAATACACATTTATAATTGAAACAGACATATAGTTTTTGCACAAAATAGGTAAACATAAAAGTGTTATAATAATTTTGAAAATTGATTTGTATAATAAAATTAAAAGATCATAATTATATCATTTATTGGTCATAAGTTGGTTGCCACAATATTAAAATAAATTATATGCTAATGTTACCACACGGATTTTGTTGTCGGATTATTAAAATACTACCACGTACGTAATTATTTATTTCATTTAGGAAGCAATAAGATTATATTATACTATTATTATTATTATTATTATTATTATTATTATTATTATTTATTATTGTTAGTTGCTGCGTAGTGAATTTATGACATAAAATTCCCTTTTCATAGTTTACTACCGTAATTTTAAATCAGTTAGAATACAATTTATGAACCTGAGATTTTATTTTATTTTATTTATTCTATTTATTTACTTAATCTTATTTAATTGAGCTAGATTATTATTACAAAGAATATTAATACATGATTATTATTTTAATCTTAGTGAAAGAGCTTAGAAAGTCGTAAGAATACTATAAGTTAGTTATTTAGTATAGTAAAAGGGGGAATAGTGTTCTTATGCCATTGAGATAGTATCATGTGGATAATATCTCAATGTAGTCTATCTCATTCCCCGTGTCGTCACTCCATGTCTCATGAAAATAATAAATATTTATTAATTCATTTACAAATATAACTGTACTTGTATTTTAAAAGTTAGAGATAATAATCATTTTAATTAATGCTGGATATTTCATTTATTCATTTGTTAAACTGAGCTAGAACCCGGAATATATTTTAAAAAACATTATATAAATTTTGGAGAGGACGTGGACGGAGGAGGAGGGCAGAATATATATATATGACTGAACATTTTACAGTGTTTAGTTTGAGTACCTATAATTTTATAATTTTTTTATAAGCTGTTGTTGGATTAAGTGTTTTTAATCACTATTAAATCAAATGTTTAACATGTATATGTGAGTCTTAAAAAAATATACTAAATTGCTTAGTAATCTAGGGGTTAAGCACATATTTTCCAAGGCACAGTTTGGTGATGTGGTTAATCTGAGATAGTAAGACAAGGTTGTAAGCTACCCTTACAATATATATATAGCTGCAATGTATACTGATTCTTCATTAAAGCATTAAAAAACTTGAACAGAAAACATTTCTAATACCTGCTATATGTTTTTATCATTGCAACTATTATTATTTTTGAATATTCATCATCAGGAGAGCAAAATCACTTCAAAGCAAACAGATATCTGTCTACATAAATGTTCATTTCTTTTAAACATTTACAGTCAGTAATAAATTGTGTCTCTCTAATTTTGAAAGTTATATTGTCATCATCCAAGACAGAATTGACAACTAAACACAGGGAATAATTCAATTATGATATTTTATTTAACTTTGTGCAATCATTGATTACATTCAAATGAAAGAAGTTTTGCCTGAATTGAAAGAATAATTGTCTAATATTAAAATGCAAGTTAGAAGAAAAGGTCAAGATATCATTGGTTTAAAAATTCTACTTAACAATAGTTTATTACTGTAACCAAATGGTTTATTGATAAGTTTGAAAAAAAATCATTATCAAAAATGACCGAAGTAGTTGTGATCCCCAGATCTTGAGTTTTAGATTATACCACTCTATCACAAGACCAATTCATAAGGGCAGGCATTTATTTAAAAGGCACAAATATAGAGACAAAAACAGTCTGGTATTCATCTTAAATAAGAAGTACAAAAGCATTATGGAGAGAGATGCTATTTCAGATAGAATGGCAAGATTAGTTCTATATAAAAAAACTGCAGGCAGATAAAATTGTCAGTGTGAATAAAAAGTAATGGATTTTTATACAAATATGGAGATTGCTTTTGATCATGTCAAACACCATTTATAAATTTCTAAAGGACATTTTAATGCTAGAATTAGAAAGTAATTGGAAGATAAAAGTGATTTGGATGAGTTTAATTATAAAAAGAAAAATGAAAAAGAACATAGATTTGTGGACTTAGTGAAGGGAAATAACTCTATGTTGTGGAAGTTTTAAACTAAATTTAAAGTTGCCATAGAGAAAGAATGCAATTTCATCAAAAAAATCACAGTTTAAATAAAATTCTAATATATGGTATGGCATAAAGAGGTGGTGGCCATGTGATATATTAAATATACATGCTGCATATCATTAGATAGATAAATCTATTATAATAAATAGGAAATTTAAGATACTTCTAACACATCTGCTATGTCTTCCAGTAATATAGTTAATAATTACAAATAAATGGAAGAAAGATTATTCTTGTGTTGATTTGTAGATATTTTCTATGATAAGGGGTGGGAATGCAATTATATCTTAAATGTATGTTGAGTTTGTACATATCAAGTCTATTTTAAGTAATAACTGCCCTCTAGCTGCCATGTTCAATAACGTTTTACAGTAAGAAGTGGTCCATTCGGTCCATTTTTTTCTGTTAAAAATTTTTGAATATGGTGGCTAGAGGGCAGTTCAATTAAATAGTCTTGGTAAATTTCACATGATATTACATTTATTCAATATTAAAATATTATTTAACATTATATATATATAGATTCTCTTAGATAGTCGTGTATTGCTTATAACACTTCTTTCATATACACTTCAATGCAAACCATTTTCTGAAACTTCTTTTTTTTCCTTACAGTTTCGACTGTCCAGATAAAAAAATTTGAAATAACGATAATTTTAATTAAAGCAGAGAAGAAGATTAGAGCTCTGATGAAGACTGCTGGACAGTCGAAACTGTAAGGAAAATAAAGAAGTGTAAGAAAATGGTTTGCATTGAAGTGTATATGAAAAAAGTGTTATAAGCAATATATATATGATTATATGAAGATATGCAAAGGAAGTGAAAGAGAAGAATAAGAGAGATAATCATGTATTTATAAATTAAATCAAAATAATAGACAACTCTCTACTACATAAATTACTTTGATACACTGTACAGGCTTACAGACACCTGCACATATAATGTAATATATAAGGGATTCGAATTCAAACTTTCACACGGCCCTCAACCCTTCATGCCATCTCATGTTGCTGACCTATCACACACATGTTGAAAAGATAAATAATCACCAATATACATATTTCATGCTAAACCAAAAATCATCAATTGGTCCAGATTGCCATCTCAACACATATATACAATCAGTGCTCAGCTTTATATTAGATAGACAATCTTCATACTTTAATGGACAGGCTTCAAACTACTCCAACCCACAATTCTTAGCTGTCCATTTCATTGAAAATCAGATGATGAAACGTTGATAATTTATATAATAATAATTTATAATTGTCTATTATTTCAATTTAGTTTATAGTTATTGGATTATCTAAGAGTTTATAAATGTGATAATATTATAGTTTGAATATTTATTGAAATCTGATCATGAGATCTGGTATATATATACATTGTAAGTTTTTGTTTTTATTATTGCATCATTTATCTTACTTCAATCCTATCACAACCATTCGGCATCCCAGAAATCAAAACCACCTTCCACATCGTAGATGCATGTGGCATTTACACTTGCAGCACTTGGTTATATTATCATGCAATGAATATACATTTTATGATAAGGTATTAAAAATGGATAGAAACATGACCATACCTTGCTTGAGAGTGGTGTAGTGAAAGTTCAGATGCACTGATAAAAACATATATATATATATGTGTGTGTGTAAAGTATTTTTTTGGATTAAAGTCTATATTATTTTGTTTAAATTCCTAATGTTTTGACAAAAAATTATTTATCACTATATTTCAGCCATGTTGAGACCATTTATTTTACTTCTTTCTTTTAAAATCAACTTGAAGTCAATTAACTATAAAAGTGAAAGAAATAAAAATTTTGTTAATCGACCTATTCTGAATAATCAGTCATTAAATATATATGTAAGAATGATTGTTACTTCCCAATCTCATTATTACTTAAGACACAATAGTATTTCAATAAGACCTTAACGCTTAACCTTGACAAGAATTATTTATCGAACCCTTGGAAATTAAAACAATACACAGTTTAATTCAAAAAATACTCTATTTACATAATATACTGTGAAAATATTAAATATTCATTCAAAAAATGTTTTTAGTCTGTATGATTCTGATGTAAAATTAATATATTGAAGTATAAAAATAATTTATTTTTTATACAACTAAAGTTAGAGGATGAGAGAGTTAATAACTAAGACTAGAGAATGCAAGAGTTAATTATTTTATCTTTGAAAAATATTACATAAGAAGAAGTTAATCATTATTTCAGCGATCTTGAAAGTATTTTGATAAATTGGGTTTATTTTTTATTTTTATTTTTTGAAAATAAAAAGATGCAAAAATAATAATAATTTTTTTTTTGAAGAATAAAAAGAAAAATTGGTGGTTTGTTTTAGTTTTATTTAATATTTATTTCTAAAAGGTGAAAAATGAAACGGTTCAAAATTAATATTTTAATGTAGAATCAGGTTATTATAAGACTGTCATACCATCATCCATTGTTCTACATTAAATGTGTAAATGGTAGTCATTATACCATTCACATTCTTTAATTGTATGTAAGCCCTTTAATTCTGAAGTAGCAATTATATGAACAGGTTTAGGAGACTGAGAACAAAAATTACTTCCAGCACATGATTGTACGTTTAAACAATTTTATATAAAGTTCATATATCTCCAGTAAAGAATTTACAAAAGATAATCTAAAAATAGCATATTTCACAAAAATCTGAAAGTTATGATTTAGTAAACAGTTAACAAAATGATAGGAATAGATATAATATTAGTAGTAATCCAAAGACTTGACCTGAGACACTATGAAAAGACATTTTAAAACTAAATATACATATATTCTAACTTAATAGATCTGAATTAACTTTTGGCGATTTCTCACCAGAATCATAGTGCAAAATTAATTAACTAACAACACTGGGAACAAATTGACTACTATGATTTATACAATATGCAAATTATTGCAACAAGAAATGTAAATTATAAAAGTCAGATGTTCCATTTTTTTTGACAAAGGAAGGCAAGACTCCTTGTTGATTGAAATTTTGGGTATCTTGCAATAATCCATTCCTCCTTGAACTTTCTCTTACAATCACCCCTCTCTGTACAGATGGTCTTAATAGTAGAAGGCAAAAACATGTGCCCTGTAGCAAGCTTATTAGGATATAAAAAGAGTGCAAAGTTAAATAATTACAATATTAATAGTAAATATTACCAAAATCACACTTTTCTTTATTTTTGCCATAATATCCTATAAATACAATTTATCCAAACTGCTTCAAATACTTTTTAGCAAAACTCTTTATTTGTACATATACATACACATATGTTTCGATTGACCTGCAGTCTTTTTCAGAGCAAGTTTATTTTTATTTTTTTAGAAGTTCAAAATAGACTTGCTCTGAAAAAGACTGCAGGTCAGTCGAAATGTAGGCGTATGTATATGTACAAATAAAGAGTTTTGCTAAAAAGTGTTTGAAGTGGTTTGGATAAATTGTAATATTAATAGTAGTGGGAAAGGAAGAATTAGTGGTTGAAGTAAAAGTAAGAATTAAAAAATTTTTTTTTCTAAATATATATATATATATATATATATATATATATATATATATATATATATATATATATATATATATATATATAAAAAAGAGAGAGAGAGAGAGAGAGAGAGAGAATATGTGAAGTTCAGTTAATGAGAACTCATCAAGATCACTGCTTTTAGTTAAGACACTCTCAAATATAACAATTAATAAACTGCTCTTAATAAAACACATTTACTAGTGAAGGATGTTTAATTTAACATATAAATAGTTACAAGTTTTTGTAAATAAAGTCATTAATAATTAAAAAATAAATTGTTTGAAAGTGAAATTGCTGTAAGATCTAGTATAGTATTTTCTACTTTTGGAATTTCTTTGATATATTAATAAAAAGCTAACGATATGAAAAAATTGGTTTATAAAAAGGTACTAGGGCCTAGTTTGTCAGTGTTTATGCTCCATCTATATATTTAGAAAAGTTAATTATGTCAGTACTATTCAAAAACTGAACTTATTTTCTTGAACTTCAAAATGCAGTTATTGTTTGAATAATACATTTTGACCCAATATTTGGGGTATAATGGTATTATATCTTTAAAGCCAATTGATTTTTTATTACTGATATTTGGAATACTTTGTTTAGGCAGAAAAATCGATATAAAGAAACTTGAATACATCTACACTCAAAACAACAAACTTATGAATCATATTATAATTATGAATCAGAATGTAAAACAAGTTAATATTGCGTGATTATTTACAGAGATTAAAATTTGTGAATTTTTTATAAAGTACACACTTTTTCATACATGCACTCCAATATGTAATATATAGGAGTTTGAACTCAGACTTTCACACAACCCTCAACTATCCATGCTATGATCACACACATGTTGAAAAGATAAAAAATCACCAATATATGTATTTTGTGCTAAACCAGCACTTGTCAGTTGGTCCAGATTATCAGCTTATGTTAAGATAGCTAATCTTCATACTTTAATAGACAGGCTTCAATCCACTGCATCCCACAACTCTTCAGCCCTTCATTTTATTAAAAATCTGATGATGGAATGCTGAAATCCCACATTGGTGCCAACCAAGAAGATGGCATGGATAGTTGAGGGTCATGGGAATGTCTGAGAGATTGAAATAATAATTTCATTAAAAAGTATACCCTATTATACATAAATAATTAGATGTTCATTTCTTAATAAGCAACTTTTATTTATGCTAAATAGCAACAGACAGTAAATATTAACAATTGTCAATGTAGGTTTTAGGTTTATCATATTATCAAGGCATAGAATTCTCCTAATGAGAATATTGTAATAACCCTGATAATTTTTATGTCAAAGGTCATATTATTAATTTAATAAATAAAAGAAAATATTCAGTTTTTGTCATAATAATAAGATGTGTAGCTTTTAAAATACTATAAAACATATATGCTCAGCAATTCAAAGTCTATTCCAAATTCCTAATAGAAACATACAATCTATATTCCAAACATTGTCAGTGGAAGTATTCCCTAAAAATCAGAGAAATCATATTTTTTCTACATGCACTATGGTGCACACAACAGATGCATTTGTTATATAATTACAATCCTAGGAGACCCCTCACCCCCAATACTTTCTGGATTAAGTTAGAGTCAATTGGAGAAAGGGATAAAAACATCTCCACACATAGTATTTTTTCTAATACTGGTCCTTAATGGGGCAATGTCTAAGATCTTAGAATGAGATCTCTAATTATAAGAAGAACCACTGATTATTACACTGTTTTTTCTTAATGTAAATATGTAAAATATATGATACAAAGGACTATTTAATCATACCATTATATGCCATGAATGTGCCATAGTAAAATATATTGAAAGCATGCTAGGCACTAATAAAGCTAAATATTTTTAAAAAATATCTTTTCTGTGTGTATTTTCATTTTTTCAGATATTATGTTGGCTCAGAAAAAAAGAAAATTAGTCACAATTGAATTACAAAAGAGATGATTATGTGTAATTCCACATACCTTTAAATGTAAAATTTCTACAAGTCCTATAACTATCTCAAATATGTGGATCCTTTGTAACATAATAGAAAAATTTAAAAAATAGAAGTTCAACATTCTAAAAGAATGCTAAAAATGATTCATGAATTAAAATTACAAAGAAGATATAGTTATATGCTGTTCATGGTCACTAAGTTATTTTTGATACATTGAAAGTAATATGTAAACTTAAAAAATGACATTATAATCCTATTAGATATGTAAATGCATTGGTTTTTTATGTGGTAATAATGCTACTTTGCACAGAAAGAACATTATTTTGATTATTTTTTTGGTACTTGAGTATTAATCTTGTAACCAAAAGCATGTATTAGACATGCTATGCTTTTTCATTCATATCAATCCACTGATAGCTTTGTAATCTTGTGATCTGACCAAAATAATGTGTACATGGAACTTGTACATGATATTTTCACAAGATTTACAAAGTTATCAGCAGGTTGAATACATATGTGAAAAGGTGTAGCATGTCTAAATACATGCTCTGTGTTGCAGGATTAAAAATACTACTTTCACAATTAAAAGTATACAATATGGAGTGGAATTATATACAACTTTCACATAAAAAGTGTAAAATTTATAACAACAATAGTAAATGGAGTGGAATTTAACATTATAACAATAATAAAGATATATGAATTTGAGCAAGAAATTGATATTAAAAAAAAAAACGTTTAAAAAAAATTGATTTGCTATACACAAATACATAGTACCTTTGCACAAAAAAATGTTTAAAATTTATAATAATAGTAAATTGATTTTAATAAAAGAACATTTTAAAAAATATATTGATTTACCATCCAGAAAAATATATGTGACTTTATCAATGTAAAATGTATTACAACCACTAATATTTTGAATTTCACACAAAAAAGCCAATCTTAAAAAGTACATTTTCTCAGCCCAAAAATATGAAAAATATGCCATTACTCTAGTACCAAAATGTTATTTTAAATATGGATAAAACAATCACTAAATTATTATTTTTTTAAATATTATTTACAAAAAAAAACATAAAATATACTCATATGCTACTTACCATCTAATATATAACAGGAATTTTCATGTTGAAACAAGCAATTTGGCATTTACATTTTTGACACAAAGTGGAGATCTCAACTAAAAATTTTTCCCCCAAAATGTAGTTTTATTGAAAATGTTGCACAGTCCATCAGTTGAAAGAAATTTTCCACAGAAATGCTAATAAATGAATATATATTTTTTTTTAAAAAAAAGAAAACCTCAAAAATTCACAAAAATAAAAAAATATAAATTACAACACTTTTATTAATTTTTCATCCTGGTGAAAATTTTTTTTTGTCGTTCAGTATGCAAATGAATGCATTGTCATTTTTCATGCAATCTATGCAACACATAAATTTGCAGTTGCTTTGATGTCCCTCACTGCTACTTATTTTACCACCATATACTTTCAATGTTTTGTGTGTGAACCCGAGTTGCTGGATTTATAAAGTTTATATCTGTGGTTCACATGAAAATGATTGTAACTGGCATTAGAAAGTTATGAAAAGAAAGTCAAAAGGACAAAAACGAATACTACATATACTTACACACTTAAAATCAAAAGATTTCAGAAATAGAAATAACGTAGAAATACTTGGATGAAGCAACAAAATGCAATTGAAATGAAAGCTGTTGTCAGAAAGAAATCTGGACAATAACTGAAAATATTGAAATATCAAAAAAACAAAAACCACGTTTTGATAAAGAGAAAAAACATTTTCACATGAGATCGGATAACATTGCAGGGTTTATTTCGCTTAAATTTGACATGATCACAAGATTATATATTTATTGCAGATGTGAAAAGGTGTACCAGCTCCCCTACATTGCAGGACTAATATTCTAGTGCCATTCTTTAAATAATAATATAATAATTTAGATGATGGTTTTTAAATTTGAATATATTAAAAAATAACAAACACAGTCTTCTATTAATTTCATTATATATACAACAAAGCACACACACACTTCTTTATAAACCTTGATTTATTATAATATACAAAAATATACTCCATCATTTTGATTACATTGTTTTATAGTCTTTATCAAAAAACACCTAAAAATATATATAAGAACAATAAATACAAACAATACATATAACAAATACCTCTTCCCTTAAAACTCTTCAAACAATCTTCACTTTTCACTACATTCGTTTCTTAAATACCTTTTTAAAAAATAATCCTCTATAATTATTTAATAATAAATATAAATATGTTAATTACATATCAACCAGTGAAGTTTCCTTTAAATTAAAAATCCTTTATAGCTAAGCGATTTCAGGGAAATATTTAAACCCAATAGTATAGCTATTTAATTGATGACACATTGTAAATACGCTTTTTAATCGCGTGTAAATGTTTGCATAAAATATTCAAATATGCAAATCACTAAATATTCCATGCTTTGGAAATAGTAAAGCAAGCCTCTCTTTTGTTGATGGCATTGTTATTATTGGATATTAAATAGGCTTCCTTCACTTTTAATTAAATCAACCTATTATCCTCTTTTTTCAATTAATGAATAGGATAGGATGTTAATTGAAAAAAAAAAAAAAAGAGAATAATAGGTTGGTTTAATTAAATAATTATAGGAAATTATTTTAAGGATGGTATTTAAGAAATGAATGTAATGAAAAGTTAAGATTATATATTAAAAGAGTTTTTGAGATAAGAGGTATTTGTATTTTTCAAATGTATTATTTGTATTTGTTGTTTTTATGTATTTTTTAGTTGTTCCTTGATATCGACTATAAAAGAATATAGTCAAAATGTTGAAGTATAGTTTTGTACGTTATAATAGTTCATATATTTACTAAGGCAATAAACCTAAAGCATGTGCAGTTGAAAATGCGAAGGTAGGGACCTCTACAGGTCTTAACCACAAGCTTACATAATCAATGTGTGTTAAATAAATTTCTAATAGTTCATATAATAAATCCAAGATAAATAAAGAAAATTGTGTGGTTTATTGTATATATATTTTAAATTTGAGCAAAAATACCTATCTGAATGAAGTTAAAACAAAGAATATTAAGTATGCTTCTATAGATACAACTTTTTAAAAAGTGATACAAAACCAAACATGCAGAGGAAATTTAATGAAGTATCATTTGTTATTTATTATAAAAAAGTACTTTCAAAAATTTTATTGAAAGGGTTACTTTCATTCACAGATGAAGGACTACAAAGTACAGTGCTAGCTTTAGAAAATCGTATAGAAATCGTTTTTGTTGTTAAAAATATACAAAAAAAATATGTTGTGGGTAATGATATGATTTATATATTGCTTTTATCAATTTTGTTAGTTAATCAAAAAGTTTTTGGTGGAAATGTTTGAAGAAAGCTGGTTATTCATTGAAGTTTATTACAACTTCTATATGGTGAAATAAGAGAATGTCTTTTTACTGTTGATGAAAACTTAGTAGCATTGTAACTTCAACCTTATTTTAAATATAGATCTTTGGAAAAATTTAAAAATGTGTTGTCATAACTTGAATTTGGATTAAAAATAAGAACTTCATCTTGATTCCTAGATTTGCAGTATACTAATGATATTGCTTTGATTTTAATAATTCAAGGTGCCATGTGTGGAATATTCTTAATGTTTTGAATATAATCTATAAAAATTTTAAGAATTAATGTAAGAAAAAACTCAAAAAGTTTATCAATCTCATGTTGAAAAATTTCTTGAGCAACTTTTAACTAAAGTGATGATCAACTTGAGGATGTGAAATAGTATAAATATCTTGATAGCTTTTTGATTGAAATGTGAACTGTGATGTTAAAATGTTAGACAGACTTCAACAAGTTGCTTCTAGCTATATCTAACAAATTTAGAATTTTTCATTATGGTAATACATCTACTTCAACTAAATTAATTGAGTATAGGGCTATTATTTTTCCCCATTTGTTGTATAATGGGAAACCTGGACCCCCTGTCAATACAATATAAATTCTGAAACAATTTGCTTGAAGATGATCTGCATGATTTTAAATATTTAAAAACAATTTAGTAAATTTTTCTAACTTGTCTGTATGTGATAGTATTACATTTAGTATTGTAAAGAAACTTCCTTGGTAGATTAAATCATATAAAATAAATAATTTGTGACAGAATTTCTGAAAAGAATTTCATGATGAACTTGAATGTGGGTTTAGTTGAAAAAAAAAACAGGCTCCATTTGTATTACAAATATGATTTCAAAATGCATTACGTAGGTGCAATATTGATAATTTTATTGGGAGAATATTGCTGACTACAGAATGGAAACCAAGTTACAATTAGGTGAAATTCCAAAGATTTTATCAATGCAAAAAAGGTAAAAGATGGTATTGCAAGATGTCAAATGAAGAGCTGATGAATATGTGAAGAACATGGTATATTTGGGGTTAAAACAGGCAAAACTCTCTATACATATTGCCACTCACTGCATGCCAGAGTAATATCTATAGAGTTTTGCCTGTTTTAATAACAGTTATAAGCAAGCATAAGAAATGGTGATCATGTGATCTTTATTGGCTTAAACACAATCCTATGTAATAGGATAGTGGTGGCTATTGTTATTAAAGAACCAAAGACACCAAAATTTATAGGTACTGAACTGAGTTTAGACCTATTTGACTATATAAGCTAATAGCGTGGATTGAAAATATTATAGTGTTTTCAATTTAAGACTCATAGTTTTGTAGTTAAGTAGAGATAAAAGGTGGCTGCTGAAGGGTTGCATTAGATACTAAAATCTAGCTGCAGTGCTCTCAGATCCAAGGCTCCTCACTGATGAAGGCCATAAGCCAGAAACTAGTCTGGAAATATTGGATGAGTAGGCACTAGATGGGGATTTTATGCACAAGCCTTCTGGCATCCATTGATTACTCTGGCTTGCAGTGAATGGCAAAACGTATAGAGAGTTTGCTTGTTTTAATAACAGTTATAAGCAAGCATAAGAACTGGTCGTCATGTGATGTTTATTGGCTATATTTGGGATTCTTGGAATAATTGTACAGTTATTACAAAACTTAATATTTCTTCTTTGTTTTTCTTTATTTCTGGATTTACAATTGTTATATTTGTTTATGAGTGGTTCTTAGACTTTGTCAAAAACTTAATGAAAATTTTAACAAATTGGTTGTAAACATATAAATTAAATAAAATTCAAGTTAAAAACCATAAATTTTTGATAGTAATAAAAATTATCTTTACATGTTGGGATTTACATTATAACATGTTTTGGAAATAGTAAAAAAATAAATGTTAAATGACAGAACAAGGTTTTATATCTTAATCATTAAATGTTTTGTTGAAGCAGAAAATTGAACTACTGGAAGAAAAGAGCAAAACAGAAAAATAGCAATTAATGCTTATTAGTTGTGCTCTTAAATAAAATGTAAAAGACAAATATAAAGTTTAAAATGTGGCATTAACTATGATGACCAGTTTTAAACTAAACTGAAAGGAGATCCTTTGATATTTTTTGAGGTCTTAAAGCAACTAAGGAGAGAAAATTTCTAAAACTACTGTATAAACAATTGTGCATTGTATTTATTTATAGGATAAATGAACATGTATGGGTTGTCCTCTAATAAAAATAAAGCAGTGAGTTTACTAGCCCTAACTTCTGGATTCAAGATCAAAATGATACCATGATTATTTTATCAGATATCTGGTATTTCTTAAGACAGTCATTAATTAACATTTTTGGGTCAATATAAATGTATGCATATGAGTACGTATTAATACTGTTTCTTTCTTAAATATTTACAATCACAACAAACAAAAATAATTCACGGCCTTTGCATTTTGGAAACTGTAGATTTATCAGCCAAGGTATTTGATTATGACATTTCATTTAGTTACCTGTAATTGCAGTTTACTTTCAAGTAAAAGATTGTTTTAATGATTTGGGAAAAAGTGTTAAACTTTGTGAAGTTGGATAAAAAATGAAAAGATAACAGATTTTTAAAATGGTCATTTACTTTCATGTGAAGATTTAAATATTAAAAACTAAAATAGAGTGGGATTGATTACTAATAAAATATGGAAGAACTATATTGTAGATATTGGTGGTTTATCAGACAAAGAGGAAATAATTATTTGTTCAATTTAATGGAAATTAACAAATGTACATAATCCATGCTTATGATAGTAAAGTACTCATTTTGATGATTTTGATTAGACCAATGTTGGAAATAAAATGACTAAAAAATGAAAGTTCTGTGATAAATTTGTTTATGGAGAATGAAATATTAGAGAACATAGAATTATGAAATTTGCAAAAAAAAAAAAAAAGAACTATATATTATAAAATCCTTTTTGGAAGAATTAAATATTAAAATGAACTTTGACGTATCTAAATAAAAGTATAACAGAATGGATATATATTAGCCAACAGAAAACTGACAATAATCAGAAAAGAAAGAGCTATATGAAATACATGTTGCACAGCTAGAAAGACAAAGATTATTAAGAAAGGCAATATCTAATAATTGATATAATTAGTCTTCAGAAATACTTCAGTAAATTTAATGAGGTCAATAAAAAGTTAGCTGATATTCTACTAAAATCTGCTATATAGATAACTCCTACAAAAACAACAACAATTCATGAATAAATTTTAATACAATAAATCAATAAATAATGTATTACACAAAGAGTATTAAAATATTTTTAAATGATCTATTTATAAAAATTAAATTTCTTCAAAATAATAGAAATATTTATGAATTGACAAAATTTCTCAAAAGTATGAAACATCTTAGTATTGGAAGAAGGTTGTTTTGGCAATAAAAATGTACCAGAATCATTAAGATAGACAATACTGTATGAAAAAGTATCACATGATCACCATCTCTTTTACTACCACATAATTTTTTATAAACAAGGCAAAACTCTCTATACAGTAGTGCCACCCTGTGTCAAACAGAGTAATCAATGGATGCCAGAAGGCTTGTGCATAAAATCCCTATCCAATGCCTACTCATCCAATATTCCCATACTAGTTTCTGGCTTGTGGCCTTCGTCAGTGAGGAGCTTTGGATCTGAGAGCACTGCACCTAGATCTTAGGATCTAATGCAGCTCTCCAGAAAACACCTTTTATCTCTACTTAACTATAAAACTATGAGAATGAAATTGAAAACACAAAAATATTTTCAATCTAAGCTCAGGGTGCACTACTGTATGGAGAGTTTTGCCTTGTTTATAAACAATTATGTGCTAGTATAAGAGATGGTGATCATGTGATGCTTAATGGATTAACACCAATCCTGCCTAATAGAATAGTGGAGGCTATGGTTGTTAAAGAGCCAAAGACACCAAAATGTATGGGTGCTGAACTGAGTTCAGACCCATATGACTATATAAGCTATTGAGCTTAGATTGAAAATATTTTTGTGTTTTCAAATTTCATTCTCATAGTTTTATAGTTAAGTAGAGATAAAAGGTGGTTGCTGGAGAGCTGCATTAGATCTTAAGATCTAGGTGCAGTGCTCTCAGATCCAAAGCTCCTCACTGATGAAGGCCACAAGCCAGAAACTAATCTGGGGATATTGGATAGGGATTTTATGCACAAGCCTTCTGGCATCCACTGATTACTCTGGTTGGCACAGGGTGGCACTAGTGTATGGAGAGTTTGCCTTGTTTATGAAAAAGTATTTAAGTGCTTTGTTAACGATTAAGCTTTTGAAAAATCATGCTATAATCTAGGATATTGTCAAATTCTAAACAATATTTATAAAAATGCAGAGATAATATTACTTGCTGGAAGTAAGAAATTGAATATATATATAAAGCTATGATCAAACGATTCCATCTTTCAAAGCATTTTTACAGCAGTTTCATTGAAAGTATTTTGCAAATTAAAAGAGGAAACTAAATGAATAAATATTTAAGTCATTTAAATTTTATAGTTGATTGGTTCTGCACATAATGTTTTAAAGATTCCGGAAATATTGTAAGAATTATCAGAGAAATCAAAAAAGTAGGACAAAATATAAATGACAAAACAATAACTAACGTTTAAATGGGTTTTCAAAATAGAAAGGGAAAAGATTGAATATAATGAATTAAAAGTTAAAAACTCTAAATCTCTCGATTAAATTATTAATACAGATTAAAAATGTAAAAGAATAAATTTTGAGAATTTTGTTTAAATGTGCTGCTTTTAGTAAAAATAGTCTAATGTTATAAGAAAATATGCTTATGTGCCTTAAGAAATCTGTCTCACTAGTGTTTTCCTGAAGGTTTGTGATGATGGTATTTTAATTGTATTTATATACTGGACTATTTCCATCATCCAATATGAGTATTGAACGTCTAGAAAATTTAACTTTATTTAAATATTCCAAATACATTCAACTGTTAGTAATAGCATATCAAACAGGTTAGTATATGCACAATGTTTGGAGAGGTATTATTCTCCTCTCTTCTTCAAGTGTTGGTGGCCTGACCACTGACAGTACTAGCTTAGGAATTGAGCCTGGAACCTTAGATTCTTGAGTGTTGAATTTTAAGTTAATGCTCTAACCAACTGAGCCATCCTACCAAAGGCAATAGTCAATAGAAATTTCATATACTTCATGTATGAGATTGCTCCTGATTTCTCCACTTTTTCTTAAGAGCAAATTTGATTAGTGGTTTCCATACATTATGCACAGTCACATTCAATACTAATATTAGATGATGAAAATACATGAATGAGCAAACCCTAAAATTAAAAAAAAACATTAAAAAAGCTGAATGAAAATTGGTCTAGACATGTCTTTAGAAGAGATGATAGTAGATAAAAAAAATTAAAATTTTAAATTCAATCCAAAGAGCATATAGAAAATGTGGAATGAAATCACTTCTGAGATGGATATATGAGATAAATAAGTTTGCTTAGATAATGTGAAATATAGAATATATGAATGGAAGCAACTGGATTAAGTCTAGAGATATTATTAATCTGTAATAAAATGATTACAAATAAAAATAATGATTATAATATGTAAGGGTAGCTTACAATCCAATTTGAGTCCAGCCTTTGTTTACTCATATCATCAAATCAAACTCAATTAGAACATGAGTAGCTAATAGGTGTTTGAGTGTGCATTATCATTTTATGGAGTAAACATATATATATATATATATATTAGCAGTTACATATAAATGTTATTGACAATCTAAGTCCAGGAAAAAAAAAGAAAACTTAGATAGAAATTTAAAGAATAAAGGTAGGAACTATTGTTTTCCTGAAGGTTTGTAATAATGGTATTTTAGTTGTATTTACATATTGGAACATTTCCATTATCTAATAAGAGTATTGAATGCCTTAAAAAAATTTAACTTTATTTAAATATTCCAAATACATTCTATTGTTATTAATAGCACATCAAACAGGTTGGTATATACTCAATGTTTCGAGAGGTATTAAATCTTCCCTCATCTTCATATGTTACTAGCCTGAATTCTTAGATTTTTGAGCATTGAATTTTAAGGTAATGCTTAACTAAATGAGCCATCCTGCCAAATCCAGCAGTCAGTAGAAATTTCATATACTTGTCTATGAGATTCCTCCTGATTTCTTTACTTTTTTCTAAGAGCAAAGTTGATTGGTGGTTTCCATATCTAATGTATAGTCATAATAGATTGACTTGATGGGATTGTTTGCCATTGTCATGTGAGCAGCTTCTTTAAATATTCTTCTTTGTACTTGCTCTTAGGAAAAAAATGGAGAAATCAGGGGGAACCTCATAGATAAGTATATGAAATTTTCTACTGACTGTTGCCTTTGACAGGATGGCTCATTTGATTAGAGCATTATCTTAAAATTCAATACTCAAGAATCTAAGAGTCCAGGTTCGATTTCCATGCTAGTACTGTCACTAGTCAGTCCAGAAAACCTGAAGAAGATGTGAGAATAATACTGTGTGCTATTACTAACAGTTGATTGTATTTGGAATATATAAATAGTTAAAATTTTCTAAAGACATATACTCATATTAGATGATGGAAATAGTGCAACATATAAATAGTAATTATTGCACAAGTACAGAATCTTACTGTTACAGTTAGTGCAGAGACTCTCAATATATTAACTCAAAACTGAAGTTGGTAAAGTTAAAGAAAATGGTTAATAGCATGGTATATATATATATATATATTAATTCCATATGTATAATAAATTCATAAATTAATTTATCAAATTTTTGTATATAAATAATGCACTCGAATAAAAAATAAAAGATTTACTTTTAAGTTGAAAAATATATTTGATAAGCAAATTAATTAGCGTTTTTTTATTACAACCTTTTACTTTAAAAAATGTAAATAGTATTTTTAAAATTATGGATTCTTTGATGAAATAATAAATTTTTAATAAGAACTCATTAGTTGTTAGTAAAGGTAGAATTTTTCATTACTTGATTTAAAATATCTACCAAAAAGAGAGAGATAGAGAAAGAGAAAAACATTTAATAGCACATTCAATTAAATAATAAATTAATAATTTAACACCTTCGTTTGAAGCTAATTAATAATAAATGTCTAATTGAAAATAAATATAAAAAAAGCTTGTTTCATATAATCAACTGAAGATTTAAAAAAATGAATAATATAAATAGATTTTAAAATACTTTATTATTTTAATTAATCAAATTATATTTTGACTTTGATAAAAATATTTTTAAATTATATTTCAATTTTTCTCCCATTTCAAAAAGAGTTCTTCACTACCGTCTATAATACGCCAATGATTTTTTTAATATTTATTATCATTTTGTGTTTCAACAATAATCTTTATTAATTCTTTAAATTACAAATTCGAAAGGTCAATTTTTAATTACTGGTTTTCATAAGGAGAGTCTGCTTATGGAACTATTTAATAAATACTTCCGAAATTAGTTTAGAATGGAGATAAAAGGATCAATATAATGCATTTAAATAATTGTCCTTTTAAAAAGTAAACAAAAATAATTACATCAAATAATATTTTATGTAAAAAAAAGTATAATTAATATTTTTTAAGTCTAATAGAATATAAGAAACAGAATCATAATAACGTCATAAGACATTAAAAAAAAACAAAAACAGAAAGAAATGGAAAGCTATTGAAAAAATAAAATGTTAGAAACAAAATAAACTCAGTTTATGACATTAATTTGCATTATTAAATAAATTGTAAAAGTCAATAAATTGATTTTGAGTTTTAAAAAGAGGGAGAAAATTTGCAACATAATACTATTAAAAGCAATTTGCAACACAATACTATTAAAAGCAATACAAATAGAATTTTAAATGTTAAATGCGTCTCTATAAATGGTTTCTTGACTGTTTCAACTTGAACGGATTCTTTTTCTCTTTTTAAAATTACAATCAGGTAATAAAACAAATTATTAAGGAAGAAAAAGAGAGCTCTTATACTGTCTGAAGGATCATGGAAATTTAAAGTGCATTGATGTTATTATTTGCTTTGTTTTTAAGACAGATCTTTTTATTGACAATAAAAGTATCTCCATTTTAAATTATTTACAATTCTAAGTTACTATTAGTTACATATACGCTAACGTTTGGATCAATTATCTTGGACACATTTCTATGCACAACGATCGCATCATTTTATAATTATTATTATAACAAGCAGTATCTTGTAAACGAGTATGGCTATTCTAACTCCAGAAAAAGAAACAAAAGGTAGAAATATAAAGAATAAAGTGTTAAAAAACAGAGAAAGAAAGAAAAAAGGAATCAGAATTACTGAATATGTAATTAAAAGATAGATATGTTGTATAAGCACACGATTCCTTCACCAATAGTTAGTTCAGAGAGATAACCAATGCCATGAAATGATAACTAGGCAATTTATTAAGTGATAGGAAGCAGTGAGAGAAAGAAAACTGAGTTAATTTAGCTGCATACATTAATATTGATTATAAATGAATTAAGAAAATAATTTTAATTTAGCTTTTATTTAGTCATTTATTTTTAATCAGCGTATAGTTTCAAAGTTAAACATATGTAATATATATGTAAATACCTTTTTTTGGTAGTTTTACAAAAGGATTATCTATGAACCAATAATTAAAGATATCAGGTAATTTCAGAGTAGTACTGAGAAAAGCTCACTATAGATTTAAATTTACATTAATATTAGCTGTAACATATGAATTTAGTATTACAGATAGTCTTTCAAAGTAAAAAGTTATTTAAGGAAACACAATCATCATATAAAATAACATTTAGTCCACATATTTCTTACATACCTAATTAGACGCTCATTATAACTGTACTTGCAAAATGTAATCTATTGTTGACATGCCGCAAAGAAAAAAGAAAATATCAAGTCAAGCGTTGGTGGCCTTGTGGTTAGCATAGCTGCCTTCCAAGCAGCTGGTCTGAGTTTGCCTCCCAGTTAATGCTTTGACACATGAAAAAAAAAAAAAAAAAGATATAACTTACCTGGATTAATAATTTTGTTAATTTAAAAATTTTGGCAGAAGATAGAATTGATCTTTTTTAAAATTATGTGAATATTAGAACACTCAAGTTTTCTTAAGCAGGAAATAGATATATGCTAAGTGTTGTCAAATGAGATACTCTGTAAATATAATTTTCATATATAATTAATTATGTTTGCTAGTTCTGTAGCAATGAAAAACTTATCTCTTCGCTTTAAGTGTTTTAAGAACTAAATGTTTCTATTTATTTCTTAATTTTACCCACAATAATCTTATTTAGTAATTGATTTAATCTTCAGTATTGATTTAATCTTCGGTATTACTAGAAGAGCAATACAGAGACTTCAGACCACTCAAAGAAGTATGGAGAGATGTATGTTGGGAGTAACAAGAACAGATCAAAAACACAATGTATGGGTAAGAGAACAAACAGGGTGTTACTGACCTCATTGAAAAAATTAAAAGATTGAAGTGGAGTTGGGCTGGACATATTGCTAGAAGAGATGATAATAGATGGACAACTGAAATTTTAAACTGGATTCCAAGAGATTGTAAAAGATCCAGAAAGAGACCATATGTGAGACGGATATGAAATAAGAAAGTGTGCAGGGGTGATGTGGAGAAGAGAAACTAAAGATCGGAGATGGATTAAACTTGGAGAGACCTTCATCCTGCAGTGGATTGATAATGGTTGATAATGATGATGATGATGATTGACATAATTAAGGAAATATTTTTAAGGTATGCTGTCAGATGAATGCCCTGTTGGTATTAATTGATGTGTAAACTAGATTTATTTTGATATATCCCAATAATAATAATAATATTTTCTACATTAGATAAATGTACTTTGAAAAAAGATATCTATGGATATAAAAACTGAAGATAAGTTGAAAGATGATTGGCCCAATGTACAGATCAAGATGCAAAAAAAAACTTTATATAATCCTTTTAATATTACTGGTCATGGTAATTATTTATAGGGTTTTTATTACTCAGATTTAATATTCGTATTATTTATTAAGCACAGAGCTAATATATAATTAAAGAGAAAGGATTTCCCCCTTTAATAGTTGTGCCATACTGTTCTTATAATAGCTAAACAATGTCATGTTGAGTAATGAGGATAATCTCAAACCCAAACACAACTTAGACTTTGAAAGCATAAGAGCAGCCATCTTAACCTTAAATCTCCATCCTAATTATATAGGCCAATCTAAAGCATCTTATCTTTTCAAAAGTCCCTATTTTGTGTTTGGGTTTGAGAGTATCCTCAGTACTCAACATGATATCATTGAGCTATTATAAGATCAGTACAACATATATTTTAAAGATGGAAATTCTTTCTTTTTAATTAAGTATATTTAAGTAATAAAATCAGCAACAAATTTAAAGTAAAAGTGGGAAATAACATAAGTAATTCATTTTTACTTGCATATTATATTCTCTTGGTTAACACCATATGAATATGACAATAATTAAACAATTCATTTTACTGAAATTTATTTATAATTATTTATATGATGGGAATGATCTCATTGAATGGTAATTTGAATACCCTCCTGCCATATCCATGAGTTAAGATTTGAATCCAGATAGAATGAATTTTAATATTTTTCAATTTATAAACACACTGACATGTGGTTGACTTATATTCTATCTATTTAGCCATCTAATGATTCTCCAAATATCACTTCTGATCAATATCTATGCTCGTTTTATATGAATGTATTGTAAGTATATATTTATGAGTCAAAAACACTATGAACGAGTATTTAAAAAAACTTGATCATTGTGGGTGATAGTTTGCTCTTCTTTCAACAATTGTTTAATAAAAAATATACAGTTTGGTTAACATGTTTACTTTCTCATACCTGAAATTGCACTACCTGAGAAAAATCTAATTAAATAAATTAAAATTTTATAATGTTTATATATGGTGTCTTACTCCTATGAATTGGAAAATTAAAATCAAAAAAATTACGAAGCACTTTGTTTACAGTGTTAAAATAAAAGTATTAGATTTAGTTTAAAAATTAAAGGATGAATGCTTAAAGCTGACTAGATATTCAGTAAAAATGTATTACTAGTTCATAAAATAATAATAAAAAAATAAATTTATACTGAAATTACTTATTGCCTATAAACTACTAAAGATACAGTTAGAGTATGTGGTAAATATTTAACGAAGACTGAACAAGCATTAAATTTGTGTGTGGAGGATAAGAGTAAAAAATGTTTTAGTAGACGATAATATACTGTGATAAAAACCATTGAATCTACACAAAGATCTTAGCAATGGATGATTGGAAAAAAACATCAAGCCACTTACTGTGTGGCTAGTTGTGCAGAATCGGAAATCAGTCTGAATTTTTAAAGGCTTAACAGAATTTTGTCATTACTAACTTTTATTTTGGGATCGTTTAAATAAATTTTTAATTTACACTGAAAAGACTGTTACTGCAATCAAAAAAAATATTACAAAAAATGGATTGCTATTATTATTTGCCTGAAGAGGGTGCTGATGGCAATTTAGGTGTATTTATATATGGGATACTTCCATCATCTAATGTTAAATAATTAATGTTTTTATTTAAATTTTCCAATTACATTCAGTTGTTAATAATAGCACATGAGTGATATTATTCTCTGCTCTTCTTTAGGTGCTGTGGGCTGACCAGTGACAGTTCTAGCATAGGAATCGAATTAATGATGAACTTATGTGATTTATGTATATTAACCATTATATAAACATCTGAAGACATTTTCAAACCATGTACAAGGTCAATCTCAGTTATCAAATTCTATGAGTTTTTTTTTTATTATATTTTTAAAACAAAGCACGGATATTTAAAAATTTTGAGAGCTAAATTGGATTAACAAAATGATTAGAAAGCTCATCAATAAAGTTTAGACATTCAAGTAGAAAAGAAAATCATTCCCATTGAAATGCTTATCTTAGATGTCAAAGGAGTTAATAAATTTCACCCTGGTTATTTCACACTAAATTCCATAAGTAAAAGATAAAATTTTAAAACTATTATTTCAAAACATAGATACTTTATTATATTTGATTCAATACAAAAATAATTTATATACATGGAGTTTTAGATGTAACTATAAGGGACTTGAATACAGGCCTTAAATTCCTTTCAGCTATCCGCTCTATCTTATACAACTGATACCCATGACCTCACACATGTAAAAAAGATAAATGATATACAATAAATGTATTTCATGCTAAACCATCACTCATCAATTGGTCTAGATCATCATCTCCCAAACATATATATATAATTAGTGCTCTGTCGATTAAACTGTGTCCATTAAAGTTTGAAAATTTGCTATCTTAATATAAACTGAGCATTGATTATATATAATTACAGGAGATGATCTGGACCAACTGATGAGTGCTGGTTCAGCACAAAATATATATACTGGAGTTCATTTATCTTTTTCAAATGTATGTGGTCATGTGTATCAACTGTGTAAGAATGGATAGCTGAAGGGAGCTTGAAAGTCTGAGTTCAAGTCCCTTATAGACACTTTATTAATAAAAATATTCATATAAAGAATAAAAAAAATACAAAATAAATTTGTAAAAATAAACAAATCTTTGCCTCAATTATTACTAATGAGTTTCATGTAAAAACTTTGAATTTCTAGACCATATCCTTAAAAACAAACAAATAAGAAATAGAAATATTAAAGATGATAGGTATAATAAGTCGCATACTAGTTTTTGCACATCATCAAAAAGTATCCGAACATGAGTTCGAACCCGCCTCTGAAAAATTGGTTTGTACTGAGAGGCACGATGTTGAACGTAAGGTAAAGAAAGCTTACTTCATAGCGGCAGACTCCTTTACTATTAATTGCAAAGAATCATGTTTTGCTATATCCAAATGATGGACTAATTGACTCATTTGCATAAAGTTTGCATATTGTACATATATAATGATTCCAATGGGTGAGTCATAACAGGCTATGACTATGAGAAATACATTTTCTCGAAAGCGCTTATCCATTTTAATTTGTTGATTACAATTAATTTGTTAATTTATATGTGTGTTAGCACAACTTTATTACTACTATAATAAATAGAAAGAAGTATTTCATATTTCAACTTTTATTTTAACTCGATGTCAAAAATTCACAGATTGTTGGTTTAATGTTTTTAAAACAATTATTAATTACTATGGAAGCAAGGAGTAAATGTAGAAAATGATTTTAAGTAGTTTAAGGTTGTTTGTTTTGATTTTAAGTAGTTTAAGGTTGTTTGTTTTAAACATAATTGATCTTATTGCTATTTATTGTATAAACAAATTTTGTCATTATTCTTATGTGTACAGTACGACATTGTCATAAGAATTACATTTCCTCAAATTTTAGAAGTTGTACTCTGGCTTGAAGCATTCTCTGATACCTCTACAAGAAAAATATATTCATGTGTGTGTATTATACTAGTTTATTACATTCATATCGGCCTTTCAAGCCAATTGTGCAAACGCTTTGCGAGTGTTAAATAATAAATGAATACCCTCTGACCAATACAAGATATAGAATTTATGCAGGAATAAAAAGAATCCCTCTTATTCCTACGACTCAAATATTTATATATAAGCAATAAATTCTATATCTTGTATTGGTCAGAGGGTATTCATTTATTATTTAACACTCGCAAAGCGTTTGCACAATTGGCTTGAAAGGCCGATATGAATGTAATTACAATTATATACGGACGCTATAAAAATAAATGCTTATTTATATACTAGTTTATATATTTTGCTTGGAGTACTCAGTTGAATTGTCCATCAAAGACAAATGTAATTATTAATAATCAAAATAAGAGTCATAGATCAATTCATAGATCACATGACCCTATCTCTTAAGCTTGTAAGTTATAAACAGTGAGGATTGCCAATTCCTCTACAAGCTTTATGATAAATGCTTAGCCAGAGCCAGCACTTAAAATATGTCTGTCAGGAACCCCTCCCCAAACCCCTGACCAAGTGCTCGCTCTGGCTAAGCATTTATCATAAATGTAATTATTATCTTTCAGCATAATTTTGAACGTTCAAATTGTACGATTACATGTAATAATTATTCTTTCATTTGTCCAGAGGAACTAAGAGATACATTTTCTAGTCTGCTATAACAGGAGTGCCCAACTTTTGTGTTCATAAGATCTACTTTTTTTTTCATATGTCATAGCATCGTCCGGGAGGCGAACCCACAACTGTCTGCAACCAACTACTTGCTTGCAAGGCTGCTGCGATGACCTCTCTACTTTTTATTTTTAAAATGTTTTGAAATCGACTTGTTGTCATAGGCGATCGACTTGTCTAAGTGGAGGAGCCTATCTATCTAATAAAAAATAACAATTATTTAACGGGCCAAAAAACTCATGTTTGGGGGAATTAAAGCAACATGAGTAATTATTAACAATATTTATTAATTCAAATTAGCTACATTAAATCAAGATTAAAAATATTATTTTCAATAATGATACGACTTAGTGGACTTCACCTATCCAGAATTGAAAAAAAAATTAGAACAAAAACAAAAATAACAAAAAAACTTATAAGTCTTGACTTATCAGCAGCTCTTGCTGGTTTTGCGATCGACCGGTGGATGACGATCGACTTGTTGGAAACCCCTGTGCTATAAGATTTCAATTTTTTGGTAAATAAAATTTATTAACAAAATTTAGTTATAAAACTATAAATGTATATGTGTATATAGTTTTCTAGAACAGATAATGCTAATAGGGGAGCAAGCCATGATAGCTTACCACCAAAACGATTAAATATTATTTCTTGGTCTTAATATCACATTGTGTAGTTATTTCTTCTGCTATTAGGTAGAGAAGCTGACATATAGGTATAGTTTTACAAATAGTTTCTTGTTAGATGTTTATAAATGCATATTTACATTTACAATAAAAATACTTTAATCATTTCATTGCTATTAAAATATTTTATTTTTTTAATAAAAAAAATTGTAAAATATACTTTTATGTAATAACTGGAACACAGGCTTATTATATACCTGTGTCTATATATGTAATATATAGGAAATATGAGCACAGACTTTCACACGACTTACCACTCTCCACACTGTCTCATAACACTGATACACCTGAACATATATATGTTGAAAAGATAAATAATCACCAATATACGTATTTCATGCTAAACCAGCAATCATCAGTTGGTCCAGATTATCATCTCTACACATATATGCTATAAGTGCTCAGATATATATTAAGATAGCCAAACCTCATACTTTAATGAACAGGCTTCAATCTACTCCATACCACCCATCCAATTGAAAATCTGATCATGGAATGCTCAAAGGCCACCCTGAGGCCGAGATTATTGTCACACCCATGTTGACCTAAGGTCAATCTCGTCCCTCAAGTACAGGACATAATCCATTTAATACATATACAAGGGATGGGCAGACATCTCTATTATGTAATAACTGAAACACAGGCTTATTCCATCGTCAGATTTTCAATTGGATGGATGATTGAAGAGTTGGAATATGGAGTAGATTGAAGCCTGTCCATTAAAGTATGAGGTTTGGCTATCTTAATATATATCTGAGCACTTATAGCGTATATGTGCAGAGATAGATGGTAATCTGGACCAACTGATGATTACTGGTTTAGCATGAAATACGTATATTGGTGATTATTTATCTTTTCAACATGTATGTGTTCAAGTGTATCAGTGTTATGAGATAGTGTGGAGAGTGGTGGGTCGTGTGAAAGTCTGTGCTCATATACCCTATATATTAAAATATACTTTTATAACTGTGATTAGTTTGGCTATGTGTGTGTGACCATGTTTACTTATTTACTTTATTTTAAACAATCACGACATTAGTATTTTTGTCTTGTTAACAATATAAAAAATACACCACACGTAATAGTCCTAAAAGTAAGAGAATTACAACGACATGCTGTTTGATAAATTGATTTTAGATTAATTTTAGCAATAAAAGTACTGACTTTGAATTACAAAAAAAAAGAGAAAGCATGTGTCAAAATTTAAAACAATTGATATAAAAATTATAATAATTATACTCAACTTTTTTTTAAAAAAAAGTGTTATCTTGAAATATTTTACCCATATAAACACACATATGCGTGCGTTTAAAATATGCTGATGATAATCATATAATATAACTTGTTAATGACAAATTAAGCAATAAAACGTCCATTTTATTTATTTATTTATTTTTCTCATGTGTCTCAGCATTAGCCGGGAAGCGAATCCGCTAAACCGGGACAACGGCTTGTAAAGCAGCTATCGCTGATCTCTGGACCACCAATGCTTGACATTTATTTATTTTTATCATAAGATTTTCATTTCAAAATGATATGGACATCTCAAAATAAACTAAAGCAAATATTAATTTTATTATATTTGTACTATAATGAAATTATAAAAATTTCTTTATTTTGAAAGCTTAAAAGAGTTGATTGTTATTATCTTCATTTATAAAACTATAAAAGTCTTGAGTAATTGGCTTTATTGTCTTAGTAATAATAGAAAAGCACAATATTCTACTGTATTATTTTATTTGGAGAAATGAAAATTTAAAATATATGTAAAAATATTAAATACATGTATATATATGCCATTAAAAACTAATCAACACTTAGACAATCCCAATGTCGATAATAACCAACAATTTCAAACTGTTGTCAAGGCAACCTCTTTTTAAAAACAAAGGTGGAATATATATATATTAAGAGTGTCTATAAATTTTGAAATATCATCTACACAGTTTTCTTTTTTTAAAAGAAGGGTACTTTATTAATTTTGCATTTCCACAATAAATGTATTATTTTCATAAAGTATCCCTGCGATCCTATCAGCGCGATGTATTACCAAATTTTACAGTCATTTGACATTTTCAGTTATTGTCTAGATTTATTTCTGGACTAATTTATACGAAAGTAAAGTTTTGTACTATACAGAATATATATTTGCGTTAAAAGTTCTCTGACCGGAGGCTTATAGAATAAATAGGCAATAGAGTACTATCAAACAATATTGCTTAATCATCATTAGTAGTAATATATCACTGTAAAAACATATACAAACATATGTATTTAATATAAGATAGACAGTAACTATCACTATTATGAATACTTAACATACGATTTAACTTTACTTTCCAAATTTAAAAAAAAAAAAATCACGTGATTTATAGTGCGTCTTAATGATGTTAACTCTAAAATTGAGATGCTAGAATAATCTGTTTTCAAAAGATTGAAAGCAGTGATATATTATTACTGATGATGATTAAGCAATATGGTTTGATAGTACTCTGTTGCCTATTATTTTATAAGCCTCCGACCAGAGAATTTTTAACGCAAATATATATATATTATATAATACAGATCGCGCTTTGATAAGGATCGCAGGGATTAAATATTTTGTGAAAATAATACATTTATTGTGGAAGTGCAAAAGCTGTTGCTGCTATACTAATAAAGAATAAGTTTGGTGCATTCACTTATATATAAGAGCATCTAACATTCTTTATCATCATGATAAATCACTGAAAACCATTAATCATAATCACTATATCTTATTTTTAACACTATTAATATATTGTAGAATCAAGGGTTCATTGTTTTTAATTCAATTTCTACATCTTCTCTTCTTTAATTTATTTCTCATAAATTCTCTTATTCATCCACGTCATTATTGAATCTCTTGCAATCTCTGGGGATCCAATTTAAAATTTCAATTACCCACCTATTATCATCTCAATTCATAATATCCAATTGAGTACTATTTAAAGATATTAATGACTCACTTTTAATCTTTTGTTATTAATGTTAAAATATGTTCATATTTCCACAACAATTGGAATTATGATCTAGTCTTTGTATAGTTTTTAAGTGTTAAACTTACATTTACATGAGCATTGGTGGTTGAGAGGTCAGCACGACTGTCTTGCAAGCAGTTGCCCGGGTTGCGGGTTTGCTTCCCGGCCGATGCTATGACACATGAAAAAAACAAGAAACACATTTATAAGAACTGGTAACATATATTTGTTACAAACCTTTTTTTAAAAAACAATAAACACATTGACTTTTAATATTATAATATCAGTTGTAGTGGGAATACAGAAGGCAATGGAAGTACTAAATGTAACTATACTTGTTACAAACTCTTCAAGACCAAGATAAAAAACAATATCGATAGCTAAGAAACTATCAAGATTTAAGAGTAATATAGCTACTATTAAGTAAAACTCATTTCTTAGAAAAAGAAAGTTTAAAAGAATAGGGTAAGTTATTTTGGAAGAACAGAATAAACAGTGACAGAAGAATATGTGATGGTAAATTTATGGAAAATTGTAATTTAGTATTTTCTTTATTTGAAATTTCTCATTATATTGAACGGAAGACTAATGATGTTAAAACTTGTTTTGTATCAAAGCTCTTTTTATTAGTGTCTCTGCTTTAACATTAAATACAGAGAATTCAGAAAAAGAAAATTTTTATTCCTTGCTCTGTAGCATTACTAATTTGGATTTTTTAATGTGTGGGCTGGTACAAATAGCAAACTTTGGAAAAAATTAATAATTTTGGTGCTGTAAATTCAAATGATCTGTTGTTAGTGAATTTTTTTGCAACACATGGATGAACTATCGCCGAATATTTTGTTCAGACCAAAAAATCATTAGAAAGAAACATGGATGTATCCATATTCTAAACAATAGATGGTGGTATAATTAGGAGACAGAATATAAGAGAAGTTCATATTATATGAGTACTTATAAAATGTAAATTGTTAGATGGATCATATATTAGTAAAATCCAAGATTAGAGTGATAGTTGTATTAAAAATAGATCTTATTCCAATTATATTCACAAGAAAATTGATATTTGTTCTTTAGAAATATTCGTTCTATTTCAACAGTTATTAAACATTAAAATTAATTATTTAGATCTTCAGATTTGTCAAATACCTAGGTATGGAATTTTCTTAAGAAATGTTTTGTGGATATGAGAAAACTTGTTCTTGAATTCGTTAAATAAAAAAAAATATCATCATTATTTTTTGTAAATGATTTTATTATTAGTGATTCAATTAAAAATAAACATACAGTATTTTTCTGCTTGGAAGAATAAAACATTAAATGTGGAACTTCATCATAGAGATTTGAAGTTAGAGGTTCAATAATTAACAAATAAAGATGATTAATACACAAAATTCAAAATAAATACAGACTTTCATTGACTGTAGTCACTCTGGATACTTCATTAATGCACTGAACGCAATATATGGACCTGAGAAACACGATCCTAATTCCATTAAATCCAGCGATGAGACTTTTTTATATGATGTCAATAATATTTTCCAACAGCTGAAAGGACTATTTTGATCACCTTTTGAATTGTGATATAAGAATAAAGTTGATAACTTTTAATGATGTATTCATTTTATCTAATCATTTAGATTTGTACTAAAATAGCTTAGTGAAATCGAAGCTGCCCTTTGTAATTGTAAAAATGAAGGTTCTGATAAAATATTTGGAAAAGTTTTAAAATAATAAATGACTTTTAAAAATATTGGATTTTTTTTAGAAATACATTGACTTATGAATTATGTCATCTGATCTTAGAGATGCTTCTATTGCTACATTTTTTAAAAATAAAAAGCATAGACAAAGCTTTGGTGGTCGAGAGGTCAGCGACAGCTGCTTTACAAGGAGTTGTCCCGGGTTAGTGGGTTCACTTCCCAGCTGATGCTATGACATATGAGGGAAAAAAAAGCTGCAGTAATAATTAGATTTTTTTAATTTGCAAAAAGCGAGGCCTCAAAGATAAACCAGAAAAGGAAAGGTGCAGAAAACTTGGGAATATCCATAGAAAGATTGAATAAGACTCTCTTCTAAATAATTATAAATTTTAGATCGTAAATTTTTACAAATTTATAATTTTAAATAATAGAAATTTAACAAAAATTCTATGTATATTTTAAAAAATAATTTTTCAAGTATATATAATGAAGCAAATTACTAATAACATTAACACAAACATTGCAAGAGAAATTATGTCATTTAGTAAACATACTTTCCTGAAATATTTTAAATCAAGAGAATTAGTCTTTAACTTATTATCTAAGTTTTTATTTAACAGAATTTTCTAATTGCTTAGAGAATCACTTTAAACTCAGTATTCACATAACTTGGAGGTAAAAAGCCAATAAACTCACTACACTGGCTAATGCATGTTGGTGAGCAGCCCATCCATGTTTGTATACTATACGAATAATCACATAGTAATAACAGCTTCAACAACAAAAACGTATGGAGTGGACATTAGGAATTTGCCCTGCTCAGTTCCTTTAAGGCCTCCAAGAGGAATCAAAGGGCCTCCTTTCAGTTAATAGCAAACCCTTTCTGCAGAAGAGATGATAATAGATGGACAACTGAAATTTTAAACTGGATTCCAAGAGATTGTAAAAGACACAGAAAGAGACCACATGTGAGATGGATGGATGAAATAAAAAAGTGTGCAGGGGTGATGTGGATAAGAGAAGCTAAAGATCAAAAAAGATGGATTGAACTTGGAGAGACTTTCATCCAACAGTGGATTGATAATGGTTGATGATGATGATTCACATAACTAAAGGTCACCAGTTCTACCCTTAAGCTAGAACAGTTACTTGTTAATCCAGTAATAAATAAACATGACAGGAATATAAGAAAAATAATACTCCTTGAAACATTCCACTATATTATAACCTGTGCATTTTACTAATAATTGAATGAATTTGAGGATCTTAAATAAAGTTTAATTTTTTTAAAATAAACATTTAATAATTAAAACTAATTGATGGAAATAATCCAACACATAATTTCAAGTAACATGCTGTTATCTCAAAGATTCTGATAAACAACCAATAAGATCTATGATAATAATTTACAGTATATGTAAAATTCAAAACATCAACAAAATGTGATGCACAAATTAATAAAACTCACAGTTCTTTGGTGTCTCATCCTGTGAGAATATCTCTTGTAATATATTATAATTCTTTTATGTAAAAAGTTCAATGTGTAATACTAAAATGCATGTAATTAGAAAATCTGTCTTAAAGTAAAATTAAATCATAATGAAAATTATGATAGATTACTTATGTAAATAGTAGATCAAATAAAATTTTACTTATGTAAATTTTTATTTGATCTTTGTTTTTATTACTAAAAATTGTACTGTCTCCGATAACTTTTTCTGTATATTTTAATATTTCATTATTTATTTATAACTAGTTTAAATTTAATTGTTTACGAACTTAAAGAAAAAAGATATCAACATTAATTTAATTAATTATATTTTGAATTACAAGTGTCAAACTAATTCAACCCACATCTTTGACACCATGCACTTTAGATAAATACAGTAATGGTTATTATTAATTATTAAGTAACTTACAAATTGTCTCTAACTCAAAAATTAATATAGCTGACATTTTTAAAATTAAGCACACACACACGGAGTTATTCACATTTCTCTTTTGCACATGTAATATCTTTAAAAATACATTAAATAACCTCAATACTACCACATATTCTTTTAAATTCATATAAATAAAGATATAATAGAGATATATATGAGAGATGGTGACCTGGACCAACTGATGAGTGCTGGTTCAGCACTAAATGCATCTCAGTGATCATTTGCCTTTTACTGTATCTCTATTTATATGAATTTGAAAGAATATGTGGTAATATTGAGGTTATTTAATATATTTATTAATTTAATTATAGTTAATATTAAAGATTGCAATTTGAAAGATCTGTTATGACCTCTGACAAAGTATTTTTTGTTTATTATAAAATCTTGTGAAATAAAGATTATTAAATATAAAACAATTAATGATGAGTGATTAACTACATTGTATCTATTGTGATTAGCTAAGATGGAAAACATTGCAAAACTCTCCATACAGTATTGCCACCCTGTGCCAACCAGAGTAAGCAATGAATGCCAGAAGGCTTGTGCAAAAAATTCCTATCTAATGCCTACTCATCCAATATCCCCAGACTAGTTTCTGGCTTGTGGCCATCATCAGTGAGGAGCTTTGGATATGAGAGCACTACACCTAGATCTTAGGATCTAATGCAACCCTCTGACACCCACCTTTTATGTCTACTTAACTACAAAACTATGAGAATGAAATTAAAAAACTCAAAAATGTTTTCAATCTAAGCTCAATAGCTTATATAGTCATATGGGTCTGAACTCAGTTCAGCACCCATACATTTTGGTGTCTTTGGCTTTTTAACAATCATAGCCACCACTATCCTATTAGGCAGGATTGTTGTTAAACCATTAAGCATCACATGATCACTATCTCTTATACTAGCACATATTTGTTTATAAACAAAGCAAAACTCTCCATACAGTATTGCCACCCTGTGCCAACCAGAGTAATCAATGAATGCCAGAAGGCTTTTGCATAAAATCCCTATCTAATGCATACTCATCCAATATCCCCAGACTAGTTTCTGGCTTGTGGCCATCATCAGTGAGGAGCTTTGGATATGATAACACTGCACCTAGATCTTAGAATCTAATGCAACCCTCCAGCACCCACCTTTTATCTCCACTTAACTACAAAACTATAAGAATGAAATTGAAAAACTAGTCTGGGGATATTGGATGAGTAGGCATTAGATAAGGATTTTATGCACAAGCCTTCTGGCATTCATTGATTACTCTGGTTGGCACAAGGTGGCAATACTGTATGGAGAGTTTTGCTTTGTTTATAAACAAATATGTGCTAGTATAAGAGATAGTGATCATGTAATGCTTAATGGTTTAATACCAATCCTGCCTAATAGGATAGTGGTAGCTATGGTTGCTAAAGAGACAAAGACACCAAAATGTATGGGTGCTGAACTGAGTTCAGACCTATATGACTATATAAGCTATTGAGCTAGATTGAAAACATTTTGTGTGTTTTTCAATTTCATTCTCATAGTTTTGTAGTTAAGTAGAGATAAAAGGTGGGTGCTGAAGGGTTGCATTAGATCCTAAGATCTAGGTGTAGTGCTCTCATATCCAAAGCCCCTCACTGATGATGGCCACAAGCCAGAAACTAGTCTGGGGATATTGGATGAGTAGGCATTAGATAGGGATTTTATGCACAAGCCTTCTGGCATTCATTGATTACTCTGTTTGGCACAGGGTGGCAGTACTGTATGAAGAGTTTTGCTTTGTTTATAAACAAATATGTGCTAGTATAAGAGATAGTGATCATGTGATGGAAAACATTGGTTTTTAATAAAGCAGAATTGGGCTCATTCAAATCACCACCTACTTTTTCCTTTTCAAGAGACAAACATTTTACTGTAACTAATTAAATCTCTGGAAATATATGCAAAACTTTCTGGAAGTATTAATTGAAGACATGTTTTATTTTGAAAGTATTAATCTTTGGGTAATTTTACTTCTACATATAAAACATAATGCAAATATTTAAAAAGATCATGTTATAGACAGTGTATTGTAAATAATTCACTTAAATTTTATATTGCATATTATATAAAATAGTATTTAGCCCACCATATCAGTGATATTTAATTTGAACATCAATATGAATAATGAATTATTCCATGTATAATGTGTATTTTTGTCACAGATATTTCATCATATATATATATATGCAAAACCATAAAACAATACAATACTAGATTAAATCCAAAATTTTACCAAAATTCTTACATGACCATGGTTTCATCTACTACAAATAGACCTTCTCAAGTGAAAATCAAACTAAAGAAAATAACAAATATATATACAGAAAACCAAACCTTCCCATAATTCATTTCAAACTCCACCTTCCCTTAATATCAAAAGAAGTCTTCATAAGATTGATAGCCTCATAATCAATAATATTTATCATCAAAGTCTTCTTTATTTTTCTTTTTAACTCATTCTTTTCATAAAAAATAACCGAAGCATTGTTTTTATGAAAAGAATGAGTTAAAAAGAAGAATAAAGGAGACTTTGATTATAAATCTTCTTGATTCTGAGGCTATCAATCTTATGAAGACTTCTTTTGATATTAAGGGAAGGTGGAGTTTGAAATGAATTATGGGAAGGTTTGGTTTTCTGTATATATATTTGTTATTTTTTAGTTTTATTTTCACTTGAGAAGGTCTATTTGTAGTAGATGAAACCATGGTCATGTAAGAATTTTGATAAAATTTTGGATTTAATCTAGTATTGTATTGTTTTATGGTTTTGCATTTTTATTTTTGCTAGTATAGTGTTAGGCAGGTTTGATATATATGTTGAAGCACTTGGATCTGAGTTCGATCCTAGCTTCATGACATCTAGCCATAAGCCCCACTTCAAACCCTAGTAATAACCGTAAATTTCCGATGCAGTGGGACTTTATACCTTCAATCCATGCTAATTTCTATAAAGAATAACATTTTATAAATGCGTATTAAAATTAATTCCTTCAGATTTAAATTGATCAATTCTATTAATAAATTCATGATAAAATTATTCATGAATTTATATATATTACAACTGTGTGGATTGTGCGTATATATTTGTAAATATTTAAATATATATGATTGTTTGAAAGTTTCATTGCGTCGGGAATATTTGTTTTTACTTTTAAATAATTTGTTAAAGTTTTATTGATTAAAAGCTACATTCTTTCAATAAGCTTTTAGATTTTCCCTTTCCAAAAACAACAGTTAAAGTTTTATTAATTAGAAAAAAAGATAAGGATTTCCTAATTAAAATCATTTTCTGATTTTAAGAATTCATTTTCTAATTAGAAAATGAATTCAAGTTAATGAGTCTGAAAGCCTTATCGAAGGAATGTATCTAAAAACAACCAGCAAATCTAAAAACATTGATAATGAAAGAAGTGCTAGCCTGAAGGCATCAGAGGACAGTATATATAGCTCGGAAAAGTTTGGAGGAGAAGCCATCTTTGTTGTAGAGAAGTGCAGTAAACTTTGTATGTTTTAAATAGTGTTTCGATCATGGTAAGGAGCTAACATCAGGAATCTGGCTATCGGTTCCTGAAGTCCCCTGAAAATCTTCAATGGAGCTGCTGAATCTTTTCCAGACAAATCATGCTGCCAAAATCAAATAGTAATCAACTAAATGCGTGCCTACGTTTTCACCAAGTCAGACATGTAACCTAAGGATCCAGCCCAGAAGAAATGGGTAATATATTTCCATAATGAACCTTAAACTTTCTGGCCAGTTCCCTTTAAGAGCTCTTTTCATTCTATAAATATCATAATCTCTGTGTAATAATCTCTGTGTAAACTTACTTTTTTTAATGCTATTATATTGTAATTCTCTCAACTTCTAGTCTTTAACTTTCCTTTTTTACGTAGTGGTTTATTAATGTTATTTTTAATGATATGCTAATAATCCTTCGATTCGATGATCTTTTCATTTTCTTTGCCTTATACAAGTAATATAAACTTAATTTTGATAGTTAATTCTCACCCATTAGAACTAGATTTATATAGTTCTATCAATCATCGAGTGGAAAGAAATTATTAAATGTGTGTTATTTTTATAATTGGCTAATAATAAATTATTAGCTCCATTTCTAATCTATGCCCCAGTTATTTTCTCGTGTTTACCAATATGTATTTATTCATATATATATAATGTTAAAATATTTTTGCAAAAGGGCCGATAAAGGAGTCAAATATATTCTAATTCAAATTTCAATTACTTGCTATTTAGATTCAGGAAGGGCATGATGATTGGGACATAATTAATATGATTTACAAATACTTTAAATAATTTTAGTTAAAAGCTCATTTGACTTTGATTAAATTGATCAAGTTATCACATAGAGCATTCTATAATTGGGTTTTATTTTTCAAACGATGACTATCAAGTCATCATCTTCGAACGTTGTTGACGTAGGGCAATCTTCTGCTCAGTCAGGCTGGTAGGTGATAATATTTCTGTTATTTTAAATTATTGAGGAAGAAAGCACTTCTTCTCCTGTCCATATTAGTCAAAGGGCATAAGACTTGTCATATGAAAGCCACCATAGGACTTAGATCATCGACTAGCTATCGTTTTTCAATTTCACTTTCTAGCTCATAATTTGTCAGCACCGTTGCCTCTCTGTTCCGGTAAAGCCCACTCTGATGCTCATAATTCATGATGAAGTGATTTCAATTAAAGTCCAACAAATTCTCCGTTATATCTCAAAATAAGTTTTTTAATAAAGATTAAAGTTATGCCCTAAAATAAGTATCTTGCTCTTCATGAATGGATTTGCGAATGTGAAAATAAATATCACATTCTTTCGTATAAAATTAGAGTGATGATTTCCTTTACTAATGAATACCTTTATCTGCCTTTTATTTCTTGTTGGGGGCATAGACATAGACTTTCAAATATTGCGTAATATTCATTGGCATATAATAAGGACCGCCACTCATATTATAATTATAAACTTTGTTTAAGGACTAGAATTAATTAATTTAATCTTTATTTAAAATTCAAACAAAATAAATTATTATTATTAAATATTTTCTAAACACACTTGGTTTCTTAGTTCTTAATTCTTTTATAATTATTTTAATGTTAATACTCGCTGTCTGTGTTGGCAACCCGAACATATACATATGATTCGATTTAAATTTATTTTTATTCAGTTTATTATCAGAAATTAATGTCAGTTCAGGAGTCTCTGATCCTCACCAACCGTTATGCTAGTTTCTTGGTGCATAGCACTGTGCTGTCGATTTAGATTTTTACTAATCTGAGCTATTGAGTTGGGTTTGAATTCAGTTTTGGTTCAGCTGAGTTTGGATTCGACTTGCAGTTCTTTTGGTGGGTTTTTTGACTGGTGCAATATATAAGCATAAAGTTAAACTAGTCAATAAATAATTAAAATTACCCCAAATTCAAAACTCAACCAGAATAGCCAAAAAAATAAAATCAAAAACACAACCAATGGTTTCACTGCTATATTGGTTGTGTTTTAGATTTTAGTTTTTTGGCTAGTCTGATTGAGTTTTAGATTTCAGGTAATTTTAATTATATATATAAATAAAAAGATAATAAAATAATGTCATTTATAAATGAGTATGCTCAAAATTAAAAAAAAAAACTATTCTAGAAATGAGTTTTGGGATGACTATATAAAGCAATCTGTGAAACATAAATATCTATGTTTAGAACATACTAGTTCACTTTCTCTTTGCCTGATATTTCACTTTGATGTTTTAATTTGTTCTGCAGAGAATTTTTCTTTCTGGCACACGATAATACTATATAATTATAGTTTTCCAAGGTATTCTATTCTCTGCTGCATAATCCTAATGGAAACAATGAATATTACACTTTTTTAAAATGTCTTTGAAATTATTCTTATAAAATATAGGGTGTAAAACAATTTTCTCATCTTCTTCTTATGTACTGATTTCTATATTTTACATATCATACCAATAAACATCACATGGTCACCATTTCTTATGCTTGCTCATAACTGTTATTAAAACATACAAAACTCTCTACACATATTGCCACTCAGTGAAAGCTGGAGTAATCAATGGATGAGTAGGCACTAGATGGGGATTTTATGCACAAGCCTTCTGACATCCATTGATTACTTTGGCTTGCACTGAGTGGCAATATGTATAGAGAGTTTTGCTTGTTTTAATAAGAGTTATGAGCAAGCATAAGAAATGGTGATCATGTGATGTTTATTGCCTTAAAACCAATTCTTCCTAATAGGATAGTGGTGGCTATGGTTATTAAAGAACTAATAACACCAAAATATATAGATACTGAACTGAGTTCAGTCCTGTATGACTATATAAGTTAATGAGCTTGAATTAAAAATATTATAGTGTTTTCAATTTAAGTCTCATAATTTTGTAGTAAAGTATAGATAAAAGGTCACTGCTGGAGGGTTGCATTATATTTTTAGATCTAGGTGCAGTGCTCTCAGATCCACAGCTTCTCACTAACAAAGGCCACAAGTTCAAAACTAGTCTGGGGATATTGGATGAGTAGGCACTAGATAGGAATTTTATGCACAAGCCTTCTGGCATCCATTGATTACTCTGGCTTGCACTCAGTGGCAATTCATATAGAGAGTTTTGCCTGTTTTCATATCATACCATTTTCACATTTCTTATACATTTCAATAATACTATTTTTTATCAAACTTTTTTCTGATGATGATTTCAGGACAGTTGAAACTGCAAGAATAAAATTTAATAAAAAATTTAGTATTGTTGAAGTGTGTAAAAAAGGTGAAAGTGGTATATAAAATAGAGTGTTTTACCTCTCCCCTGAAAATCACATCAAGATAAATCCATTAAACATTCTTTCATGAAGTCTTACATTGTTCTTTATTTTACATATCTAATCCCCTAGGGGTATAAATTTTACAATAGTGGACTATATAGTATAATATCCAGAAAATTGAATAACATAGTTGTTTGCTGATCTTGTCATTGTATTTTAAAAATTTTATGAAGCATCCTTAAATGAAAGTTTTCTAGGAACTTTAGGATTTCCAGTCTCATTTCCACTTAGTAAATTAGATAAAATAACTGAATTTATGTAGTTCTCTCTCTTTGATAAAATACTTTACCCTTTAATTTGTTAAAAGAAGCAGCAACAAACTTAAATTCATTTTTTTACTTATAACACTACCAAAGTATTTAAACTGGTTTGCATTCTCAAAAATCATCCAAGCTAAAGTCTCTAAACTTTTTTTTAAAATACTGGTTAATAAAAAACTTGAGTATTTTGAACATTAATTAGTAAACCAAAATCTTTTTATGGTGAATTCAAAACATTAAGATCATTCTGTAAATCATCTTTTGAACTGGGAAAAACAGCACAATGATTGGCATACTATAAATCCAGAATCCAAAAAAGAAATTATAGTTTCCACTTGTAATTGACTCAAATTAAAAATTTGTCCATCAATGTTGATCCCTGTCTAATTACATTACCTATGAAAAACTCCAAAACTCAATGTCGTACAAATTGAAAATAAGATGAAAGCAAACATATATCCTTGTTTAATATCAGTTTTTATTTCAAATGCTTCAAATATTACAACTGTAATAGTGACACTTTATTTTATTCTTAGTAACAGAATCAAATGCCTCAACTAAATCAATAAATTCAATATATAAATCATTCCTTCGTTTATGACTTTTTTTTTTGTATTTGCCTGGCAACAAAAACCATATCTATATTATATAATGAGAGTGCCAATAGCTCTTAACAAGCTTTTCAGAATATCCCTATCAGACTTTTTCTAGCTTTGCCTGTCTATAGTGAGGTGCTAGGCTATTCCAGCATTAGATTTAAAAGACCAGGTCAAGCCCAACACTTTATCCTTCACTGACAAAAGCCAGAAACAGAAACTGGTTTGAGGATAGGGATATGCTGAAAAGCTTTTTAAGAGCTACTAGCATGCTTATTATATAAAATTTGCAATACAAGCTTATAAAATTAAGTCACATAATATATGACTTGATTGCCTTGCAACCATAGCTATATTGTTTATTGATTCTCTAAAATCACATTGAGTCTCTGGTAATCATTCCTTTATAACTGGAATCAACCTGTTTAATAAAGTACTTTTATGGTAGTCGTTAATAATAATATTCTGTGATAATTGCTGCAATCTTGTCTATTCCCTTTGTTTTTAAAAATTGGAACAATAAAAGCATTCTTAAGTATTGTTGGCATAACCTCATGTGTCCATATTTTTGAAGCTAACTTATCACATCAAATTTAAAAATTTTTCTGTGTTTCATCAGAATCTGAAGCCTTTTCATTTTTAAGATTACAAAAACTGTTTTGACTTCACACCCAAATCTAAATTAGATAAAATGGATATATTGTTAAAAGTTGTTATCTCAATTCTTGTAACATTATTTAAAAGATAAGCAAAATACTCTTTCTATCTGTTCAAAATATCATTGTCATCATTTAAGTGATTGATATTTCTGGATTTGATAGGATTGTGATATTATTTCTCAGGTCCATGTGTTGCTTTTAACGCATCAAAACAGATCAGATCTAGAATGTCCAATATCAGAGAATGTCTGTATCTTCTTTGCAGTTTTAATCCTCTAATCATTTTTAAGTGATCTTGAAATTTATTAAACTTCTGCTTTTAGAATTTTATATTTATTACGAAGTTCCACATCCAATATTTTAATCTGCCAAGCAAAAAATGCTGCATGTTTTCTTTAATAAAATCGTTAATAATAAGATCATTATCAGAAAACCAGTTTTTTAGTGAACTCAAGAATAGATTTACTAGTATCCATAATACATTACTTGTGAATTCCACATCTAAGTAATTTGAAAATCCTATGTATGAAGGCATTTCTAAAGAATCAATATCAATTATAAGGAATATATTTAAGAACATCTACTTCTTAATGTAACTATCATTTTAATCTTGGAGTTTTCTAATCTATAATCCATCTAACAATTTGTATTCTTCCTCTTAACTATAATGCAACTCTTTTAAATGCCATTGTTTTGGAATGGCAATGCATCTATGTTTTTTTTAGTAATTTTTTTTTTTTTACCTAAACAAAATGTTTCTGATAGAAAAACCATGGGTTCTACATAAATTCAATAATAACAAACCCAAACACTCTTATTTTTTTAATATATATATATAGTACTCTGTGCACAGATAACGAAGCTATTCAAGGTACGTAAAATTATCAAACGTTACCGTCAAGTGCTTTCGGGACAGTTTATAGTCCCATATTCATGGCAACTTGTATTTGGTTCAAAATTATCAAAAGTTACCATCAAGCCTTTCAGGACAGTTTATAGTCCTATATTCATGGCAACTTGTATTTGGTTCAAAATTATCAAAAGTTATCACCAAGTGCTTTTGAAACAGTTTATAGTCCCATATTCATGGCAACTTGCATTTGGTTAGGAACCAAATACAAGTTGCCATGAATATGGGACTATAAACTGTCCTGAAAGGCTTGGCGGTAACTTTTGATAATTTTGTGTACATTGAATAGCTTTATTATCTGTGTGCAGAGCACATATATATATTAATTGATTTCAAACGCAAATGAAGTAAAGCCTTAATTATTTTTTAATAACTTTTCGCCAAATTTTTCTATCTGTTAACCCATGCATTAAAGTCTCCAAAAAGCAAATATTATATTTTAATTTTCTGTAATAATGCTCTCCAACAAGGAATAAAATATTTTCTTCTCTAAATTCTTTGAATCCAATGTAATACCATGCATTTACAGGTTGAGGAATTTCCAATGTTAATATCCCATTAAAACTGCAATTTTGTTGTGACTTTTAAAATAAAATTTAAATTATTCTTTATTTAATCCTCAAATCTTTAATTTGATTAAATTTTTTTAAATATTTACTAGTGTTTTTAAATTATTAGAATTATCTCAATTATTATTTTTTCCCATTATCTATTGTAATCTGGCCTAGATTTGAACTCAAGTCCTAGAATGTGGCAAATAGGCCTCTTTAATAATCTGAAAATAATTACTTTAGGCTATTTTTTAAAAACTTAATAAATAAAAAAATTAGTTTGTACACATTTAATTTAAATTAAAACATATATTAATATTCATTTTTTTAAATCAAAAAGTGAATTCCTGTAAAATACAATTAAAAAAATAACTATAAATAGTTGTTACATATATTTACTTTTTTTCACACTCATTGATACATATATCTATTATCATAAATAATAATAATGTTGATAGTAAAAAAGCAATGCTTAAATAAATGAACAGAAAGCAGAAAGAATAAGTTAAAGTAATCTGATTTGATGCAGTTAATGATAGTGCTAAGAAAATATAAGAGTAAGACAGTAAATAGATTATAAATAAATCTTTATTTCATTATCTTTGCTAATATTATACATTTGTCTCATCTTTTTATCATTCCTTCAGAACCAATAGAGTAGAAATCATTTCTTTATTGTATTTGTTGTTGGATCGAAACATTACACATTTCTTTGCATAGACCGAAAGAGTTCTTTATATATCCCAATACAACATTTAGTTTTGATCACAATAAATGAACAATATCATATTGCTATTTAGTAGTACATTCATTAAACAAAGTCATCATTTTAGTTATTATTTCAGTCATTAAACATTTATATATATATATAACTAATGCTTAAACTGTGATATATTGAACTAACACCCATCTCTCATCACATCTTTTTTTATATAAATAATAATAGCAATTAACTTTTTAAATAATAATAATAATAATAATAATAATAATAATAATAATAATAATAATAATAATAATAATAATAATAATAATAATAATAATAATAATAATAATAATAATAATAATAATAATAATAATAATAATAATAATAATAATAATAATAATAATAATAATAATAATAATAATAAAACAAAACAACAAATACTTTTTCTTGTTATTTATAATACATTACATTAATAATGTTTACACAAGTTTTATATTATTTTTGAATCACAGAGGAAATAAAAATCATATTTAAAAATAAATATCTTGGGGCAATTTTTTTTTATAAAAATACTACACTGATAGTCTGGATTTCAAATGATTTTACAGTTTTTATATTTTTTAAAACAAATTTTATATTTTATCTGCATACATTTTCAAATAATGCACCCTTATTTTAACATTATGCTAGTTTATAGAAATAATGGTCCAAATTAATTATTAAAAATTTCATAAAAAGTTATATTTAAAACAAAAATTTACAAACCTTTCATTATTATTCAAGTAATGAATAAAAACAGTTTTTATAATTGTAAACAATTATAAATAATTATATAAAAAATTAAAATATGCTGATTATTGTAAAACAAAAAGACCATATAAATTATTCATTTAAACATTTTCTGTATTTTATGTTTAAAAAAATAAACAATTAACGCATTATTATTTTTTTTTTTAGAAACTTAGTTTATTATTATAAAACAAAACAAAAATATATTAATGTTAAAACTTTACTAATAATGATAAATATAAAATTGACTTTTATATTTTAGTTGTGCACAAGTAAAGAAATAAACATCACATGACCACCACCTCTTATGCATCACATGACCACCAGTGCCAGAAACTAGTCTGGGTATAGATGGGGATTTTATGCACAAGCCTTCTGGCATCCATTGATTACTCTAGTTTGCTGTGTGTGGCAATACGTATAGTGAGTTTTGCCTGTTTTAAGTAAAGAAATATATAGATACAAATTTAATGTCGAATTTAGAATATATGCATATATTAAAAGAATGAGTGGGATTATTTCCATGTAATTACTAGAGAAATTTGTTACTAGATAACTATTAATTATTATTGACCGCCTTTAAGCTAAAAAGTTTATTCTAGCAGTTCACAATATTTTCTTTTTCTTGGATTTATTTAGAAATGAAAGGAAATCCCTTATTTTCTAACTCAAGATGTTATATATATTTGAAACCGGACATATATTTTTAAAGATTTGAAGATTTAGAAACATTTCACCTTCTCATTATATTATATATGTTAAATATTTTCCAAGATTAATTATGACATAAATAGAGGAATGAATAGTGCTATTTTCATCTAATGACTAGATAAGTTTATAAGCTATGATTATGCTAGGCAACTATTAGTTGCCGTTCATAGCTTTTAAGTTAAACAATTTGCTGTAATATTTCACAATAGATTTTGACTTGAGTTTACATAGAGATAAAAGGCAGTCTTCTTTTGTTTTTAGCCTAAAATATTATACAAATTTAACCCAAGCATATATTTTCATAGATAAAAACACTTTAAAACATTTTTGCAGTATTCAAGGTCAAGGTATAAACATATATAATTGTATAATAAAAGAGTATGTAAAATAAGAATAATAATTGTATAATAATAAGTACAATAATGTAGAATAAAACTAATAACTGTAAAATATAATGAATATGTAAAATAAGAATAACTGTATAGCAATTATGTATAACGATTGTGTAAAATTACAATGTTGTTAAATCATAGAAAGCCCAGCTGACCTTATAGGGTCAGAAAACTGTGTAAAATACCATATATGGTGAGAAATGTAAAAACACTGCATGTATGTGAAAACACCATATATGGTTAGGAATGTAAAAGACTCCAGAGGTATATAAACCCCCATAACCTGATCTAATTGTTCTGAGTTATAATTATAAGTAAGAGACTCCTGTCTCTGTAAGTCCAAAGCAGGACTAGGACATTATATGCAGGTCACCACGACCTTTTATTATGCCTTATAATAGGCTATATATATAGTTAAAATTATTCGTATTAAACTATAATCTTACCATCTCAATTCTGCCTTTGTCCATTTATTTACTTGCTGGTCATAAGACACAGCAATTTTCTAATATATTTCTCAAGTCATTATAAGAAAATAACCTCATTCATTTTTTTGCCTACATCATAATTAATCCATGAAAATACTGTATTTGATTTTACATAGATAACTTTCTAAGGAAGATGAAATAATATGTACAGGATATAAAAAGAAAATGAAATTCTTCTAAATCGTCATATCCATAAAAATGTATAATATATAGCGTATATGAGCACAGACTTTCACACGACCTATTGCTCACCACTCTATCTCATATCACTGATCCACTTGAACACATATATGTTGAAAAAATAAATAATCACCAATATCCATATTTCAAGTTAAACCAGAAATCGTCAGTTGGTCCAGATTGTCATCTCTACACATCTATGCAATAAGTGCTCAGATATATATTAAGATAGCCAATCTTCATACTTTAATGGACAGGCTTCAATCCACTCCACCCTCCAACTCTTCAACTGTCTATCCAATTGAAAATCTGATGATGGAATGCTCAAAGCCCATCCTGAGGCTGAGATTCTTGTCACACCCATGTTGACCTAAAGTCACTTTAAATTAGAAATAAAAGAGAATCTTTGTTTATTTCTAAGTAAACTCAAGAGAAAAAAATTGTTGTGAACTACTAGAGCTAATTGTTTAATTTGTAGACTGTCATCAACAGTTATCAATATTTATCTAGAAGCATTACTATTAACACATTTCTCTAGTCAATATAAGGAAATAATTCATGAGATGAGCTAACAAAAACACAATATATGATTTTACAAAATAATATTATATGTCTTATATAATCATATGATATACAATAAAATGAAATAAGTAAATAGAGTGTGCAGTTACACATATTAACAATTGATTTATTTGCTTATATATAAAGTTTTTATAATTACTTTTTAATTAAAGTGTTCTAATTGTTATAGAATATGTTTATATAAAATTGTAATCATTTGAAATACAAACTAAAATTTGATTATTTGAATTTCTTATACATAAAATCTGTATTTTCTCTCTTGTCTGATTGGTGAATGTATGAATATTTGGCTGATATCATGTGTCAAATTCACAACCACTATATTTATGTGAAGTAAGTAGGTCTACCATTAAATAAAAAATTCTGGGAAAAAATCAATACACATGCTTTTAATTACAGAGATATAGTAGATATTTCATGACAAAGGTTCCCAGCCAGCTGCATGAACAGCCACAAATGATTTGTCATTCTGCATTAAGACATTCCATGCTTTCATGGTCTGTCTCCTAATATAGTTCAGATGAATGACATACTTAACAATGCTTAATAAAAACATATTTACATTAAATCTTAAAAAAAATTGTTAAGGAACTAATTAAAAATATTACAAATATTATATTTAATAAAAAAAAATATTACAAAAATGACTGGCATTTTTGTATTCTGAAATTAGTAAATGGTTACTATTAATAAAGCTAAAAAACAAAGACAATTAGTTGTGATGCTGTTGAAAAATCAGAAAATTTTGTTTTACATTTTTATTCAGAGGTTAACAGGTATATTTAAAAATGTAAATTTTAATTTAGCTTTATTGAAATTCAGAAATTTATTTATATAATATTAAAATGCTTTGTTTTATTTACATTAAATCTTCCAAAAAAGTTGTTAAAGCAACCAATTATTACAAAAATAGTCTTTCAAACAGGTATATAATTCTCACATTTAAAATCTTTTGTTTAATTTACATTAGATTTTAAAAAATTGTTAAAGCAACCAATTTAAAAAAAAGAATCGTTCCAAAGACTGATGCATCTGATATACTATATATTTAACATTTTTTAATGCAATATAATATTATAAAGTTAAAATTAACCTTGGATTGAGTACTTTTAATAGAAATAACTTAGTATTAAAGAGCAATATGCCTATATGTTTGAAAAAGATTTGAAGTAGCTGTGATTTGTAAATTCTTACTAAAGGATATGAGACGTGGAAACTTAATGAAAGTGCAAAACACTGAAATTTCAAGGCACTCAACAAAGTACGGAGAGACATCTATTAGAGTTAACAAAAAAAATGACAATGAAATACATAGGTGGGAGAACAAACAGATATTACTATTATATATAGAGCTCACAAATAAGCTCTTAAAAAGCTTTGCAGAGTATCCCCAACCCCAGATCGGTTTCTGCTACTGGCTTCTTCAGTGAGGTGCCAGGATATTCAAGCATAGAGAATAGATGAGCAGTTGAAGCTTAAAGTTGGATCCTAAGAAACTATGAAAGATCTAAAAAGAATGCATATGTGAGATGGGTGGATGAAATAAAATAGTTTGCTGTTATAATGTGGAGAAGCTATGCTTTAGATTAAAGAAAATGAATTAAACTTGGAGGCTATCATCCTAATGCAGATCAGTACTGATTGAAAGTGATAGTGATGAAAGTATTACAAAATATTTTTTATCTTAAAGGTCACTGGTTCAATCAAAATAGTTAGAAGAAATTAAAATAAGTGATTATGTGCAAAAAACACAAATAGTGTTAATAAATCAAATTTTTTAAGCGTAAACAGATAAATGGGTTCCCATCTTTTTCTAATAGTTCTGGCTTGTGTTTTAGAATTGAGAGTCCCACATGATTGAATTATTCCATCTGATTGGCTTTCACGTAAGCATGTTTAAAGCGTATCTGTTTGAATAGTGTTATTAAATTATATATAATTAGTTTTGCCAGTATTTACCATTATTTTAATCCATTTATATTACAATCTTTGTTTTAAAACTATAATACAAATTTGATTGAGTCTGTACATTGTTAAGGTGCTATCTGCATGTATGCAAATGTATAATAGTAATAGTTTAAATAGATCAGACATCTATGCAACTACTTGGTCTCTCTTAAAGCAGACTGCCACTCTATGAAAAACATATCCAAGTTCACATCCATGAAGCCAACTGGAAAAGTGGCACTCTATAAATAGTAACCCAAGTGGTTTGCAATGGCAGATGGCACTGACATAATACTTTCAGCATCTTTACAAATATGAACACAACAACTTTAACTTTGGGAAAAGATACCCAGGTCAATCTATCAGCTGAACAAAACTAAAAATCATATTGGAAAAACATGAACTCTATCTTTACCTTACTCCTTCCTTACTCTTCAAGAATTGAACAATATATATTAGAAACTCTCACATATATTATCTTTGCATGCACATTTTTTGAATGGATATACTAATGAACTATGTAATCAACTTACACAGATTACAATTGATTATGTTTGAACACTTATTTAGAATGGGCCTATATTAAGCCAAAAATTTTCCTAGAGAAAAATAATTGATTTAACACAATCTATAAGTAAAGCACCATGGGGAAATGATGCAAAATGAATCTGGACTACTTATTATTCTGAAATATTAATTTGTCAATGTAACCTAGGTTATCATTTGTACATATGTAAAACATATAACCCTTTATGAGTCAATAAAATTTATTATTGTTGAAACATAAGTCCTGTAAAATCTTACTCTTATAGATAATAAGCTATTCCAAAGATATTAAAAAAGGATCATTAAACATTAAATCTCATGCAGTGTAGAGCAGTATTAAACTTGTAGCCCAAGAATTAGAATTCTGGCTGATACCCAATTGAGGAAAATTTTTTAAAAGGGTTAACTTTGATCAAGAAAATGAAACTATTCTGCTCTTAGTTCCATGATTTTCCTGAGCAGCAAACCATATTGTTTCCTTCATTATTTATTCAATTAGTATTAAAAATATTTATTTTAAGTATTAGTACAATATCATCATTATCAATCCATTGCAGGATGAAGATCTCTCCAAGTTCGATCCATCTTCTCTGATCTCTAGTCTCTCTTCTCCACATCACCCATGCACACTTCCTTATTTCATGCATCCATCTCATGTGGTATGTTTCTGAGTGTTTTACAATATTTTGGAAACCAGTTTAAAATTCCAACTCTCTATCTATTATCATCGTTTCTAGCAATATGTGCAGCACAACTCCATTTCATTCTCTTAATTCTTTCAACAATCTTTGTATTACTAGTTTGTTCTCTTACCCATGTATTTCGTTTTCAATCTTTTCTTGTTTCCCTTAACTTGCTCTTAAGTGTCCAAATCTCACATCCATAAATAAGAATTCGTAAAACACATTTATTGAAAATTTAAGAAGAACGAAAAGGAAAGTTTTTAATAGGATATAAACACACACAATATATATATATATATTAGCAAAACAAAAAAGTTATTTGAATTTATTGAATATGTGCTCTAATCTATTAATATTTTTGCCTCATTTTTTCTTATTTTAAAAGTAATTTTAATGATAAAAATAAATTAAACCATTCAAAATGATTTAAACATCATTTTGGTAATTAAAATATACTTAGTAAGAATGTGTAATTACATATCTATTTTTTTTTAACTTAATGAGTTTTTATAGACATCATTTGTGTTCTAAATATTAACTTTTATTTTTAATTATAAAAATTTCACCGAGTCTTCTATTATTTTAAATAGTTGTGTTTCTATTTATAGATTTACATTTCTTATTCACATTCAAATAGACTAATTAATGCTGTATAATTATCTAAAAGAAATATGCTTTACCTCTAATATATATATATATATATATTGTTAGATTTTTATCTGATCACTCTATGCAGAGCTTAATAAAATTGAAGGTGCCATAAAACAATACTTTAAAATAAATAATGAAATTTTTTAAAATTTATATATATATATGCATAAATCTGATTACTGTTTCGATTGTTGAGTGACATGTTAGATTTTGAACTTATCACACTTAATGGGAATCCATGATCCTAATTGCTACTATAATTGACTTTGTTCTTTGATTGCATTAATTATTCAGTGGATTTCCATTTTTTTCTCCTAATTATAAATTAACCAGGTAAGCAAAGAATAAAACTAGTAGGCATTAAATTGCAATGCAGGCTGCTATGAATGGCCTTCTTCTGACAGGAGGAACTAAATTTCAGTGAACATTTGATTTTATTAAACCACTAACCATCTCATGATCACTATTTCTTATGCTAGCACATAACTGTTATTAAAAAGATAACTGCTGGAGGGTTGCATTAGATCCTAAGATCTAGGTCGCAGTGCTCTCAGATCCAAAGCTCCTCACTGACGAAGGCCACAAGCCAGAAACTAGTCTGGGGATATTGGATGAGTAGGCACTAGATGGAGATTTTATGCACAAGCCTTTTGGCATCCATTGACTACTCTGGTTGGCACTGAATGGCACTGCTGTATGGAGAGTTTTTGCCTGTTTTGATTTTATTAACTGAATATAGTATGGATTTTGAAGTTGAAAGAGAGTTTTCACTACTAATTGAAAAATGATTACTTCATATTAAACTTCATAAGAAGTGCATTGGATTTTTAAGCAAAGTTATGTATAAAAGACGTTAACAAGATAAATCTATTCTGGATTTAAAATTTTTAAAAAGTTTGACTTCCAGACAATAAATGATGAATAATGTTGAACTTTTAACATGAGGTTTTTGCAAAAATATTTACATTTCTAAACACTTAAAAAATTGTATAACATGAATTTACATGTATAGAGATATAACAAATGAATATGGTCATTCTACCCAGCCCTACACCCCCCAAAAATACAAATAATAAAATTAATGTAATAAAATTAACTAAATAATAATAATAATAATAATAATAATGTGAAAGCTAAACACCTTCAAACAGATATGCTTTAAAAATGCTTAAGTGACAGCCAATCAGATGAAATAATGGCATCACATGGGACTCCAAATTCTAAAACACAAGCCAGAACTATTAGAAAAAGATGGATCCATCTTAATCTATGCCTCAATTATATTTAAATAAGCCAGACTCAAGCATTTTGAACTAAGAGTGTGAAGCTTAAATACCTTCACATTTAATCCACTAAATATTATATATATAAATTAACAACGCGAAATCATCCGATTTACAACGAAGAAATATATTTTTTAAATCTAATGAAATGATATTAATAAATGTAAATATATTAAATTTAAGCGTAAACAGATAATATAATAACGTGAAAGCTAGACACCTTCAAACAGATACGCTTTAAAAATGCTTAATTGACAGCCAATCAGATGGAATAATGGCATCACATTATTATATTATCTGTTTACGCTTAAATTTAATATATTTACATTTAATAATAATAATAATAATAATAATAATAATAATATTATTATTATTATTATTATTATTATTATTATTATTATTATTATTATTAAAATGCTGTTTTAAATGTCAGAGGACTTAATGCAATCAATAAAAATTTCAAAGTCAGAAATTGGATAAATCAAATCCGAGTACATATAACAGGATTATTAGAAACAAATATATGCAGGCTTGGCAATAAATCCAGCTACTTACCTGAGGGGCCAGGACTTCTCTGCATGTTCCAGAGATTCATCCTCCCCATCTGCAGGAACTGGAATAGTAATTGCTCAAGATTGTCCTTTTGAAAATTTCAAAATACTTTATATTGATTCAAACCACAATGAATATAGTGCTTGTATATATGCCAGTAGAAAAGCAAAAGATAGAATGTATAATTTATAATATCAATTCTTGCCATGAATGCAAGCCCCACTGTTCTGGTTGGGGACTGCAACTCATCTTATGAAGAATTTATACAGAAATCACTCCTATTGGACAATAATGTGATTAATTAACATTCCTAAAATGGATAGAATCATGTAAAACTACCCATATAGATATGTACTTTTAAATAAATGAATATTGTAGCACTTGAAATTGAACTGACAATAATAAGATTCAACATGTATCTTGCTATGGCATTGTAATACTATGTAACTAAAAGGATCAATAAAGTTTACTATTGTTGAAACTTCTTAATAATAATAATAATAATAATAATAATAATAATAATAATAATAATAATAATGATGATGATGATGATGAGTGCGGTCCTGCTGTCAATAAGTAGTAACTAACTTACAAAAGCTCGTAAATGTACTTCATTAAAGGCAAACATAATCTAACTATTAGTTTAAAAATCTTATAATTTTGAAAATTATAATCGTTTTCCAGATTATAAAAAAAGACGCTGTTAACAAAGTAAGTTTTTTTATTGTTAATTTGTCCTAAGAAAATCTAGTCATCTAGTTGAAATGGCATCTGCAGATAACAATTGCATTGTTAGTAAAATAAATAACAATACAGATGTCAAATCAGTTGCAGAAGCCAGTAAGGGAAAAAAATCTTATGCAAATATTGCTACTATGAAACCACAAAAAGCAATTTTAGAAAATATTATACAGTAAGGGAACAAAAAAAACGGAGGGGAAGGACAAATAGGCAGATTTAGGAGAGCCAATTCATTGGACATTTTTAAACTAAGTTTAGAAAATGAAGATGAGACACCTAATCAATTAGCAGAACAAACTGAAGATAATTGGACAGAAGAAGAAATTCAAGAAATCAACATCCAGTTTAATAACACAATACCAAACAAATTATATGAATCTTTTAAAAAATTCTTTTCTAATAAATCATTAGTGCTCGCAATTTACAGATAAAAATCTAACGTTATATAAATTTCACAAAGAGTTATTGTATCAAAAACTAACAGAAGAAAACTTATGGGATTCAATATCAGAAACAGGCGAATGAAAATCAAAAAATGAGATTTAAATCACAAATAAAAACAATTGGTGGATACGTAATGATTGTTGTTGATGAAAATCTGCAAAATTATTGCTCAGGAATCATTAAAAATACATATTTTGGGTTTAGCATTCGTGATTTCAAAAGTATGGTCCAACCATTTGGGGATGCAATATACATTAAGCAAATCTTGTGCAATGATACACCCACACTTATATACACCAACAGTTATCATTTTAAGATAAAGCTGCATGAGCATATTAAACCAGAAGAAATTCCAAGGCAAATTATGGATCAGGGAGCAGTATTATATTTAAACATTAAAGGGCTTAGACCACAATGCTTTGGCTGTGGAGAAAGAAGCCATTTGATTATAGACTGTCCAAAGAATGGAAATAACAAAGATGTATCAGAAGAAAGACTAGAAAAGAAAACAAGCTATAAACAAAGAGATATAAAGCAAATACTGACATTGGATGTGGGAACTCGGGGAAGTGAAAAGGAAAAAAATTCTATACAAACACATATGAATACAGATAAGCAAGAAAATGAAAATGCAAATGTAAATAATGATGATAGTAATATTCGTGAGATTCTAGATTCTTCATTAAGGTTGGAGGAAAAAGTGTGCCTTAAGATAAATAATACAAAAGTAAAAGAAAAAAAAAGAATGATATACAAATGCATGTGGTTAAAGATTTAGAAAAAAATATAGACAAACACACATTGAAAAAAAATGTTGATGGGAAGCAATATTATGAAAAGGATATGAATTTGGATGAAGAACTGGAATTATCTAAAAAACAAAAAACTAGGAACAATATGAATACTGGCATTACTCAGACAATAATGCCAAATACGCAGCAAGTTATTCAGGTTAATAGTGAACAGAAGAGAAAACCAGGAAGACCCTCAAAAAACAGGAAAACAGGAAAAAAGCTAAAATTAGGAGATCTTATGTTTGATGACACAGGAGAATGGTATCAAATGGACAGATATACTGATGTTGAAACTGAAAATGAGTTCGAAGATGCCCAAGATTTACAATTGATAGACAGCCTAAAATAAGGATAATTAAAGATAAAGTAAATTCATATAAATTCAAAGTAAAAAGTAAATCTTTATAAATGAAAATTAAAATTGCTTCTTTTAATGTATGGGGTTTGAATTCAATAGGAAAAATATTTAAGTTGAAACAATGGATCAAGGAAACAAAACCTCATATAATGGGACTGTTTGAAACCAAAATTTATGCAGGGTCACAAATTGATCCACCAAAATTTTTAAATAGTGTGGGCTTTGTTGCATGTTCAAGAGACTCTACCTCTCCATCAGCCAGGACAGGTTTTTTGATAGCTTGAACATTGTAAATTGAGGAAAATTAAACATTATAAAGTAACTTAGAAGGATATGCATGTCAAATTAGCAACAAGGACAATTTGGCAACAATTTTTTCCCTTCTGTTATAAGTGTTTGATTTGCTAATGGGGTTCAAATGATAATGGACAATCCAGGAAATTATATGTAAATCCAGAAAGAACTCTTATCAAAAATGACAATGTAAATGCAAAATTTGTAATTCTTTTGAGACAATAAAGGCCTTTTGAAACATCATCATCATCATCATCATCATCATCATCATCATCATAATAATAATAATAATAATAATAATAATAATAATAATAATAATAATAATAATAATAATAATAATAATAATAATAATAATAATAATAATAATAATAATAATAATAATAATAATAATAATAATAATAATAATAATAATAATAATAATAATAATAAAAGATTGGACTTAATATTGCTATTAATACATTTAAAGAATGGAAAATTAGTTTAATAAACACATATTATTATTATACTTATTGTAGAGAAATAGCTAATAACATCAGAGTCTTATGACAACAGAGCCCTCTAGTAATCTAAATGTCTGAAGACAGTAAAATAAAAAAATGGATAGAGTATGAGTGAAAGAATAATGATGTCAATTTAGTCAAAAAATTTAATAATGACTATTTGTAAATTCAATTAAAAATAATTTACATTTATCTTTATTCAGTCATACATAAATTTGAACTAAAAATTTAAAAAAATAACTATTTAAAGTAAATAAGGTATGTAACGATTATATCAATCAAAACATCTTTAAAATTGACAAATCTTACTGTTATGTAGATTAGCTCTCACACATTGAAAACAAAACAAAAACATAGAATTTGGTAGATTAATTATACTTAAATAATCTTTAATAAACTTCCAAATGGCATATAATAAAAAAATAAAATTCTAGTGTATGTTCAAATAAAAAGTATTCATTCAATATATTGACATAAATGAATTTTCAGTAGCATATTTTAACCACAAAGGTATTTATTCCTTTGAATGTTTTTTAGTGTTTTTAATTCATTCTAATTTAGGGTTTTATTTTTATTCTCAATCTATAATATTTTCTCTCATTTCTTTTGTTATTTGTAATAAAAATGACACTGAAAATTATTTTTCTGAATATTAATACAAAAGTCACTTCTTTATAGTATTTGATTCTTCATTACATGATTTAATATTAAATCACTAAACATCACATGATCACCATTTCTTAAGCTTGCTCATAACTGTTATTAAAACAGGCAAAACTCTTCATACAGTAGTGCCACTCAATACTAATCAATGGATGCATTGATTACTCTGGTGTGCACTGAGTGCACTACTGTATGGAGAGTTTTGTCTGTTTTAATGATTTAATATTATATATATTTATATACCTTCTAAAATTATACAGTAATTGGGGCTCTTTAATTACATTATATATATATAATGATAAATAATATTTTAATATTGAATCAATATAATATGTGAAATTTACCAAGTCTATTTTAAATAATAATTGAACTGTCCTGTAGATGGCAGATTTGGTAAATTTCACATGGTATTATATATATACTCTAATGATTTATTTTACTGCTTATCAAATATATGATACTAATAATATAAATCCATTCTGTGAACAAACAAATCTGAATACATTACTGAGATCATTCATAAACAAGATTTCTAAGGAATCAGTTAAATGAACTTGCAAACAGCACCAGTTTTTGTTTAATTAATACCAATCTATTTTGATTATTTAGACTTGTTTATTTCATGAAGACATTTATACATAGATAATAGCATTTTAATACTTTTATATTAGTCTCATTAAAGTTTATTATGAATTTCACAATAACAAAGGCAAAACTCTCCATACAATAGTGCAACCCTGTGCCAACCAGAGTAATCAATGGATGTCAGAAGGCTTGTGCATAAAATCCCTATCTAGTGACTACTCATCCAATATCCCCAGACTAGTTTCTGGCTTGTGGACATCATCAGTGAGGAGTCTTGGATCTGAGAGCACTGCACCTAGATCTTAGGATCTAATGCAACCCTCCAGCAGCTGCCTTCAACTCTACTTTACTACAAAACTATGAGAATGAAATTTGAAAATACAATAATATTTTCAATCTAAGCTCAATAGCTTATATAGTCATATGGGTCTGATCTCAATTCAGCACCCATACATTTTGGTGTCTTTGGCTCTTAAACATCCATAGCCACCACTATCCTATTAGGCAGGATTGGTGTTAAACCACTAAACATCACATGATCACCATCTCTTATACTAGCAGGATAGTGGTGTCTATGGTTGTTTAAGAGCCAAAGACACCAAAATGTATGGGTGCTGAATTGAGTTCAGACCCATATGACTATATAAGCTATTGAGCTTAGATTGAAAATATTATTGTGTTTTCAATTTCATTCTCATAGTTTTGTAGTAAAGTAGAGTTAAAAGGTAGCTGCTGGAGGATTGCATTAGATCCTAAGATCTAGGTGCAGTGCTCTCAGATCCAAGGCTCCTCACTGATGATGGCCACATACCAGAAACTAGTCTGGGGATATTAGATGAGCAGGCACTAGATAGGGATTTTATGCACAAGCCTTCTGGCATCCATTGATTACTGTGGTTGGCACAGGGTGGCACTACTGGATGGAGAGTTTTCCCTTTGTTTACAACAATTATATTCTAGTATAAGAGATGGTGATCATGTGAATTTCACAATACTAGAAAATATTGTGTTAAGAGGAAGGCAAACATTCACATTAATACTCATATGTTATCATGTAATTGCATTGCTAGATTGCTTAGTTACTCTACATGTTTTTAATGAGAAAACTTAGCATAGTTACATGTAAACTTTAAATTAAACATAGTTCAAAGACTATGTAAACACAGGGAGTAAATAGCCCTCCCCCAGGTTATGAATACATTGATTCATTGCATTCTCGATCCTTTGTTAATGCTTTTAATTCATAGCATGGGGGAAGTGTGATTTACTCACTTTGTTTACGTAGTTATTTATATAAATAAATTTTTCCTTCTCATGTATCATAACATCAGCCAAGAAGCGAACCCACTAACCCAGGACAACTGCTTGTAAGGCGGTTGTGCTGACCTCTCGACCACCAACGCTTGACTATATATATATAAATAAATTTTAAAATTAAATTCTTTACATTTACACCAAATCTTGTATATCATTTTGTAAAGAATTATTTTGTAGTATAATAAAATATAATTTTAAACATTTCATGAACTTCAGTTCCAAAAAATTTCAAGTTTGTTCACATAAGATTTTTTTTTCCCAATCAATGATTTAAAATTTATTACTGTATTTGTAGAAGTTTTTAAGTTGGTTTTTATATCATCACATTTTAATAAGTATTTTATTATAGATGTTTAGACATAATAGATTTCAAGCTTATTGAAATAGATTTCAGTATCTTTTCAATGCTTTCACAAAGGCAGTCTTCAAAATTTAAAATTTTACCAAACTATTTTAATAAAATATTAAAAGTTTTAGGATAAAAAGAACTGAAAGTTTTATATTCAGAACTTTGATTTTAGTAATTTTGTTTTTTTATTTTCCATGTTTTATTGATAATAGTTCATATTGGGGTGATTTCATTTTAATGTTTTCATATTAGCTTTTATATCTGGTTTTATATAATCCACAAAGCTTTAACTTCCATAAATAATTATTAATAAAGGACTCCTCCAAAGAAAATGTTAGATATTTTGTTTTCTAAATGATTCTGAAAATTATAAACATGATTATGTTTCTAAGATTTTCAATTATAATACATACATATAAAAATATTAAAACAGGCAAAACTCTCCATACAGTAATACCACTCAGTGCCAACCAGAGTAAACAATGGCACTGAGTGACACTACTGTATGGAGAGTTTTGCCTGTTTTAATAACAGTAATGTGCTAGCATAAGAAATAGTAATTATGTGATGTAAAAATGTACAACATATATATATATTAAAAAATTAAAAAAATACTATTTTTCACTTAATTAAAGGTCTTCACAGTGAAATGGTGCATTTGAAAGAGCATACAACTTGGGATCAAAAATTTCAGGAATGATTCTGACACTCACATACTGGAGTTCAAACTTCTTTTGAACTCCTGAGCAATAAAGCCACATGCCTTGTTTATAGTTATCATATTGATATGTAGACTACAATCAGTTCAATAAATTATCCACTATTAGTAGGCAATAGGTCACCTGTTTATTTTTCAATGAAGAATAAAAATACAAAAATAATCTGAATTGATCACTTAAGTATATAATGACCATTAAGCATTCATGGAGCCTCTTATTTGTGGTGTGAAAAATATTACAGCTTAACATTATATTTCATGTAATAATATGGTTTCACACTGGTACATTAATGAGTATTTTTAGTGGTAGTTGTAATATTCATAATACAATGTTATAGTTCATTTTATAAAAAATAAAAATAGACCTTAAACATATTTTTAAAGGAAAAACTCCAATATGTCAAGCGTTGGTGGCCTAGAAGTTAGCATAGCTGCCTTCCGAGCAGCCAGCCTGAGTTCACTTCCCCGTCAATGCTTTGACATAAAAAAAAGATCCAATATTTTTGGAAGAAACATTAAGGTAAAATACTGTACATTATTTATTCCTCTCACCAAATTGAAAGTGGAATAGTTTTCCTTCTCTTTATCTCTCTATTTCAGTCTCTCTATCTATCTCTGTATTTCATTTTCTCTGTCTCACTCTTTTTTTGTATCTCCCCTCTTTGTCTCTCTTTACCCTGTGTCTATCTGCTTCTATTTCTCTGTCTGTCTCTTTATTTCTCTCACTCTTTCTTTGTCACTCCATCTCTCTGTCTCTCTTTGCTCTGTTTCTACCTGTTTTTCTCTCTGTGTCTGTCTTTCTGTCTCTCTCTTTTTGCCTTTCTTTCTCTCTCTCTTTCTCTATTTTTTATCTCTTTTACTCACTAGCTACTGTTCAATATTTGGATATCGTTTTTTGGTTGGCTATTGGATGATTACATGAAAAAATTGTCTTTTTGAAATTTTGAAAAAATTCCAAGTTTAACAGAGTCTAGATTTGAATACTAAATTTTGAATATATCTAGAAGATTCTATAACCACTGTGCCATGAATCTTTTTTAAAAAATATAGGCAGATAGATTTATCAAAGTGCCCCAGTACTAGGTAATAATGAAAAAATCATTCATTACAAGTACTGCGTGTATGCATAGATCTCTGTAGATAAATAAATAACTATTAAATATAGGTACATAATATTTATTCAAAAAGTATATTGATTTCATTTGATAAAAGTAAATAAATCCATTTTAGAAACGTATAAAGTGAATAAAACATTAGCTAGATTTTATTGATTCAGATCATAGAAGTCAAAATTTGTAGCTAAAAAAAATGTTTATAGTTTTATTCCCAATTCTCTTTTGTCATTGATAATTCTTTTCATAGAAATCAAGTAATGATTTAAAGTTGGAAATAAATATGAAATTGAAAAAATTATAGAAAGTTTTTTATTAGAAATTTCATTATTGGTTTACAAAAATTAAATTATTATTTAACTCCTTACTTACATAATGTGGGTTGTTAATTTCAGTGGCCTTTGAGCATTCCATCATCAGATTTTTAATTGGATGGATGGTTGAAGAGTTGGAGGGTGGAGTAGATTGAAGCCTGTCCATTAAAATATGAGGATTGTCTATCTCAATATATATCTGAGCACTTATGTATGTGTAGAAATGGTAATCTGGACCAACTGATAATTGCTGGTTTAGCATGAAATACATATATCGGTGATTATTTATCTTTTCAACATATATGTGTTCAAGTGTATCAGTGTTATGAGATAGTGTGGAAAGTGGTGGGTCATGTGAATGTTTGTGCTCATATACCCTATATATTAAAAATTATTATGCATCAAGTAAATGAAATCAAAATTAAGTAGATTGATTAATATGTTTCTTTCCTTGTATTCGACTATATATGATTTGTTATTAACTAAAGTAGCCTTAAATTTCAGTTTTAATATCAGTTTTCAGTATTATTTTACATCAATGCTTGTAACAATTCTTTTAAAATTATTCATTTTATTTTTTATTAGCAGATTCCAAGTTTAACATACTATTTTATTTTACTTTTATTACTAAAGTAAAAAAAAAGTTTTAATAATGCACTGATTAATAATCTTTAAGTAGCCTCTTTTATTTGTATCTCCATACCCAAATTTACTAATAGCACTTTCATCTTTAAATTATTTTCTAATTTAAGCTTTAAAATACTCTTATGACAATTTTAAACATTGTTTTCTCATATTTATGAAGATAATTTTCATATCTATAATTTCTATCTTTGTGGTCAAGTTGCAATCTTTCATGTCTATATAAGAATATTAGACCATTAATAAGGGTGGAATTCCATCCTTATTGTTAAAAGGAAGTTGCTTTGACAACAGTTTGGAAATTGTTGATTGCTATTGATATTGGGATTGTCTAAGTATTGACTGTTTTTTAATGATTACTTATAAACCCATTTAGCCTTGAGTATTATTACACTTATTATTTAGTAATAAATATATTAAATAACCTCAATATTACCACATATTCTTTTAAATTTATATAAATAAACATACAATAAAAAACAAATGTCCCCTAAAATGCATTTTATGCTGCACCAGCACTTATCAGTTGATCTAGGCTACTTTCTCTCATATATATTTTTATTATATGAAAAGTATTCATCTATATTAAATAATTACATTTTGAATTACAAATGTCAAATTAATTCAACCCATATGAGAGATAGTGACCTGGACCAACTGATGAATGCTGGTTCAGCTTGAAATGCATCTTGGGGTCATTTGTCTTTTATTGTATCCTTATTTATATGAATTTAAAAGAATATGTGGTAATATTGAAGTTATTTAATATATTTATAAAGATATTACACATGGAAAAAAGAAATGTGAATAACTCCATGTGTTTGTGTGTTTAATTTTAAAAAATCAGGTATATTAAATTTTAATTGAGTTTTAAAATTTATATCTGTGCTGGAGACAATCTCTAGTTTAATAAATGATTATTAATAGTCATTACTATATTTATCTAAAGTGAATGGGATCCAAGATATGGCACGAGTTAATTTTACACTTGTAATTCAAAATGTAATTATTTAAGTAATATTTTGGATGCAATTTGAAATTTATAATTGCAGTTTGTAATGTTATAATTGACTATTTATTAGTCTGCATTCAGAATAGGTTTTATTTATCTGTTTAAAGAGGTTTATTTAAACTTATTTGTATCAATAATTTCAATCTCTGTGGTCAAGTTGCAATCTTTAGCATATCTACAAGTATATATGATCATTAATAAAGCGGGATTCCACTCTTATTCTTAAAATGAGGTTGCCTTGACAACAGTTCAGAAATTGTTGACAGTTGTCAATATTGTGATTGTTTAAGTGTTGACTGGTTTTTAAAAATGTATAAAAGATACATAATAAATATTTTCCATCAAGTTGATTAATTAAGACTTCACTCTGTCTAATATATACAGTCAATCTAAACAATGTGTTTATATATATATTAATTCCATTTTACTTATGCTTCCAGCATTTGTAATTTTATACTAAAGTACATTTTTCAAATCATTTCTATATTTTTCTTTCAACAGAACAAAATTCTTACCATTGGTCTTTTTAATATTATACAGTTTTTTAAATTTATGTAAATATCCTTTTACATGGAAATGAAATATAACCCCAAATTTTTTAGTATTGTCTGTCTAACCCTGCCTTGCTTAACCACTTTATACTCTTCGGGGTATGACTGCTAAAATGTATTTTCTTTGTCATAATTATAAATATAAAAAAATTGAATATTCGTATATATTTATTCTGGCTTCAAAAAGTCCAGTTAATATTCCAGTTAAAATCTATCAGACATCATAACTCATCTGCTAGATAGTGCTTGTTAGTAATCAGACCATTTACGTTCAATAACCATGTGAACAATCATATATGAAATAAAAAATAGGAATTTCTTAATTTCTTTAACACCTCAAAAAAAAAAAAACAACTGTTTATTTCAGTTAATAGCAAACTATTTTTATATTTTTTTAAAATAATGTGTTATTTTTGCACATAATACTTCAGAGATTTGAAAATTATTACTAGAACTATCAGTTAAAAGAAAAAAACAAATAATGTTCAAAACACTAATGTTCAAAGGTTTTTAAAAAAGGAAAATGAAACTTGATAGTAAGGAATTTACTTGATAGTAAGGAATTTTAAAAATAAACAATTAAAAATATCATTGTTAGGCTATTAATACAGAAAGAAATATGTAAATGAAATTAATAATAAGATGTAAAAAATATCTTTTTTTAAAATAATACTATTGTATAAATAGCTGATTAAAATTTACAAAACAACAAAATAATCCCATCTTGGGTAATTAACCATTCTTGGAAAATATCTGAGATTTTAAGAATCTAGACATATTATAAAACAATTGGAAAATGTAGACATATTGTCATTTTATAATAGCATTTGCGTCCTTTTTCATTTTTATAATTTATTTGTGCTTCAAATGATTTTATGAAATGAAAATATTCCTGCAATTTAATGTCCAGAAACATTTATGTGAAATTCAATAAAACAATAGCAGGATTTTTAAGAGAAATTATACAGATATTAAATGAGATAAGAAAATAAAGAGTATAGAACTATTCAGTAAAATTATAAATCAAACATTGTGATGATTAAATTATAGGAAACTAAAACAATTTTCTATTACTAATATACTTTTATGTACTCCATTTAGCTACAAACTTTAGCATGGATATTGAAATGCTTGGGTAAGACTAAATCATATATAATATGCATTTTAAACACACACATATATAGTTCATTCATTTTCAACATATATTTACTGTATGTATGTATGTATATTACAATACAATTCATTTGGAAAATATTGAAAAATCATAAAATGCACATAAGCTAAAGCAAACATTTTAAAACTGCAATCATCCAAATGTTTAGTGAATTACTAATTATGCGCATGAATAGCATTATATTTTTGGATATCATAACATTAGATTAGCACATAAACATTTTGTCAGGGAACAGTTTCATCATTTTTATACAGCTACTATTAGTTCTCTTTATATTTTTATCTGCAATAAATTGTTGATTAAGAAATATTAATAATGATCTTTTTGTTGCTCTTTTGAGTGATATTGCAAACACTTTCTACACATAAAATTCATTGTCAACTTTCAATTTTATTTTATTTTAGTTTTCATTTTTGTTTTTAGCTGAAGAAATATAATTTGAATTTACAGTTTTATTTGATAGACTTAAAGAATGCTTTTATTATTACAATTTCATTTTTTTGTGGATTTATAAAGAATTGTATTTCCTTAAAACATTATTGATGTATCTTTTTTTTTATTTAATCCATTTTTTATTACTACAATATATATATATGCAAAACCATAAAACAATACAATACTAGATTAAATTCAAAATTTTACCAAAATCCTTACACAACCATGGTTTCATCTACTACAAATAGACCTCAAGTGAAAATCAACCTAAAGGAAAACATATATATATACAAACAAACAAACCTTCCCATAATTCATTTCAAACTCCACCTTCCCTTAATATCAAAAGAAGTCTTCATAAGATTGATAGCCTCAGCATCAAGGAGTTTTATCATCAAAGTCTCCTTTATTCTTCTTTTTAACTCATTCTTTTCATAAAAAATAACCGAAGCATTGTCAAACAATATTCTATGACCTGTATTCAATTCATGAATATATAAAGCTGAGTTAAGATACCTATGTTTAACTCTACTTATATGAACCTTAACCTTTTCTTTAAGGCTAAATTTATTCTGGCCTACATAAAATTTACCACAACTACATGGAATTTTATAAACAATACCAGGAATAGCCTACTATCGATAGACTGCTGTGAACCATTAAGTAATGAATTCAAATCAGAACCTTTCCTCCATGCAACCTTCTTTCCACCTAACAAATGACTATTCCTATAAACCAAATTATAAATTGATGCTTTAATAGTTTGTAAACCATTAAATTTATTATTTATTTATAATATATAAATTTATACAATAAAATGTTTATTATAGAATAATTATTATAATAAAAATAATGAATTAGAATGGTGATAATATATTTTAAACCACTAAGCATCACATGATCCAAAGCTCCTGACTGATGAAGGCCACAAGCCAGAAACTAGTCTGGGGATATTGGATGAGTAGGCATTAAATGGGGATTTTATGCACAAGCCTTCTGGCATCCATTGATTACTCTGGTTGGCACAGGATGGCACTACTGTATGAAGAGTTTTGCCTTGTTTGATAATATATTTTATGGTTTTAAGTTGAAGAAGGTTAAAAAATTATCTGAAAGTACTTATGTGACTTATTATAGTTATCTATAAAATATATTATAACTATTATGATTTATTATTTTTATTACAATATATATATATATTGAGATAGATCTTTTTTATCCCAATATCTAAGTTATTTTAAAATATTTTATGGTTGACAAAGCACAAGTTTAATTCCAGTTCTTAAGATTTTTTTCTATATGCTTGTATTATTTATGCATGCACGTAGATAAAGGTCACAATTTATCAAGCTTAAACAATGTTATTTTAGTTTGTAAAAAAAAACTTTGCAACTAAAATTATCAGAACTGTGTTTAAAATTTATAGTACAGGAACAATACTTAATCCAAAAAACTTTATCAATTCTTAATTATTACTTTTTTTTAATCAAATAAAAACTCTTACAAAATAAATTTTCTTTTATTAAGTTTTGTTCCTGTTTTTAATATTCTGTTATCTGAAAACCTACAGATTTATCTAATTAAAGATATTTGGTAAGTCAAGCATTGGTGGTCAAGAGGTCAGCACAGCTGCCTTACAAGCAGTTGTTCCGTGTTAGTGGGTTCGTTTTCTGGCTGATGCTATGTATGACACAGAAAAATAATGTTTGGTAAATCTAATAAATAAAAATAATTATTTGCTCAGTTTTAAGAAATCTATTGATAAAATAATTACTGGCTTATTTAAGTTAAAAAAATGTAAATAGATAATCACTGGCTTTGTTAATTAAATATTCTTGGTAATTGGGTAGTTTGATAATTAAAAATTTAATGATATAAAAAAACCAGCCTAGAATTATATTTGATTCTGCTTCTACTTTCTACTTTTATTTTGGATTCAAGTTTGCATCTTGACATCATTCCCCTTACCTGCTTAGCATGTTGTATCCAGAACTTTTATCAATAGTTGTGTTAAAAACTATAAGCAGCTAAAGCACCTGGAAAATGAACCTCATGTTGCCTATAGCCAGTGAAGGTCCAGTTTACTTGCTGAAAAAATACCAAAGTGCTAGTCACTATCAAAGCTGCAGTCCAGAGTTCATTTTTCAATATGCAAAAAATACCAGGACAAACTTTCTCTACAAGATTAAAAAAATTAGGAAATAAAGTTGTGAAACTATTACTTACATTTGCATGAATTCAACCATTATCAATCCACTGCAGGATGAAGGTCTCTCCAAGTTCAATCCATCTTCTCTGAAGTTTAGCTTCTCTTTTCCACATCACCCCTTTCTTATTTCATCCATCTATCTTACATGTGGTCTCTTTCTGGGTCTTTTACAATCTCTTGGAACCCAGTTTAAAATTTCAATTGTCCATCTATTATCATCTCTTCTAGCAATACATCCATGTCAACTCCACATCAGTCTTTTAATTTTTTCAATGAGATCAATAACACTTCTCTTACACATATATTGCATTTTTGATCTTTTCTTGTTACTCCTAACATGCATCTCTCCATAATTCTTTGAGTGGTCTCTCTGTATTGCTTTTCTAGTAAGTGTCCAAGTCTTAGATCCATAAGTAAGAACTGGTAAAACACATTTATTAAAAAACCTTCCTTTTCAAACACATAGGCATATTTCCTTTTAGTAACAAGTTATTTCTACCAAAAGCACTCCAACCAAGTTTAATTTTATGATTAATTTCATTCAGTATGTTTCCATCTGCATTAATAATTAGACCAAGGTATTTGTAACTGTTAACTTCTTCTAACTCATCATAATCAATCTTTTATTTTCATATTTTGAAAAATCCATTGAACATTACTTTAGTCTTTTTAACATTTATCTTTAGTCCTACTTTCATCTGATAACTCCTGCAACATTTCCTGCATTTCTAAAGCATTATTTGCAAAAACAACTACATCATTTACAAAATCTAAATGACATAAATAATCTCCATTTACTTTCCCTCTTTTAGCTTGCCATTTTAATCCACAAAATATTTTGTGCAGCACTGCTGTAAAAAGTTTTGGAGATATGGAGTCACTCTGTCTTACACCCTTCTCAATGTTGATTTTCCTAGTATCATTATGTAATCTAATTGTTGCTGTTGCCTTTTTATAAATATTCATCAAAATATGACAATATCCTGGATCTATACCTTGATGATCCAATGCTTTAATCACTGAAGAAATGTTTATAGAATCAAATGCCTTTTCATAATCTACAAATCCAAAGCATAATGACAACTCATATTCATTTGTTCTTACTATAATTCTCTCAGTACTTGGATATGATCTACATACTAAAACCACTTTTAAATCCAGCTTGTTCTCTTAGTTTGTAGAAATCCAATATTCTCTAAAGATGAGTTGTAATTACCTTGATAAAAATTTTGTATAAAACTGATAAAAGGCTGATAGATCTATAATTTCTAATATCTTCTTTATCATCTTTTTTAAATATTAATATTAATTTTGCATGCTTCCAATTATCTGGTAAACCTCTATTATTTAGATATTTGGTATATAACTTTGCTAAAAAAAAATTCAATTTCTTCATCTGCTTCTTTTAATATATCAAGTATAATTTTATCATTACCTGGAGCCTTTTCTTTCTTCATAAATTTAATTGCATATCACACTTCTTCATTTAAAATTCTGGGCAATTCGGAAGATATAATAGATATAGGAGGTACTTGTTCTTTATTAGTATATAATTCTTGATAGAAGTCTTCTACCCATTTCATGATGACATCTCTCTTTTTAATAAAGATTCCATCTTTTTTTCTTATTGCAGATATAAATTTCCTACAAATACCAAAATGTTGTTTTATATTCTTGAGACATTTATTCACTTCTACAGTTTTCCTTGCTAAGTTCACACTTTTACTTTCTTATACTTTCTTATATCATTTTCAACTCTTTTCCACACAATTTTACAAAATTTGAGATATTCAATCCTTTTTAATGCATCATTTTTGTATATTTTCATATTCCTTCTTTTCTTTATAAATTCTCTGGTCTCACTAGAAATTTTATTGGTCAATTGCTGCTTCTTTCTACCAGTTATCTTTGTTGCAGTTTTTAAAAATGTCTCAATTATTTTTTTATTAATTTCATTCAAATCTGAATCTTGTTCAAAATCTACTAATACTTGAAACCTATTTGTAAGTTCTAATTTAAATTCATTAGAATGTTTCTGAAGATTAGGCATATCAACTGTAAATATTGTTTTTTTTTAATAATTTTTGTCTCTCTAGTTTTACATTAACACGTAACTTACACCTTACTAATCGATGATCACTTCCTGTGTTAAATTTATTAAGAACATTACAATCGTGAAATACGTATTTTCTGTTAGTCAAAATATAATCCAATTTTGCTGAATCTTCATTTGGATGGTTCCATGTCCATTTCCTTTTAACATTTTGCTCAAAAAAAGAATTCATAATATAAAGTTTTTATTTTTCTGCAAACTCCACAAGTCTATGCCCTCTCTCATTTCTATTACCATAACCAAAATTACCTACAGCACTTTCATCTTTCATTTATTTACCAATTCTAACATTAAAGTCTCCCACAACAGTTTTAACATGTCACTCACTCTCATCAAAAGCCTTTTGTACATTCATATAAAAATGTTTTACTACTTCATCACTATGAGAACTTGTTGGGCATAAACCTGAATTATCTACATTTGGTATTTGCTATTAAGTTGTATAACTAATCCTGCCACCAATCTCCACAATGTTATTTATCTACTTTTTATTTATAATGAATCCTACTCCTCTTGTATTTCCAATATTTGCACCTTTATAATATATTACATGTACATTTTTAAATCCAATTGTCTCTTCACTTTTTCTTCTATCTTCACAAAGTCCAATAATGTCCCATTTAATATATAACAGTTCCTCTTCCAATTTGTTCAATTTTCCTTCATTTGAAAGTGATCTGCAGTTGTAAGTACCTAAATAAAAAGTCATCATTAAATGGCAGCCTGGGTCCACAATCAATGAATTCTTAGCACTCTGCACTTTCGGCCACCAACACCTGCCTTGCTTGGTGACTTTACAGCCTCCTGGGATAAGGGCCATGATTTATTTTTGTCTGTCATGATTGTATATATCTATTGGAAAAAAAAATATCATTTACACATACATTCATTCTGCCTTATCAAGCAACTGAGAAGAATGACCATTGTGTTTTTGGATCTTAAACTCAGTGGTAAAAAGCCAATAAACTCACTATGCTGACTAATGTGTGTTGGTGAGCAGCCCAGCCATGTTCTTATACTATAATTATTTATACACATATAAAATATTCTGGAAGACAAGTACTCTTTACATATGCACTATAGAATAGACCCAGATTTTCCCTTCAATAAGTGTTTTAAAAGCAAACGGTCAGCATATTCTTAGAAAATATTTTTTAAATACACCAGCATTTATTGGCTGTGCTTGCAATGAAAGCTTTATCTTATTGCTAACCTAATTTTTAAATCGGCCTATATATAAAGAAATATACCTTTATGTAATCTGAATGATATGAAGAATATTAATGTTTACATATACATGTCTTAACGTTCGATTGTTGCAATCCAACTGCCATATCCATAACATGCTTTCAAATCTCAGCCGGAAAAACTTTTTATTTTCATATTTTTGTCAGATTCAAAATTTTCTGCCAAACAGCAGACCTTTAATAAGATAATCATCTGCATTTGGTCAGTAAATTGATATCTAACTATTTTAACTAAAGTTTAAAGCAAGTATAGAAGATCATTCATGCTCTTACTATCCAAAAATTAAATTCTGTAATGCTTTTGCAAGTGAGATATTTAACGGTTATTTTGCCATACATATGCATAGATACACACACACACACATATATATATATATATTTCATGAATTTGTAATTATGTTAATTTTATGCATTAAAATATGGAATATTTTTTTTATAGAAGTAATATTTATATTTTTAACTTAAATATATATTTATATTAAATTTTCATGACTTTCTCGCTCTCGATTCTTTGATGACAGAATTATAGAGGTTATAAAACAAATTAAACAATCATTTTTAATAATGGTTCTTTAATTTCAGTTCCTGAAATTAATGGGAAATTCATTTTTTTGTAGCAATCTATCCACATATATGTAAAGAGAAAACAGACAGTGAAAGATGAATTTTTTGACAAATACCGATTCGTGAAGTTTGTTCCTTCCTATCACTTTTTAAAAAATTGATTTTGATATCCAATGCTTTTATGATTGATATATCTTTTAATGCACTGCAGTCTTTTTTAAGTTAAAAAATGCATTTTCCTGTTTGGTGAATAGTTAACTTTTATTATTAAAACTCAATATTTTTATTTCGATAGTCTTTTCAAAACCTTAAGAAAAAAAGTATAGATATACAGGAATTTTTATTTTTTATTAACATTACATTAAAAAAATCCTTATTTTTTTCATATATGTATAATTGAATAACATTCAAGTCAGAAAATTATTATAAAAGACGATTTATTGTATCGACAACGCAATATATGGGTAAGAGAACAAAAACAGGTGTTACTGACCTCATTGAAAAAATTAAAAGACTGAAGTGGAGTTGGGTTGGACATATTGCTAGAAGAGATGATAATAGATGGACAATTGAAATTTTAAACTGGATTCCAAGAGATTGTAAAAGACCCAGAAAGAGACCACATGTGAGATGGATGGATGAAATAAGAAAGTGTGCAGGGATGATGTGGAGAAGAGAAGCTAAAGATAGGAAAAGATGGATTGAACTTGGAGAGACCTTCATCATGCAGTGGATTGATAATGGCTGATGATGATAATAATGCTAATTTTCAAGCACTGGAATCATGTGATTTTTTTAGATGATTTGATCTACTATTAACTATCATAACTATTTCGAGCTGAGATTTACTAAAATGTATATTAATATTTATTCAACATTATAGTAAAATTAGAAATAGAATTATGAAACGTTTGATGAATATAAGATAATTCATTAATTTAAACACCACGTGACTTTTAAGTGTGAACAAATTTCAAACACGGGAGTACATAATTTATATTAATATTTTCGTGTTTTGTAACACTTTGCTAATTTTTTCTGCCCTATCTATAATCTGGAGCCCAAGTGAGGGCTAATTCAATGGAGGAAGTTTTTTCAAGTCATGAACAGGAAGCCTTAGTATTTATCGATTTATTATATTTAGCAGAATAAAGTTATTATATAGATAGTTTCTGTTAGTCTGGATTAATTATGGGAGTGTTTAAGTTGACCTTTACACCTGTTAAAGATGTCATTTTTTTATCTAAAAGTACTGATCCTGAAGCTTATCTTTACTTATATAAGCAAATAGACAAGTAAATATTGGATATAATTCTTATAGTCATAATGCTGATGGTGACATGGGCAATAACTATCTATACCTTTTTTATGGGGCTGTTTAACCTGTCATAAAAATCTAAAATATAATTTATTAACTTTCATATGAGTATGTGGTTTTCATGCGACAAGAGTGTTAATTTTTACAATTTAAAAAATACCATTTATATACATAGGGGAAAAACTGCTTCTAATTTGCATTTTGATCTAATCATCCCTTTTCAGTTGGGTCAAGCTATCTATTTGAAATGAAAGAGTATTAATTGTTATTTTTTAAAAAAATAAAATCATGAAGCATGATAAATAATTAAAAGAAGATTATCTTGCACTCATGTAAAAAACTATTAAATTTGATTTCTTTGCATATAAGATTAAAAGAAATATATTTTTTATTGTTACACAAAGTAATATATAAAATTAATGAACCAATAGATTTCTAGTTCTCATAAAGATTGAATATGTATGGAAATAAAAATGATAAATTAACTAATACAAAAAAAGTATCGATGACAAATGAAATAAAAAAAATATTTTGCTTTTAAGAGTAATGTCCAGATTACATTAGGAATTACAAAAAAGAAATCTGTATTCTTCAAGCTATTCAATTATTAGATGACGAGTTTTGTATTTTTTACTCTAATAGTAATTATTTCTATACTGAACAATATCTGTATGAATGACTGTCTGAAAATAGTAATTACCTTTAAAAAATATTCTAACCTTACTTGAAAATTTTCAGCTACTTATAAAAATGTTCAAATTTCATTCAGTTTCCAAGTATATATATATATAACATAAAAACATTATAATAGAGCACATAATTTAATTTTATATTAAAAATTTAATATATTTTTGATCACTAAACATCTTATTTATGATTAATTAGGTAATTTGTTAATTACAACACTTCAAATAACTACTTTTAAAAACTCCACTATTATTTACATGAATATTATTGGCTCTCTGGTTTATCATGTGTTCGTTTCATACAAGTAAACGAACTTCTCTTTATTTTTTCTATTGTTTCATTCTTTATATAAAGAGCACTTATAATGGAGCTTTTAAATCTAGTTATTTTTAAAATTGAAGTATTTGTAGTTTATTAACATACTCATACGTTGAACGTATACGGAATTTTTTGATGTAAAGATTAAATTATATATTCTTTTATAGTGTTTTTATGCTATATATATATATATATTAATAACAGAGTGCTGATTTAGTATGCGCTCACGGCCGCCATTTTGAATTACAAGAATAACAGTTGTTCAATCTATATGCATGTATATATAAACACAAAGAAAAAAAAAAGACTTATATAGCTTTCTGCAAAGCAAAGATTTCTTCAACTATTTCTCCAAAAAGGAATAATTAATAAAAACAACTTCATTTAGTAAGTTTGTCATTTGTTCTCTAATGAGATTTATATCAGATTGTTTTTTATTTTGTAACAAAAAATATCTTAAATATTCAGGAATATATTAATACTTGATTGGTTAGCTAGATTGTTTATGTCAGCTACTTCAAATAAAAATCTTCAGCTTATTGGAAATTTAATTTTTTCCAAGTTTTACCTGGACTAAATATAAATCCCACATTATGGATATGGCAATGGAATGTTTTAACAATTATATCATAAGATTATTATGTTTATGTATATGAATAGCCAAATCAATTCACAACATTCATGTTATGAGCTTCATACTCTGATAAGCTATGGGGCAGGAAAAAGATATCAAACTGACTTCTCTTACTATATACATATTTCTCAGAATAACCTCTGATTATAAGGTAAAGTAAAGGTTTTTGGCACTGAATCTCATCATGAAAAATATAAGCTGACTTTCTATTTAAATTCTATAATTGAAAATTTGTTGATATTAAATACTGAATATATTTAAAATCAACTGCACATATTTATAGTATTAAATTTTTTAATACAGTGAATTAATTCCATTGGTCACATATTTCTTTCCTATATAGAAGGTAAATCAACCTCCACATCAGGGCCATTTTAAACAAGATGATAAAAGTGTAAGGGTACTCTCACTCTAGCTACAAGATAAAATTTTTAAGAAAGTTTTATTTCTGAACTTACATGGCAATTTATCTTGTGACTGAGTGAGAATCATTTTACAGTTTTATCATCTTGTTTAAAATGGCTCTGGTATAGAGGTTGGTTTACCCTCTATATAGTTACAATTTAATCACTGCACTTGTAAAATTTATAGAGTATTATATTTTTCTCCTGTATAGTTTATTTAAATATATATTTTTCAAAGTGTGTTGCATACTACCTCATTGGGGTTTTAATATGGATAGAAATCATTTCCACTGATTGAGAGAAATATTTATCATATTACATTAAAAAGTTTAATGCAAATGTTAATTTTATTTTATACCAAAACATAGATTTCTGTAAAGTTTAAAAAGGAAATATGTCTGTCTGTTTGAAAAAAGCAAATTTTTCATTGATGTGTTTTATCAATTTCTAACTATTAATCTGAGACTTAATCATTTAATAGAAGAGCAATATCACTAGAGATTAAACAGATAATCATTAATATCACTGAAAAAATTAAAAAGACTGAAATGAAGCTGGACTGGACATTTTGGTAAAATAGATAACTGAAATCTTGAACTGAATCCCAAGAGATTATAAATATTGTAGAAAAAGACCAAATGTGAGATGGATGAAACAAGGAAGTTTAGAGAAACTGGATTAAACTTGAACACACTTGGAATAAAACCAAATGTGAGATAAATAAAATAAGAAGTTTAGAAGAACTGGATTAATCTTGGAGACACCTAAAAAAAACCAAATGTGAGATAGATGCAATAGAAAGTTTGGAGAAACTGGATTAAACTTGGAGACTATCTAAAAGGTGACCAAATGTGAGATAGATGCAATAGGAAGTTTGGAGAAACTGGATTAAATTTGGAGATACCTAAAAGAAGATCAAATGTGAGATAAATAAAATAAGAAGTTTAGAAGAACTGGATTAATCTTGGAGACACCTAAAAAAAACCAAATGTGAGATAGATGCAATGCGAAATTTTGAGAAACTGGATTAAACTTGAAGACACCTAAAAGGTGACCAAATGTGAGATAGGTGCAGTAGGAAGTTTGGAAAAAGTGTATTAAACTTGGAGATACTCTCATTCTGAAGTGGCTCAATAGTGATTGAAAATAATAATGAAGATGATAGTGAACTGAATAAAATGAATTTAGGCAATAATTTGGAATGCCATTTTATCCATAAGCAGCAGTCTTCTGATTTCTATATGTCTTTATTCGGCAATTATGATTTATTTATTTTTCGAATTTTAAAATTGTTAACTGTGTATAAATAATTTTGTTACAAATATTACATTAAAATAAATATTTAAAACAAGATCAAATATTATTTTATTCTTTTAATAAAAAAAGAAAATCATTTCAGATCTTTTTCAGGTTAAAACATTAACACATAGAAACAAACATATTAGTGGACTCAATATTGGTAAATGAGAGTGATTTTTTAAATTTTATAATTCATTTTTTTGTTGATTTCATTTTTTTTTTTAATTATATAGCTCGAATGTTATTGAAGCTATTTATTTTATATTTTCTTCTATGGTTAGTTATTCAGAATGCATGGCTTTAATACTGTTATATCTATAATGAAAAATAAAAACATCCAAAAATAAAATAAAATAATAAAGTACTCGTCAATGCGTTGGTGGCCTAGTGGTTAGCATAGCTGCCTTCCAAACAGTTGACCCTTGTTCGCTTCCCGGTCAACGCATTTGACATATGGAAAAAAATAGAAAAAATAAAAAATAAAACCAAGTACTCATTTTAATTCTATTTCTTAAGCTAAAAGTGATAAAAAAAAAGGGGGAAAATATTTGGAAAACATCTATTATTAGCATTTAAAAAGCTCATATCTTTTTTAAGATTGAAAAGCAAAATGACTGATATATAAGTTAAAAACTTTGATTATCAAAAATGGGACGAATGACAATTTGCTAAAGTATTGTTGCCAATAAAAATATTAGTAATAAAATAAAATGGATAAAGATATCGATGAAAAGATAAATAGAGATAAACTATTGAGATTTTTTTTTTTTTTAAAAAAACATTGGTTCCACTTTTTACATCTAAGTTTTGAAAGAAAAGATAAGAAACACATTTTGTTTTATCATAATTGAAAAAAAGAGAATTTAATTCTCAAAAATTAGAAGAAAAAAAACTATTGATCCAACTAGATAAATATTAACTTGATTTTCATCTTACTGAATTCTCAATAAGTTGTTAAAAGATGTGGCTTGTGAATAGATAAAAAAAAACTGCTCATATCATTCTAAAAATAAAATAGTTGTGCAATTGCTTTAAATGCACTCTTTCTTTGATAAAAGCTGCGTTATCATGGTATGCAAGTATTTAATTTAAATAGGTTATTTTCTGAATTCTTTATAAATTTAATAAGTAATAAATGAGCGGTTAAATAATTAATGTATATAAAGCTATAGAATGAATTCCATATTGGATCTTCTTTAATAATAATAATCTAAACCAATAACAAATATCTTTGCAAAAGCAATGAACTTAATTTGATAATAAAATTTTTTGCAATAGGTCATCTTGATATAATTAAAAGCTTAAGAGATGTTTCGTACTATGACAGTTTCTTTGAAGATATAGTACTACTACAACGTTAAGCACAATAAGATAATTAATTTAAATTGCAAACCGCAGCCAAAAAGACTGTCCATATGTATATTATGGTAAGATTAGAGCAAATCTTAGAACTACGAGGATTCAACATGCATTAATGTATAAAAAATCTAAGATTAAGCCTGAAGCATTTAATTCATCTGTCTTTCATAATCACGAGAGAACATGGCCATAGCTGTGTCCGTGTATGTGCGAAAAAAGAAACAATTTCAAACATAAAATAAAAGAGGTGTCAAGTGTTGTTAGCCGAGAGGTAAGCGTAGCCGCCTTGCAAGTAAGCAATTGGTTGCAGACGGTTGTTGCGGGTTCACCTCTCGGCCGATGCTACGACACATGGAAAAAAATAAAAGAGGTGTGGTTCATTACACAAAATGAATATATAATGAATTAAAAAACTAATAGCATTTAAATCAGCAAAAAATTAATGTTCTTAGCAGATTGATCATAAATATGATTGGAAAGAGTCGAAAGTATATACCCAGTACAATAAATATTATGAAATTTTAAATTTAAATTCTATATAAATATTTTTTCGCATTAATATAAAACGATTTTTATTAAAAAGAAGTATATAATATTTTTAAACAGGTGGATAATCTTTAGTATGAAATTTTTAAATAATTAAATATACCTATCATAATTTAGATCCAATATAACTTTAATGGGAAAACTTCACATAGTTAAAATGTTTTTACTTTTGTTCTTTAATTTAGATTGAAGTAGAAAATTTATGTTTTGCTCTTGTTATTTCTAAGTTCAAAATTATACTACAGTTATATTGACTTTTTTAAAAACTTTCTGCCAACCAAATTTGAATCTATAACAATAACGTTTTTATAATTACTTATTTTACGAATATTGTATTAACTGAAACACAGGCTTATTATATATACACCTGCGTCTATATATGTAATATATAGGGTATATGAGCACAGACTTTCACACAACCCACCACTCTCCAGTCTATCTAATAACACTTATACACTCAAGCACATATATGTTGAAAAGATAAATAATCACCAAGGTACGTATTTCATGCTAAACCAGCAATCATCAGTTGGTCCAGTTTATCATCTCCCACACATATATACTGTAAGTGCTCAGATATATATTAAGATAGACAATCTTCATACTTTAATGGACAAGCTCCAATCTACTACACACTCTGACTCCTCAACCATACATCCAATTGAAAATCTGATGAGGGAATGCACGAAGGCCATCCTGAGGCCGAGATTCTTGTCACACCCATGTTGACCTAAGGTCAATCTGAACCCCACATGTACAGGACATAATCCATTAAATACATTGTATATTGGTGATTATTTATCCTTTCAGCATATATGTGCTTGAGTGTATCAGTGTTATTAGATAGACTGGAGAGTGGTGGGTTGCTTGAATATTGTATTAATCAATCGTTTTTAGTTTGTTAATTATCTAATATTTAGGGTATATGAAACATAATAAAGTCCATTATGTTTTTTTTTTTTTTCATGTGTCATAGCACCGGCCAGGATGTGAACCCACAACCATCTGCAACCAAATACTTGCTTGCAAGGCGGCCGCGATGACCTCTCGGCTAACAGCACTTGACAAGTCCATTATGTTTTTTTATATAAATTATAAAAAATAACAAAAACAACATATATAATGGCTATATATATATATATGAATTGTAACAGGATGGGGAGAACAGATGGTTCCCCCTGGGGTGATGGCAAATATTTCAAATAATTTTAAATTAAATAATGAGATAAAATAGAAAAGAAATAAAGTATGATAGTATTGTAGGAGATATTGAGATATTAAAGTAATGTTTAATATCAATATATATATATATAAGAAATTGTATATATTGCAAAGAGATTATAAGAGAGTATGAGATCAAGATATGTCTGAGAGAGAAAAGTTAGAGCAACCATGATTAACTAACCATCAAACAGCATTATCAATATAAAAAATAAATACTACTACTACTACTAAAAAAAACCATTCATCATCATGAATGATTAACAATAAAATAAATCAACAGTCCATCTTGTGGCTGGATTTGAAATATGAATCAATAGTCAATCTTGTGATTGGATTTGAAATGGGTTTCCAGTAGACCAGGCTAACTATTGAGCCTTTGCCAGCTTGGGCAATTTATTTAAGCATAATGTAGATGCACAAGGTAAGTGCTAATCCATCAGAATACACAACCATTAAAACAGTGATGGAATATTAAAACATGCTGATCATCATCAATGCTCTGGACACTTACTATTATTAATGTACTGGCCATTTATAAACTTAGATTCTAATAAAACAACTAAATAAAATGTAGTGCATGGGCTTTAAAGACTATAATGTTATGCATTGATGATGATTAATAATTACTGGATGCTCAAAAGCACTAATATACATCCCCATTTAATATATCAGACTGCTATGCTCAAATCCTAGTTTAGAAGAACACAAGTTCAAGTACTGTTATGGTGACCAACAAATGATGTAATACAATTTTTAACAATTGAATACAAGCTTATTTACAACAATAAAAAATGATATTAAGGTCTTTAGAATAAAGCTATACACATATCAATTAAGCCTTCGATTTTGATTAACATACAATAATAATAAAAATTATCACATTGTGACTTACATGATTAATTTACAAAATTCAAATTATTATTATGGTTTACATATATATTACACTAGGTTTACCTAAAACCCATTCAGCACACAGGCATGTGGCTTGATATAAAATAAACATGTTTGAATTGACATTTAATAATATAGAAAAATGATTAAATTTTGCATATATGTGTTAACAAAATTAAAATTCATTTTCTTACATTGTGATTTACATATATGTTCCAATATATAACACATGAATATAGATGCACAGATTCTATTTTATTATTACATGAATATATTTCAATTGACATTTAAATACAATAAAAGATTAAAATTTTATATATATGTATGTGCATGTATTCACACACTGACATCTATTACATATATTTAACTTGATCAAAATAAAATCATTAATTTTATAATACATAATTATTCTTGACATATGTTGTGCACATAGGAATGTGTGTGCACATTGATGTTTATATTATATATTTTAATTTGTTACAATAATAAGTTATTCAAAATATACTTTCTGTAATTAATTCCTTAGTTAAAATACATTAAGAATATATAAAATTCACATATGCATGTGTAATATATAAAATATAATTTGAATTAGCTATTAAATTTTATTATAGCCCTCTCTTTTTCTTTTAAAAAATATAGTCAATTTGTGACAGGTTAAAAGTTTTTTTTTAATCAGATTATTCTCAGTCAATCATAAATACCTTTAAAAATATATATACTATAAAAAACTTTTTTTTTTTCTATTCTAAAAGATTTTGGATTTTTAGAAGTATCTATAAATCAATCATTTCATTCAAGCAAAATTTACTTTTTATCTTTTAAAATATCCATATTTTAAATGATTTGGAATTATGCTCTTTATATATGTATGATTGTTACAGATTTTTTTTTAATTATAATGATTTTAGAATCATCTATTCTTTAAATTTCTCTAAAAGATTTTAAAATATCTTTTAAATGCTAATTCTGACTCCTAGATTTTCTAATCCAAGCAGAATTATTTATTTGCATTACTCTTTTTTAAAAAATATAGAGTTTAAATGATGTAAAACAATACTGTTCTATATTATATATTACTATCACACGTTTCTTTTAATTATATACATTTCTAAATTAAATATAAAAATTTCAAAATGTCTTCTAAATGGCTTATTTAAAAACAACTCACTTTTGTATATATGTTTCATCAGTGCTTCTCTGCATATAAGCACAACAGCATATGTGTAATTACTTCATCAATTGATGGTTTCTCTTGATGGGGACAAGTCCAAGATTGTCATAATTAATAGAGATATAATTCAGGTAATTTTTTGGCTTTAATTGGTTCCCTTTTTTCCAGGATTGACATACTTCAGGGAAGCTATCTTCTAGAACAAATTTAAGAAGCCTAGACTCTTTAGAAGTTGACTCAGACATCATAGGAATCAACTTCAGCATAGTGAAACCAGTAGACAACTGAATCTGCCCTTGCCCTCCTTTCATTATTCCATGGTCATTCCACTGAAACAACTTCTACTCTGGCCAACTAAAACCAAATGTAGCAAGCTTCAACAAGCTGCAACAAAATATTATAACTAACTTTGTAGTAGTCCAATTTGGCCAACTGCTTCTCAAAAATTATTAAAACTAAAACTTGCATCTAGTTAATTTGACCAGCTCCAGTGAATATATATAATAAGGATTACTCTTAATCTCAATCAGAATCATAGGAGGATATGCAAACCTTTATAACTATGAGGCTTATATATACAATTTGATTCATTATATATATATATATATATATATATATATATATATATATATATATATATATATATATATATATATATATATATATATATTTGGGTATATGAGCACAGACTTTCACACAATCCACCACTCTCCACTCTATCTTATAACACTGATACACTTGAACACATATTTGCCGTAAAGATAAATAATCACCAATGTAGGTATTTCATACTAAACCAGAAATCATCAGTTGGTCCAGATTATCACCTCCATAGTTGAAGAGTTGGAGTGTGGAGTGGATTGAAGCCTGTCCTTTAAAGTATGAAGATCTATCTTAATATATATCTGAGCACTTGTTGCATATATGTGTAGAGATGCTAATCTGGATCAACTGATGATTGCTGGTTTATCATGAAACACGTATATTGATGATTATTTATCTTTTCGGCATATATGTGTTCAAGTGTATCAGTGTTATGAGATAGAGTGGAGAGTGGCGGGTCGTGTGAAAGTCTGTGCTTATATACCCTATATATTACATATATTGATCCAGGTATATAATAAGCCAGTATTTCAGTTATATATATTATAAATTAGTTTATAATTATATTAATTAAATTATTTATAAATTTTCATTATAAATCAACTTTATATTTCTTTTGAGATATTTTTTCCGCGTATTTTTTTGTTCTTTTATTATTTTTGTTATCGTTATTTGAACTTTTGTTTTCGTAATCTCTTTTAATGTAAAAAAAAAAAATATTAATACTTACTTGTATATAATAAATACATTAGAGTTTAGACTCTTAAAATATTTAAATCTCATTCATGGATTTCAAATAAATAAGATTTACATCTTATTTAGATTAGAAATTAGTAATTATTTTTTTTTTATCTGTATGCCTGTGTTGGATTGAATTTAATAGAAGAGAAACCTTTAAATTCGTGTTCTTTTCTTTTTTTAAAATAAATGATTCTTTGTTTTCTTAGTAGAATCAAATTGTTAAATTGTGCTGGTACTTGTCTGTCCTTGAAGTAGCTGATTTGCAGTATCTCTTTGTCATCCTCATCAAAGATATTAGTATTCATCTGTGACTTTCTCTGCAGGTGATCAATTCTGATTGATAAATCTTGATAAAAACGAAGAGTTGCCTGGTCGCTGGGTAATTTGATGATGTTGTAATAAAAGCAATCCTATCAATCAGAACTGAATAGAATTAGTAGTCATAACATGTAGTCTTTGGACATGATTTATCAACGAATTATTGAGTTGTAAATTACTTGAGCTGAAAAAAACCCGGTATATTAAATTAAAATATCAATATAAATACTAATAAACTAACGTTTATTCTAATTTTTAATATAGGGTATATGAGCACAGACTTTCACATGACCCACCACTCTCCACTCTATCTAATAACACTGATACACTCAAGCACATATATGCTGAAAAGATAAATAATCACCAATATACGTATTTCATGCTAAACCAGCAATCATCAGTTGGACCAGATTATCATCTCCCACACATATATACTATACGTGCTCAGATATATATTAAGATAGACAATCTTCATACTTTAATGGACAGTCTCTAATCTACTACACACTCCAACTCTTCAACCGTCCATCCAATTGAAAATCGATGATGGAATGCTCGAAGGCCACCCTGAGGCTAAGATTCTTGTCACACCCATGTTGCCCTAAGGTCAATCTGAACCCCACATGTACAGGACATAATCCATTAAATACATATGCAAGGATGGGCAGACATCTCTACAATGTAATAACTGAAACAATAATTTTTAGCTTATTAATCATGTTTTTTTCTTTCATACGAAAAAAGACTTTAAAATAAAAAATATATTATTGAACATAGTATTGTTATACACAGAGTAATCATTGTAAAAGTTTTTTTAATGTGTGTGTGCTTTTTTTGTTGTTTTTTAACGGAGGAAAATAATTTTGTACTGAAATATATAATTAATATAAAAATGTAATTTTATAACAAAAACATATCTTTATAATATTTGAGGGAAAGAAAGAAAAAAAATCAATTTTTTAACAAAACAGCAATAAGAGAGACCAGCCATTCATATTTAAACTTGCCTATGCAACACATTATTGATAGCTTATATATTGTTTGAAGTTCAGACTTTATTTATAGAGGGCTTGCTGAAATATTATAACGTTTGGTAGAGTGATTTGAATATTTTCTATTTAATTTTCAGCTAGCGATATGCACTGAAATATTTTGTTTATTATGTGAATTTTTTTATTTTAATTTTTGTGTATACTGTATTTGTATTTTTGATTGAGAAGATCAGCTGTTTATTGATCTATGCCATTTGTTGAATCATATTCATTTGTATTTGACAATAACAATGATTTTCTATCTATCTGTCTGCCTATATATCTATCTACATATCCATCTATCCGTCCTTTTATATCAATTTCCATTCATAATATCCACCCATCTATTATTATCAATCTATCTACCTACCTCTGTAATGAGTAGTTTGATCTTGTGGTAATAGTAGCTGTCTCAAGATGTAGCGGATTTTCGTTTGAATTTAACTGGATAAAAAGTTACTTTCTCCAAGTTTAATCCTGTGATTAATTTCATCAAGTACACTTCCATCTCTTTTAATAATCTAACCAAGGAAGTTTTAGTTGTTAATTACTTCTAATGTTGAAATTTAAAAATAAAATTATACATACATGCATTAACATTTATATATAGAGATTCAAATTCATTTTGTCAGAAGAAAATATCAAATCTTGTTATTTTATTCTGAGAAAATGAATTTATATCTCTATATACAAATGTTAGTGTGGGTATGTATAATTTTATTTTTAAATGTCAAATATTTAATTCCAATTAATCTGTTTAATTTCTCTCTTTCGAAACATAATTGAATTATTAGCAAGGCTCTCATATACCAGTAAGGTAGTTTGAACTCCCAGATCTCTGATCATCAAAGAGTATAGACACCATATATATATTGTGCCCTTTTCTATAGGACAATAATAGTCCATGTCAGTCAATTACTAAAAATTTTAAATTTTAGAATATGTTCTTTTGATTTATTAATTATAGTTTGTCAATTATGTTATAAAGTATAATTTGAAGCTAAAGCAAATACGTAGTATATAAAATTATAGCAAATTATTTAAAAAATAGTTATGTAAAGCTTAAAATATTGTTTCATATGGTTGTAAAAGCTGGCCATAATAAATAACTCAGCTATAAATATTTAAAAGTATGTTTAATAAGCTCAATTTTAATAGTTTTAAATGTATAGATAAATAAATGTTATACAGTATTTAAATTTATAAACTATGTTTAATAATCAAAATTAATATAATATATTTTAAAAATAAACTTTATGATGGTGAAAATTGTATTTAATTCTATATTTTCTAAATTGTTCTTCCAAATTTTTTTATAATTATTTTATATAATATAATAAGTGTATCAATTTTATAAATCTGGACAGAGAAATAGATTGAAAATCGTCTGTCAAAGTTATTAATCATGTGACTTGTATACTATATACTTTCACACACACACTTGTTTGAATCAATAACAAAGTTTAAAATATTTTAAAAGTTATATTATAGAATTGGATGGAATTGTCACCTAGCAAATAATAATAAATATTAAGTTAACTATCGTATGTAATGTTTTAAATAATGTAATAAAGACGAATACAGTTAATAAAAAAATTAAATATTTTGTTTAAATAAAAATAGATAAATGGAATAAGTTATTAAAATTGTTTTAAAAGTTATTTTAAATGTTTAAATAGTTTTAATAAAATAATAATTTATTTAAAAGTAATATTTTAAATAATGCTTTAGGTTCATTACGTCATAATTTTTTATTTTCAAATATAATTCTGCTATAAATTGAAAATATGTAAATTTGTTCTCAAGTTAAAGTAAGAATCAACCAATCAAATGAGGTATTCTTACAGACTATAAATATGAATTGCATGGGGGTATAAGGGGAGATTAATAATGTATTGAAACCAGAGAAAGGTAAATTATAGCTATCAAAGAGATAGTATTTTTAAATTTTTATTTTAGTCAATTTTTTAGTACTTTCTTATAACTTTATCTGCAAAAAAACTAATTGATAATTTTAAAGTATTTTGCAAAAGAGAGTTTTAAAAAAATAATATATTTAGAAACTTCGTGGAAATGATTTTCTAGTTTTTTAAAAGTTACTTGCCAGGAATATTTTATCTGAAGTTTAACCTAAACTACGCAATAGAGATGGATATACTGTGAAATAAAATATGTTTAAATTATAATACAGCTTTATTTATGCTCAACCGGAGGATTATTCTAACTCATATAAAAATAATTTGGGCATTATGCTGAAAGCTTAAACAGAAAACTATTTGCCATCTAAAAAAATTTGTGACGCATTATTTATAAGCTTATCCAGGAGTTTTTTTTTAAAAAAAGAATAAGATATTTATATCGTATGAGTTATCATAAAATATAATGAAAGAAATAGAATGTTTAGTCCTTTTTGAAGGAAACATTTTTTTTAAATATATATTTTACAAGAATCAAAAAGAACTTATTAAGAAATAAAACCTATATAAAAAAAATGAACATATAGTAGATAAATAAAGGATGGATCCATGAAAATACAAATATTGTGTAAAAGTTTACCGGATAACTTAAGTTAAATTGAACATAGTGATGCTTCAGAGAATATTGAATAAACTTCATGGGAATAATTCTTTAATATTACAGTTTAATAATTTTCATTCTGAACAGTAAAGACCCAGAATTATTTTCTATAAATTTTACTAAATGGATTAATAATTATTTTTATTTTTAAATTTTAACGCACTTGGAGGAGAACATTTTAAAACTCTAGAGAAAATAATAAATATTTTGGATTTTATCATGAACTATGGTCAAGTGAAGACATAATTATAGTTTTAAATTTTTATTTTACTAACTTAGTTAAATGTAAATTTTTCTATTTATAAGATTAGGAAAACATAAAACATTAATTTGTTAATAACATAAAATTTATAATATAATTTAATAATTTAGATAAGAATATTTTTAAATAAAATGTATGGATGTGTCTTTTCGTTTATGTATGCAATGTTTTTCTATATCCAGTGAATGGAAGAAGCCTATTAAAAATGATGACCAGATAAAAAGGGTTATTTGGTAATAATAATAACTATTAATAATTTATAATGTATATTTTGTTTTCTTTAGATCATCTATGAATCTAAGAATGAAGTGTAAAAGTTTTAATTATATGTAACACATTTTAATACAACATTTTTAAAAAACATTATGAGATAGGATTGATTTGAAAATATGCATATGCCGATTATTTTTTTTTATATATTAGTGATATAATCCAACATAATAACAAATAATTATGTGATTCTTTTAGAACTTTCATGTTATTGTATATTCAAATATTGTCTAAGTAGATTGTATATGATTAAACATATGGAACAGTGAAATTGTTTTAAACTATCAATGAATTTTATTTATTGTTTTGTAAATGCAGATAGTTATTTATCGATGTAATATGTAGAAAAATCTTGAGAAATAATGTTGAGATAGTGGCTTGGAAGTACAATAGTTAGCAGGAAACCAAGATGATGTATTTTTTTAAAAAAAATAGGATATGATAGAGAATAGAAATAATATTTAGTCTTTATGTGGTTATCAGCATAGTTAACAAAGCCCTATGACTGATACACATTTAATTTGGACAGTGTTTTATATGTCTTTAAATATTTGATGTTTTAAATAAAGCTGAAGAAGTAGCTTTAACATCGTTCATGTATTAGAGGTTATTAGACAGGTAAAGGTCATACCTCTTTGCACTGTGCCATGATTTTTTGAGATATATTAAGAGTGATACTCTAGCTTTCTTCCTTAAATCCTATACATCTGTTTCGCTATCTTTATTTCATGTAACTGCATCATTCAGTAAGATATTTTGAAAAGAAATGATAAATAATTTAGAACTTAGGTTATGCTATCGTTTTGTATAAGATTGGTTTATTTGCTTATAAGGAACAGAATTTTATAACTTAAAATTGAAGGTCCAGTGAATCCTAAAGGAAAGGAAAGAATCATAGAATATATTTTGAATTTATTTCGGAAATGAAATATAAATTTTGGAATAGAATATCTAAACAAGATGTTTTCTTTAAAATGTTAATTTTTTTTTAATGCTTTATTATTATTTTTAAGAGAAAAATAAGTATTGCATATTTTTAAAATACAATAGTACAAAGTAAATTATATAAACAATATGCATAGTATATTTTTTGTTTATTGAATAACAGGAATATATTTATTATTACACTTACATCATACTAAAGTAAGGCTAAATAAGAATATATTACGATTAGTAAACATCGTGTGATAAAACACTAAAATCTAGTACTGAATTTTGGATGAATATTTTATGTAACACCTTTGACTTTGCAAGATGAAAATTTTTTTTAATATTTTGAGAAATTCATACTCATTATAAAGTTAATTTTGTTTTTTTTGTAGAATGTTTTCCTATGAATTTTTTTTTTTTAAAAAATAAGATAGTTTAATAATATTAAGGATGAAATATTCTGCTAATAAGTAAATATATTTATAATAAGTTAACCATAATGAGAAACCAAATGGTAACATTTTTTTATTATTTTGTCTTAAGTATAAATAAAGATATAACTAAACTATAAACTATTTTATATAACTTAGTAGATAAAAAATGTAAGATTAAAATAAGGATATCCATTGTAAATAGTGTACATAAATTGTTTATTTTATTTGTTGTTGTTAATAAACTTTGTTAAAATTTGTATTTCAAAATTTTGTGTCTGGATTGTTTATTTCTCCACTACACTGTATGAAATCTGATATATTCATAACTATTGAAACAAAAATATAATTTTGCACAAAAAGATAAATAGAGAGTTATATTTAAGAATTTAAATATTTTATTGGTATTTTTTTTTAATTAAATAATCATAATTTTACATTGTTTTTTATTGGTCATAAATTAGTTATCACAATAGTATACTGAATTATATGCTATCAGTTGCCACACATCCTTTGTTTATCAGATCATCATATGCTACCACGTATTTATTATATTATTACATGAAGGTAAAAGATTATATAAAATTATTTTATTATGGTAATAAAAATATAATGAAAAGAAAAGATATCCAGTAGTAATTAAACAATAAAGAATATTATTATTATTTATTATTATTAGTTTAAGTGTAGTAGATTATGACATAAAATCCCTTCTCATATTTTACTACCGCATTTTTAAATTAACTTAGAATAAACTTTATGAACCCGAGATTATTTTATTGAGCTAGATTATTACAAATAGAAGATTAAGACTTAATTATTAGTTTAATCTTAGTGAGTAGAAGTTATTAAAGTCGTAAGAATACTATGAGTTTGTTATTTGAAATAGTAAGGGGGGATAGTGTTCTTATGGCATTGAGGTAGTATCCTGTGGGATATTGGCTCAATGTAATCTATCTTGTCACCTGTATTTTCACTTCAAGTCTCATGAAAATATTAAATATTTATTTAATTTATTTTATAAACTGAACCTTACTGGTATTTTAAATTTGAGCTAGTGAAACATTTTAATTTTAATGCTGAATATTTTATTTATTAATTATTAACTGAGCTAGAACCCGTTTTATTTCATATCATGTATTATCTGGAAGTGAGGATGCACAAGACCGGGTTAGAATATATATATATTGTGCCCTTTTTTATAGATCAATGATGGTTATAAATGGTCAATTGCTAAAAAAATTTAAAATTAATATTATATAGTATTTAAAATTATAAACTATAGTTAAGCAATAAAGGGTTAATATAATATGTTTAATAATAAGTATTGTGAGGGTGAGGATTGCATCTAGTTCTATATTTTTCTAAATTATTTTTCAAAATTTTATATAATCATTTTAAATGATATAAGTAGCAAATTTATTAATACAGATAAAACCAGACTAAACACCGGAAATGTATACGTGACTGTCTGGAATATTCTATGTATAAGCATCAGTTTAGATTAATACAAATAATTAAAATATTTAAATAATATATTATAAAACTGGATGGAATTGTCACACATTATAATAAAAAGATAAAATTGTACATTTTATAAGTTATTGTTTCAAATTTATTTTAAAAGTAATTAAAATGTAATAGATAATAATTAATTTAAAAATAATAATAGGTTAATATTTAGGTCTATTACGTCATAATTTTACAACTTTAGAAAATGTTTACAAACCAAAGTAGGGAGTGACCAATAAAAAGATAGATTTTGGGCAGACAAGAGAAATCGCGCCAATTAATTGTATAAACTGGGAGAACAAAAATGTGTTAACTCCAGAGCAGAGGTAAAATTTTAAGCTCTTTAAAATTTCTTTCTTTCTTCAATTATTAGTCAATTTTATTAGAATTTTTAATAAATATCTTTGAAAGAAACTAACTAACATTTTAAAATCTTTCGAAGCGAATCTAAGAATAAAATTTTAAAAAAAGTTCTCATAATAATGTTTCACTAACTCCACAGTTACCTGCCAGTGGATTCTATTAAAATATAATCTAAATTTTCAATAAAAAAAATGGATGGATTCTTAAAACCAAGTTATAAATTTTGTAATATTTCAAAAATGTTAACGTTGTTCATTGATATAGTTTGTATAGCGTATTACTATGAAAACTGCTTTAGTGTGTGTAAAATTAATGAAAAGACATTGTGCACAAAGTTAATGAATATAATGAAAAATAAAAATAAATATTATCCGTGTAAAAATAAATGGACAGAAAGAATTTTATGAGTTACTTTCTTTAAGATGACCTGAGCAATTACCCTAGAAATAGTTAAAGATCCAAAATGTCGTATATAAAATAATAATGAATAAAAGTAAAATTACCAAGGAAATTACTTGCCTGAAGAAGAAGAAAAGAAAATAGTTTACAGAGAAATAAATATAAAATATTGGATCCATGGAAAAATGCAATTTGGTACCGTAATGATATAAATATTTGTAGTTCTGATAGAAATAAAGATGCATCAACGTGCCGAGGTAATATTCGCCCAACATTCAAAACTTCGTGGGATAACTAAATAAATATTTTTAATAATTTTGAATTAAACCTTGAAACTAAAGATTGTCTAAACAGTTAACTAAATGAACTAATTTATTTTAAAACTTTAATAATCAGAAAGGAGAACATTCGGATAAAAGAAGAAAATAATAAATATTAAGGGACTAACCAAGATTTACCACCAGAAAAAATATGTGATTATGGTTTAAATTATTTTCTTTATTAATCTAAGTTAAACATTGAGTTTAGATAGCAATAGGGAAACAAATACATTAATTTGCAATATAACATTATATAAAATAATATGTTTTTTTGTTGATTTTGAATGTTCAAATAAAATTGTATGTGTGTGGAAATTTTGTATGTTTGCGATGCTCGAGGAGAAAGAAACCCACTACAAACTCTAATAGGAAGGTAAAAGATTATTTTGGTACATTTTATGGTTATTAATGATATAATGTATGTTTTATTTATTTAGATCAGCTGTGAACCGAATGAATGTAATGAAAAATTTTATTGTTGCAATTATTGTAAAACGCATTTTGAAAAAAACAACACTCTAAAACACTATGAGATGTAATTAGATTTTTTAAAAATATGCATACTATACTCATTTAATGTATTATTAATATAGTTCAATATAACCAATGGTTATGTCATATTTTCTGTTAATTTTTCCGATTAGGATATTTAAGTGTTATTTAATAAAATGTAAATGTCGAACCTACAGTGTAATAAAGCAAGGCAAATTGTTCTTATAGAATAGGGAATGTTTTATATTAGTGAATTTTGTTTATTGTTTTAAAAAGTAGTTAGTTTTGGCGATGTTGGATACAGTGAAAATCTTGAGAGATAGTTTGGATAGTGACTTGGTAGTACATGGAGATTCAGAAACCAAGATGATGTATTAAAAAACTAGGATGCTACAGGGAATGGAATTATAAGTAGTTTTAGATGGTAATCAGCGTAGTTAACAAAGCCCTATGACTGTTTCACATGTTGTCATGGACAGTGTTATTTTATCTTTCTTATGAATCTTATTAGATGTTTGGTAATGCTGAATAAATAGCTGCCACATCGTGCTTATCGTCAGGGTTGTCAGACAAGGAATGTCGGCCCTATCCGCACTGTTCCATACATTTTGAAGTATATATTTTGATGAGTTATTTATCTATCTTCCCAATATCCTATACATCTTTCGCTATCTTTATCTGTATTTCTTGCAACTACATCGTTATTTGATAAGTCTATTGAAAAGAAACAATAGATATTTTAGAATGTATGTTATGCAGTTATTTGAAATAAGAATAGTTAAGGATTAACAAAGAGTAGATTATAATTATGGAAAAAAGATGCATATATCCTAAGGAAGGAAGGAGTCAGAGAATTATTTTAATTTTAAGAAATGAACTATAATTTTCTAAAATATATCTAAATAGAAATATACAAAAATATTAAAAAATGATTTAACGTGTTCTTATTGTTGATTATATTTAAAAATATAAGTATTGCATATTTAAAGAATATAATAACATTCAATAATTATAATATATATGTTAAACTGAAACAGGAAAATAATTAAGCTCATGTTCTGGCATTATACATGAGTATGGCTTATGAATAAATGTATTAGAGTTTACGAGCATTATATAACAAACGTAATAGGTAGTAATAATATTTGCACAATATGCAAAGTGACTTATATAGAGTTATAAGAAAATGTATATTTTTTTTAAGAGGAAAAACCATATTGATTGTAAATTTATAATGTTTATAAATGATGTTTACCCACATATATAACTTAGAATACTGTAATTTTTAATATTAAAAGGTAAAGAATAGTATTACCCATATAATAGTTAAACTAAGTAATATAATAAACCTAATTAGAAATAAATGAATAACTTATAAAAGTATAATAATTTTAATCAACCATAAAAGAAATCTAAAAAAGTATAATTTAACTTTTGTAATGTTAAAAGAAAGGAGGATATCCCTTGTAAATAAATGTAAATAGATTTGTTTGTTTTATCTTAATTTTGATTGTTGTTAATAAAATTCTAAAATTTGTTATTAAAACTTGTGTCTGAGTTTTGTTTTCTCTACATCATTGCATGGATTCATAGGATATGTTTACCGTCATTAAATTAAATATATAATTGTTTGCACAAAATACAAATAGAAAAGCATATTTAATCTTAATTATTTATTGATGTTTTGTAATTGAATAATTATAAAATTGCATTGCATTATTGGTCATAAATCCATTGTTATGGTAATTTGCTAAATTATATGCTATTAGTTGCTACTTACTTCATTTATCAGATTATCTAAACACTGCGACTTACTAATTATTTTATTACGTAAGGAAAAAGATAAACAAAGGGAGGATATTGAATTCTTAACTAATTTATTATGGTTATAAATTTGCAATAAAAGAAAAGCTATACTAGTTGGATTAAACAATGAAGATTGTGATTATTATTCTTATTGTTTTATTATTAATCTAACTTCAGAGTAGTAAATTATGACACAAAATCCCTTATCATATTTTGCTACTTTATTTTAATTTAACATTGAATAAATTTAAGAACCTGAGATTATTTTATCTGAGCTAGATAATTACTATTATTGTTATGATAGATAAAAGATTAATACTTTAATTGTGAAATGAGTTTAGTGATTAGAAGTTGCAGAAGTCATAAGAATACTATGTAGTTATTATATGTAACAGTAGTAAAAGGGAGGATAGTGTTCTTATGCCATTGAGGTGATATTCTATGGAATACTATCTCAATGCAATCTACTTTGTCACTTTATTTCTACTTCTAATCTCCTGGGTTATAGAATAGTTATTTGAGTTAGTCTAAAACCGAACCTAAGTTAATTTTAAGCAACCTGAGCTAGCAAAGCATTCACTTGAATATCTCATTAATTGTTAGAGCTATAATCCGGGGAGGCGATTTTCACTATATTATATTATTTATTTTTGAGTGTAGTGGAGCTACACAAAGGAGAGGTCATAATATATATAGTACCCTGCAAATAGGAGGATGTCCCCTAGAAGATACAACAAGTCCTTACATTGGGTGATACTATGACTTTATCTAGGTCCCATTTAATACTCATATTATTTCTCAACTATATTTATCTTATTAAAAAAAATATATAACTTTTAACATTAAATAAATACTGTCATATTCATCCAATGACATAAGAATACCTAGACACTCCTCCTTATTCAGTATCTACATATTCCCATGACTAATAATATTACTAAAATAAATAGAATAAAACATCTATAATTATTAAAGTTAAGTTAACCTACTATTGTATTGTCATTTTATTGTTTATTGATCTTTTATTATTGTTACTTTTATAAGATTACCATTAAGAATAACCATAATAACAATATAATACTAAGGAGATCTCAGGATTATCATTGATTTTAATTAGCTATTTATAGCACCTATAAAATATCAAGAAGGATTTTACTTAACTCTATAGGTAGTGTGTCATTTCAGAGATGACTTATAACATTTATCTATAATTAAAACTATATTACTACTTTATATTTATGTTCTCTACTATTGAATAATAAACCATTATTGTTATTTAAATTGTAATTATCAATAAAAACTAATTCCTGATAGGATTTCCTCATAATAAACATACCTTACTACATTTGCAATGTATTTTAGCAATGACTGATATGATCAAGGTAGTTTGCAATAATTTCAGATTCAATCTAAAAAATATTTACTGGATCAATTTCTCTTCAAAACTTCAAATCATATTTTTGGTTAATGTGTATATTTTTTTTGATTTTATAAAATTTAAAATTATATATAATAAAGTTTATTCCCAATTTGTTTTATAATGAGGTGTAACAATAAAAAGGGCACAATATATATATAAAATAGAGTTACTGTTAACACTAACTGAAATAATCATACAAATATAGAAACCATTATACAATTACAAATATCCAGTAACGCCCTCTGTTTAATAGTCTATATCTCAATAATAGCGAACTCCAAAATGATACCACTTTGATATCATTTTGGAGTTCGTTATTATTGAGATATAGATTATTAAACAGAGGGCGTTACTGGATATTTGAATTATTGGTTTTTATGCTGGGTTTGGGAAAAGATAAGAGGGATTTAGATATAAAGGTTATAGAGTTGACAAAGATTATGTTGTGGAAATGGGATAGAGCAGATTATGGGTAAATTTAGAGTGGGAATGTAAAATAAAGTGGCTAACAGGTTTACCTGGGCATAATTGCTGAGATATTCTTGACTCCGTTTAAGGAGAAGCCATAATACATCACATCACATCACATATAATGGTTTATATATATGTAATCTTCCAAAAGGTGACCAAGCAACCATAAACACAGGTCTAAATCAGTACAAGAATTCTAATGCATCAAATAAACATACAACATAAAGTAAGTCCTCTTATAGGCTATGTGCATAATAACTAAATAAATTCTCTCATAGGCTACCCACACAATAATTGATACATTATTTTACAAGATGTGGATAGACCTATGGTTGATTGATATACTTTCTACAAACAATAATAATGAATAGTGATAATAATCTCAGGTTCTTAATGATTAAATAATTCAGTTGTAAAGAATACTAACTTTGCAATGGTAATCTAAATTAATAAGATAATTTAATTTCTTTTAACTAAATAGCAGCGATAATAGTAATGAGACTCTTATCTTCTCAACATTTTATCAGCATTTTCTTCCTTTAATATAAAGTATAGATTTATCTAAAGATGGGTTTAAATACAATATTGGCTAGCAAAGACGAACTTTTATTTTGGATCTTATAACACCAGCTAAACACATTCAAATTTTAAAAGGGTATTTTATTCTAGCACAGACATCACTAAATACTCCAACAATAAGAGCATCAATAAAGTGATCTTATATAAATTTAATTGTGTATATAAATTGTAACATTATCAATAAAGCAAGTCATATATAATGCGACCTTGCTTTTATAAGCTTGTATTTACAAAAATGTAATACAGAGGGCGTACCAATAGCTCAAACAAGCTCTTAATTGATAAATGCAGTAAAAGAAAATATTTAAAATCTCTATCCGAAATACTTTTATCCCTAGATCAATTGATTTTGAGCTTATGTCTCATCTCTGTGAAGAGCTAGAATATTCAGACACTAGATCTAAAATATCAACTCAAAACCCAGCACTTATTTTATATGTAATATTTAAGTGGAAACTCTGAAGTTTTCGGACATGAAAATGTCTTTTATTCCAGCTATCTAACTTAAATAGCTATATGGAATTGAACTAAATTCAGATCTGTCATATATTAATAGCCTCAGCATAGCCAAAGCCTTAAAGGTAAAATTATAATAATCAAAAAAAGCAAGTCATATATAATGTGACATTGCTTTTATAAGCTTGTATTTATAAAAATGTAATACAGAGAGCATACCAATAGCTCAAACAAGGTTTTAATTGATAAGTGTGGTAAGAGAAAATATTTAAAATCTCTATCCAAAATTATTTTATCCACAGACCAATTGGTTTTGAGCTTATGGCTCACCTCAGTGATGAACTAGAATATTCAGACACTAGATAAATTGTATCGATGTGACAATTTCAAAATAATATGTACTCTTACATAGATTTTAAACACTTTTATTATTTAAATGGATTTTCTGATATATGGACATGATAGATGGCAATGGACACAGAAACATAATTAAAGAATAAAATATATATTTATTACAAAGACTAAATATATTTTTTTATTTTTTTTTAATCTACAATTTAACAAAAGATAAATTATTTACTACTACTATTTACAATAACATTAAATCAAAGAAACCTTTCCATCAATTAATACATAAGTTAGATATAATGCACATATAATATACCATATATGTGATATATTTATATTGTACAAACAAATAAATAAAGAGAAACTCCTACAGTTTGAATTTAATAATCAGTGATACATACCAAAGTTAATTAGAGCATTTGAATGTACTAATAATATAATTGTAGCTTGTAATATAATAAGATATATTTACATTGAAATTAGTATACAATTTCTTATATTATAAAGAAATACGTTGTATTAGACTTGAATAAACAAAGCAGGTGGAGTAGAAAAATATAAACTCAATATTTTACTCAACACACATTTAAAAATATATAATAAAGAATAGGAGAAAATAATCACAAAAATTACTTCTTTTATAATACACAAATTGAAATACTTAAATATTTATGGATGATGGTGATAAGAAAACAAACCTACACTGAAGTGGGCAGAGCAATACTGGCTCGATGCTACACATATCTAAGTGTCCCATTAGTATCTACCACTAACATAAGGAAAGGCCTAACAAATACTATCTAAGTAAAATGAGAAATCACCAACATAGTTGCCACAATAAATATATGACTATATTTGGAAATACCAACAATGAAAGAAAAGGCATTGAGATTACAATTACATGACAAATCTTAAACCACATCTATTCACATTTATAATGTAAATAGCACAAATATAATCAAAAGACTAATACAAATGTATGCATGAAAGATAAATAAATAGTTAATTTTAAGTTTATGATAGTAATAGAAATTATACACCAATCCAAGGCAAAATGTATAATATATATCAAAGTAGTGACTTTATTCTTATAGACCATTTATAAATCATAAATAAATACCCCATTCTGAACATGAATATAATCATTTATATATGTTCTCACCTTTAAATTCATAGTTATAGCTGTTAGATATACCAGAATAAAGAATAAAATAAAATGAGATTGACAAATATTAAATGCACATAATATTTCAAACATTACAATAAAAGAATATAAAAGATAAAAGAAAATCTTAAGTAGTCTTCTCTCCCCCCCCCCCCAAATAGAATGATTTTCCCTAATTGCAAGTTCGATCTCTTTAATGACTGTTTATCTTGTTTTTTAATTAAGAGCACATTTCTAGAATGATTCCAAATGATCATATATATATCCTTGCTAGGAGATTGAAGAATTTCCATAGTAATGAGTTTATGTTAGATAAAACAGTACAGCAGGATGGAAATTTTCTTTGCAATATATAAAAAAAATCATGTTGACTTTTTAATGGAAGGAGCTTTTTATCAGCATGTCATAATTTTGCAAGAATCAAAATGATCACTTAAATTAAAGAATAAGTTGAATATATCTCGCAATGAAAATTAAAGTTGCATCCAAACAAAGGGAGTTCTATGCTTTATACAAGCAAACTATAATTATGATAGTAATATTTACTGAGGCTATAACCTCGACAATATGCGTATAAATGCGATAGCAGGGACTTCTACAGGTGTTTTAACCACAAGTTTACGCTATGGAAGAAAAGAGGGGAACCCCTTCTTTACTTCAACCTACTTTCTATTTAAATAGGTGAAGCTGAAGCGGTTATGTCCCAGCTATCGCATTTATACACATATTGTCGAGGTTATAGCCTCAGTAAATATTACTTACGTAATCGATGTGCGTTTAATAAATTTATAATTATAATTATGATAGTTAAGTTATAAATGCATAATACACATGAATTATATTAAATAGATTGCAAATATATATCAGACGAAGCATATAAATATACCAAGTTCATTACAAACTAATGGGTATATAAAAATGTAATTACTTTCCAGAATAACATACTATAAATTAAACAATATGTTTGAATATGGGTATAAAATAAGCAAGATATAATAAATACGAATCCTTAATTATATTTTATAATGAGCTATAAATATCTTGGCTATAGATTATTCAAGTAAAATCAATATAGTTCATGGCACAATAGTGCGATACGTTTCTAATTTCAGATAAAACATTATAATACGACTGAATAGAATTGAAAAAGTTTACAGGATAATAAGACATATAACACTCTGAATTGCATCATCAACTTGTCAAGCATTGTTAGCCGAGAGGTCATCGCAGCCGCCTTGCAAGCAAGTAGTTGTTTGCAGATGGTTGTGAGTTCGCGTCGCGGCCGATACTATGACATATGAAAAAAAAAATAGCACAACTTAAGAAAAGGTTGATTACTGGACAATTTTCCTTTTAGCAGCACATATTGTCTTATCCTCCAAAGCAATTAAGACTTAATTAACTTGTTTATAGAATCCAGCAAGAAAAATATTAGTGTGACCAACTTATAGTAATGATAAAGTGACCGTTATGCTTTTAAAACTGGCCCTTTTATACTTCTTTAAGAATAACATGCGATTCCAATTAAGGCAATTAACAGAAGGGGAGTTATTCCAATCGACAGAACTCTAGAACATTTGCATTGGAAATGATTTACATGTAATTTAAATAAAAAAAAAACAGAAAGTGATTTTAAATGTTTTTTTTTAAAAAAATACAATTATTTGTTAATTAAGGTATTTGAAATTTAAGTTATCTAGCTTTGAATAGCAACAAAAGAGAAAAAAACTTTTATTTATTTTTTTTTTTTTTAATAGGAGTTTAACATCAGATAAATTTATAAAAGTTAAGCTTAACTTCTCTAAATCAGTGTTTGGGAAGGTAGTGACCCTGGTATTGACATATTCTTAAATAAAAAAAAATGTAATTATAAAGATTTAAAACCATAAAATAGAAGTTTAAGTTACTCAATTAAGTCAATGGAAATAACACCAGCCAACCTTTTAGAATTACAACAAAAAATTTTTTAGATACTAGATTATATCTGTATTTATTTACCATGTAAAATAAATGGTCACAATATATATATAATAAGAGTAATAATGCTCAAGGCTAAATGGGTTTATATATATATATAAAGGATATGTTTTTGCATAATATAAAATTCTATTTTTATTAAATATATTTAATTTATTTTTGGAAAAACTTCTTTGCAATATTTTTAATAAAATATTTTTCATTGATCTTTAATGCTTTAATCCTTTAGCTATGTATTGTTTTTTCATTTCCATTAAGAAATTATATAAAAAATGTGTTTCTTTATCATATGGTGATTTAATAAAGAATGTACTTGTGAAAAAAATTCAAATATATATAAATATTTTATAGCAACTTTAAAATAAATATAGTATTGTAAATAATGAATTTATATTTAGATTATATATATAATATTGAAATATATAATTACTTAAAATGTTATAGATAAATACTTTTGCAACCTTAGCATTAAAAAAGTTTGACTAAAGTAATATTGTGTTACCTATATATGATGTTAAATGACAACCAATTTAAATCTAAAGCAAATATAATTATTAAATATTTTATCTAAAAAATTTTAAATGAAATAAAAACAGAAATTACTTACAGATTTAGTTCATTTTGAATCTGACATCAGTAATGACGTTTAATCTTGAGCTCCTTTTCTGATATCACTATCATTTCTACTATATGAATGAGATTTTTAAAAAAGTACAAGACTCTCCATCTACTGTGCAAAAATATAACTAAAGTTTAAAAACATTAAGTAAATATATTAATATAAAAATAAAGATCTATAATATTAACTGAGACATCCACAGTACCCATTTTTTTATAAGGTACTACAGCAGTGCTAAGTATATTTCATATTATAGAAAGTAATTTAACTTAAATTTATTTAATAATGTTTTGTTAAGTTAAAAAATAAATAAAAAAGGAAAACTTACATTGGGTTTAATTAATGCAAATATAAACATTATATTAGCTAGATAAGTGCCTTAACTAAGATATTACATTTTTATTTGTCACATGACAACAACCCAATCTTATCTATTCTATACATCTTCAGTCTCTTGTCAAGGTAACCTTCATAATAAAAAATGGATTCCACTTTTCACCCTGGTTTAAGATCTTAAGATAGACAAGAAATTTGATACTTGAACTATAACAGATTAAGATTTTTATATTCCTAAAAGTTTAAATAAACCCCATTAAACAGGCAAATATAGCCTGTTAGAAAATGGATTACTAAATAGTCATTTTTAAAACCTTTAAATTCTACTTATTATTATTTAAATAAATTAAATATATAAAACATTAAGATATCTAAAATAACAATTTAAAAAGAATTAATTAGTCAACTTAGGGTATTGAGGGAAAATAGAAATGAGAAAAATATCTTTGTTATATTATCATTTCAATTACTTTATCTTAACTCTCTGGCGTTACTTTCACAATTCAACATTTTCTTTGTTCTCATGTTCAACATATAATTTAAGATTAAACCTGTATTACTTATCAGAAATAATAAATTTTGATTTCATTTGATAGCTATTTTTGTTTCCTACTAAAATGAATTTTAAATGTTTAAATTTTCTTTCTATAAATATTAAATAATGAGATCATAATCAAAACAAAAAGTTTATGCATTATCATTTCTAGAAAGATTATTTTTATTTTACAAAATCAATGAAAGTTTCACTATTTACTTTTTTAAAAAATCTGAATGAATATTTGTTAATTTCTCTTATATCTAATGAAATATGCTTTAAAATTTAAAAAAATTTGAATATTTATTGCAAAATTATGATAATTTTATACTTGCTATTATAATTAGATTGCGTATGTAGAAAGCTAAACTTCTAAATAGCTTCAGGGCACATTTGCATTGTCCACTAATATAACATTCTATTTTTGAAAATAGAGCATTTCTATTCAAAATAAATTATTAATAATTTATATTTTGATTTCTAATAAATATTATATAAAAATATTTAGAATTGTAATAAATTCACAAGCAAACAAGTCTTTGGTTATTCAAATCATTTTCTTTAAACAATGTCATAAAAATCATGATGTCAAAAAACTGTCATAATACAATAGAGGGACTTGTCAGGTAGAGCTAAATTCTATTGTTTTGATGTGATGTACTGTAGCTGCTCTTTAAATGAAGTCAATAATTTTTCAGCAATTATGCATAGAGAAACCTGTTAGCCACTTTATTTTCCATTCCCAGTCTAAGTTTTCCCATATTCTGCTCCATCCCATTTCCACAACATAATCTTTGTCAACTCTATAGCCTTTATATCTAAATACCCCTTATCTTTTCCCAAACCCAGCATAAAACCCAATAATCCACTTTCTGTATAATCACTTTTTTCATATTTATTCTCCATAACTTCATTATATGTACCCTTTCTGTTTTTAAGCATTTACATTCAATTAACAGATGCCTAATATTTTCTATTTCTTCCTTACATAATTTACAGACTAAATCACCCATATTTTTCCATTTACATGTATATTTTCTTGTTGCTAAAGATCCCATTCGAGCCTTAAACAATAAACTACTTTCTTACTATTATCATATATTAACCCGCACCTAATATTCTGTTTATTTCTATATATATTTAACTCTTTTTACTCTCCATACTGGTTCTCCATCTCTCTAACTCCCTATTTTTTATTAATAAATCTATTCTTTTATCCCATTCATTACCACTATAATACTCAATGATGCTCCTAACCCAATCATCCCATCTTTTGTACAAATATACTGATATAAATTCTCTATACAAATCTTTTGCATACCACATTACCTTTATTACTCATCTTATTACCCATCATAACCCAATTAAATACTATTTTGGCTATTCTTTTATTTAATTTGAGGAATATTTTGATTTTCTTGCCATCTATGAAATTTTTTTTGAACTAAAATTTTATATTATAATGTATTTAGAAAAATACACATATTATGATATAAAGCTTGCAGAAATTTCCATTAGGAGGTGAATTAATGAAAAAAGAAAGTAATTTATGTGAAAATTAAGTATAATTAAACAAATTATATATGAAAATATATAATTTTATTTGCAGTTTGTTTTGAAAAATTACAGCATTGATCATACCATTTATAGCATTAATATTTATGTTTTTATTACAGAGCACATAATTTCAATGTTTTAATAATTAATCTAATAAATTTTCAATTCATGTAATCATATTATGCTATTGTTAAATGGCACTGTATTATGTCTATGGACAGAAGCATTAATAATATATGTTTTCATGTTACTGAACAAACTACCATCTTAAAAATGTAAAAAAAATAAATAAACGAGGTTTGATGTAATTTTATTCCAAAATTCCATAAAAGTAAAAAGAGTTTTACTTAAACTTCACTATATAGCATTATTATATCTTTTCAAATGTAGTAATAAAATTAAGAATAACCTATTGTTTGTTATACTATAATGGTTAAAATAAAAGTTCTATATACACCTGGGTCTCTTTTTACGCGGATTTATTTAACACGATTTTGAAGTTATGCGATTCACGTTTCTCTGGAAGTCGAACTCCAATAATGCGCTATTACTTTAAATAATAAATTTCACGCACTTACGTCATATTGAAAGTAATAGCACATTATTGGAATTCGACTTTCATCTTAGTAATTTCAATATTTTCAATGCTTTATAATAGTAAGATTTTATGCAATAATGAAATTAAAATCATGATTTCCACATTTTATGTATACACACAATAAATTTTACAAGATTATAATTAAAATTTGTTCAAACATTGTGCGTGCTAATTTTGCATATTAAATCACATTCTGTTTTTGCTTTTTAAAAATGAACATAATCAATTATTAATCATTTATTGTCCGCAAGTTTATTTTTAAAAGGTGAGTAATAGCAGTGGGCACAATTAAAATTGAAAATTAAAGACAAAAATAAGAATTTAATTTTTAGTTGTTAGATTAATTGCTAATTATGTTGTCACCAGAAAACCATTAACACAACATGAGAGTGATGTTGGCACTAGTTGTATTTCCTCTTGTGAAGAATCTGATTTTTTACCAGTTTGCAATCGAACCTGTTTAACGGCAAATAGTGATAATAATTAAAACGTGTATAAAAAATGTAAATTACTGTAAATTATGCATAAAAATATATTGTTTTGAATAAAATTAAATATTATAGTTAAAAAAAGTTTGTCTTGTATCAATTTTTTTCAAATTTAAAATTTTTTATTAGTCATATTTTATTTCCTTATTTTTTTTGCATGAATTTTAAAGTAATTTTACGTTAGTGCTTTGCTTTTATGCAATTTTTGAAAAATCACAGTCTGTATCCCCCTTTTTTCAAGGTAAGTTACGCCTATTTTTGCACGATTTTGTTTGCGCATGTTTTCTGAGGAAAACGAGACCCAGGTGTATATAAAAATTCATAAAGAAAAAAGAGTTCTATGGAAAATTACATATATAATGTGGCTTAACTAAAATTTAATTCATGTATTATGTTGAGAAAAGAGATACATTGTTAGTTCATAGTATTGTTTAGTTAAAAATATTTTTTACCTGATTTCAGATGGTTGCTACATTTCAATGCATTCAATAGACTTTTAAGGATGAGATTGTTATTTATAAAGTTTAGTAAACTTTAATATTTGATTTCCAAATTAAAAAAATTTTAAAATTGTGACAATAATTATGCTTAAAACTATTTGTTGATTTGTAATATAAAATTATTTTTGTTATTTCATTTTGTTGAAAATTATTTATATCCTATGTAAATAATCACCAATATAAGTATTTCATACTAAACCAGCAATCATCAGTTGTTCCACATTATCATCTCCACACATATCTGCAATAAGTGCTCAGATATATATTAAGATAGCCAATCTTCATACTTTAATGGATAGGCTTCAATCCACTTATTGCATATATGTGTGGAGATGATAATCTGGACCAACTGATGATTGCTGGTTTAGCATGAAATGCGTGTATTGGTGATTATTTATCTTTTCGACATATATGTGTTCAAGTGTATCAGTGATATGAGATAGAGTCATGAGTGGTGTGAAAGTCTGTGCTCATATACTCCATATATTACATATATTAATACAGGTATATAATGAGCCTGAATTTCAGTTATTACATAGTAGAGACATCTGCCCATCCCTTATATATGTATTAAATGGATTATATCCTATACATGAGAGGTCAGATTGACTTTAGGTCAACATGGGTGTGACAATCATCTCGGCCTCAGTGTGGTCTTTGATCGTTCCATCATCAGATTTTCAATTGGGTGGACTGTTGAAAGGTTGGAGTGTGGAGTGGATTGAAGCCTGTCCATTAAAGTATGAAGATTGGCGATCTTAATATATATCTGAGCACTTATTGCATATATGTGTAGATATGATAATCTGGATCAACTGATGATTGCTGTTTTAGCATGAAATACAAGTATTAGTGATTATTTATCTTTTCGACATATATGTGTTCAAGTGTATCAGTACATAAGATAGAGCGGTGAGTATCGTGAGAAAGTCTATGCTCATATTCCCTATATATTACATATATTGATACAGGTGTATAATAAGCCTGTATTTCTGTTCTTATATCCTATGTAATAAATTACTAATTTCAACAGCACATAAATAACTTTTATCACTGCTTAATTATGTAACGTTTAGGATTATAATCACATCATAGAATATTCTTGTTATAAATATGTTATTCGGAATTATTTTGCTCGCAGACTCATAATAACTAATTTTAATAAACTTGCAAATATACAATTTTACTTTTCATTTATTAGACTAAATAAAAGGGCATTAATAATTGAAAAGTAAAATTGTGTTTGCAAGTTTATTAAAATGATTTATGAATCGGCTTATGAAATAATTCTGAGTAGTGTGATATGAATAAATTATATTTATGAAAAAATAAAAATCCAATTATTTATTATTAATTTATAATTTCATTATTATTTTCTAAAATTAATATTATTATAACAATAAATATGACAAATATTATGTATAGCCTTACAAAATCATTTAAATATGGATAATATATGTAGGTATGAAAATATTGATCCAAAATGAATTGAGTGAAAGAATACATAGAAATATAAGATGAAAATAAATAATGTTATGAAAAAAGAGTAAAGGTTCAATGTATTGTTAAAAAATAATAAATTATTAAAGTTTCTCATTAGATTGTATTGTAGTAGTATATAATGCTTTAGACATATTAAGCCACTAAGCATCACATGATCATTATTCCGTATGCCTACACAAGCTGTTACAACAGAGCCAAAATTCTCCATACAGTAGTGCCACCAGTGCAAACCAGAGTAATCAATGAATGCAGGTTTGTGCATAAAATCCCTATCTAGTGCCTACTCATCCAATATCCTCAGACTCATTTTTAGCTTGTGCTTTTCAGCATTGAGTAGCCTTGGATCTGAGCGCAGCGCAACTAGATCTTAAGATCTAATACAACTTTCTTGAAGCCATTTTTTACCGTTTTGGTTAACCCTAAAGCTATGAGTTCAGAATGAAAATAGAATAATGTTTTCAGTTCAAACATATAAATCTCATAGCTTTATAGTTATCTAAAAAGGTAAAAGGTGGCTGCTGGAAGGTTGCATTAGATCCTAAGATGTAAGTGCAATACTTGTCAATCCAAGGCTCTTTACTAATGAAAGCCACAGGTTAGAAACTAGTCTAGGAATATTGAATGAGTAGGCACTAGATAGGGATTTGGGACAAGAACTTTTTTACATCCATTAATTGCTAAGACTTACACTGGATGGCATTATTGTATGAAGAGTTCTGCCCCTGTTATTTTATATATAATCAGCTGCATGTTATTATCAATGTTCTTACTATTTTATTAAAAGTATTTAATTTTGAAATTATATCAGATTAAAAAGCTATGTAAATTTAATCAACTTGTAATAGCATATGAAAATTTTAAGAACTAATTTTACAGTTTAATTCCAAAATATTAAACCCTTCTAAAAAGCCTTGGTGGTTAAAGTTAAATCAATACTTTTTAATATTAATCAATCATATAATCTATACATTTTAGAGCTATATAATATGAATGGGTATATTTAAGTTTATTTTCTATTAGCTCATTATTTAGGTAAGATATAAGAAATTATGAATTATAACAATCATCATCATTCTCATCAACCATTATCAATCCACTACAGGATGAAGGTCTCTCCAAGTTCAGTCCATCTTCTCAGGTCTTTAACTTCTCTTCTCTACATCACCTCTGCACACTTATTTCATCGATCCATCTCACATGTGGTCTCTTTCTAGCTCTTTTACAATCTCTTGGAATCCAGTTTACGATTTCAATTCTCCATCTATTATCATCTCGTCTAGCAATATGTCCAGCCCAACTCCACTTCAGTCTTTTAATTTTTCATAACACTAGTTTCAATGGAAACACTATTATCACTAATCACAAATCAGAATAGGCTTGATTATTATTTATATTAAATAGATTTCATTTTTTTATTTCAAAGTGTAACAGATAAAACATGCATATTTTTTAAATGTGATGCTCTTTACAATTAACAAACACACATTTAATTATATTCTGGATATATAGAAATTATAATTAATTTAAATTAAATGATAATCAATTTCATTTCTTTTTACAAATCTTACTTATTGTTCATAATATTTTACTATTATATTTTGATTATTTTAAATTTAGGTTATACGCATAGTTTGTTTATTTTATTTTTTTATTATAGATTTTTAGTATGATTTAAATTTGATAATTGTTTCATTTCCAGTTAAAAATATATTTAAAACACTCATGAAAACTAGATAAATGATTAGTTTATATAAAGAAGAAATGGAGTCTTTTTTTTCTCCTCCTTAGTTAAATTCTCGCGTTATATTTACTATTACAGTATATAAATATATGCATAAGTGCCAATTACTAAAAAAATTCCCTTAAAGAACATATTATTGATTATGTAATTTGTTTCAGATGTAGTGAAAACACACAGACGTATATAAATTACTATGAGAGGGGAATCTGTTTTTTGTCCATCTTTGTGTTATTTTTGTTGATGTTTATATTTCGTTTTGTTATTTGTTATTCATCATACTTATGCAAGGCTATGGTGAAAAATGATCCTAATATAAAAAAATTTAAAATTTTCTGTTTTGTATTTAGTTTCAAGAAAGAGAGAAAAAGTAAACCAAACAGATTATACATGCTTTTTTTTTTGAATGGTTAGAATTTAGTTAAATATTTGAAATTTAGTATACTTAGGTAAAAGGCTGAAAATATTTTAAAATTAAAAGGTCAGTTTAGAGAGAATCTAATTTTTTTATTAGTATTATAATCTTTCTGACAAACAAAACAAAAATTCTTATGACTTTTTAAAAATAGAATAATAAAGGTTTATGAATTCATTAATTATTTATAAAAAATTATACATAAATTTAATAATTAGCATGTTATTCAAATTTTAATTTGAAATGCAAACTCTCAGCTAAAAGTTAATTTGTAGAATTTTTTTCCCTATAAGCTCACAACAATAATCTTACGGATCATTAACAAACTGATTTTAAACTTTAACTTAGAACTAATTGTATGAAATACATATATGTCTATATGTGCATTGGAATAGAAAAAAGAGGTCACCCTCCTATAATTAAGCATGCATTAATTATCCATTTATATTATTTACATATTCTAAGATTTCATGATTAATGTTTAGGATAATTATCTGATCATATATTGCTTATTGTAAAGTTTATACAAAATATCTTCATAGAAATTATTAACTATATCTTTTAAAAATGGAATAGATATTTAACCCTTTCTACATCATTAAAATTATTTACTACACAAATACATTAATTATTTATCATATTAAATGACTCTTCAGATATTCACTTACAGAATTTGTTAGCTGTCACAATATAGATGGGAATGAACGATAAATGAGTGATAATTTAATTATGAATCATCATGGAAAAACAGTTTATATAAATAAAATAAAAATTTATTAAAAAAAAAAAATTAAATATATATATACTAACTAAGCAATAAAATATTTCTTATTGAATGGCTTACTTTTAATTGACTTTTATATTTGTTGTTTATAAAGTCATTTTATGGATTTCACTACCATTCGCTGCAGACCATATACTATGGTATCAAAACAGTTTATAAAATAGCATAATATTACTGAAATAAATATATAGATTTATAATTTGAAAACTTTAATTAGTATGTTTAATTTGTTTTTTATTTTAATCATCAAATAACATAGATTTATTAAATTGTATTTCACAGATATATTTTACATTATCAGGGCTTCAAAAAATATTGATACTTATTTATTTTATAAGTTATTTACATTACACACATTAAACTAATTAATAATTATCAAATATAATTGGTATATTTAAATATATTTTATATTTATATTTTTAATATAGGGTATATGAGCACAGACTTTCAGATGACCCATCACTCTCCACTCTATCTAATAACACTGATACACTCAAACACATATATGCTGAAAAGATAAATAATCACCAATATACGTATTTCATGCTAAACCAGCAATCATCAGTTGGTCCAGATTATCATCTCACACACATATATATTATATAAGTGCTCAGACTGAGCACTTATAGTATATATGGGTGTGATGTGTGTGAGATGATAATCTGGACCAACTGATGATTGCTGGTTTAGCATGAAATACGTATATTGGTGATTATTTATCTTTTCAGCATATATGTGCTTGAGTGTATCAGTGTTATTATATAGAGTGGAGAGTGATGGGTCATCTGAAAGTCTGTGCTCATATACCCTATATTACATATATAGACACAGATATATAATAAGCCTGTGTTTCAATTATTACATTGTAGAGATGTCTGCCAATCCTTGCATATGTATTAAATGGATTATGTCCTGTACATGTGGGGTTCAGATTGACCTTAGGTCAACATGGGTGTGACAAGAATCTCAGCCTCAGGGTGGCCTTTGAGCATTCCATCATCAGATTTTCAATTGGATGGATGGTTGAAGAGTTGGAGTGTGTAGTAGATTGGAGCCTGTCCATTAAAGTATAAAGATTGTCTATATTAATATATATCTGAGCACTTATAGTATATATGTGTGTGAGATGATAATCTGGACCAACTGATGATTGCTGGTTTAGCATGAAATATGTATATTGGTGATTATTTATCTTTTCAGCATATATGTGCTTGAGTGTATCAGTGTTATTAGATAGAGTGGAGAGTGATAGGTCATCTAAAAGTCTGTGCTCAAATACCCTATATTACATATATAGACACAGGTATATAATAAGCCTGTGTTTCAGTTATTCATATTTTTAGTAATTCCATGCATAAACCTTTTTTGTTTATTATTCATAACTATTTACATATGAAAATTTATTCTTGCACCTGTAATATATAATAAAATGAACATTCTAATAATTACTAATAAATATTATTTACAGTTTAATCCAATCTCTTTTGGTAACAAAAGATATTTACATACTAATTACATACTTGTGCACTTACATAAAGTATTTATATAAAAAATTACCTGGTAAACTTTTTTTTATTTACAAGGATTGTCAACTAAATCTTGTTGTCAGAAACATAATATTTTTTATGCACAAATAAAAAATATCCCACATATAGATTTTATACAATAAAAATAAAAATAAAAACAATTTAAAGTGCAAAATCTTCCAAATATTCCACTGAAAAATTGTTGTAAAATTTTCCCAGGTATAGTGAAATTATACATAAATTGTTATTATTCCAAGATACCAGTATTCAATAAAATTTTCCATTTTACAATCTAGTTTTAATTTTAAGAATGGATTCCATATTCAGCATTTTACAACATTTACTCTGTGGTTTATTTACATATTAGTAATGGTTAACTTCAAATAATATTTTATAAAGTTACATTACAATACTTAATTTTGTTACAGTAATATTGAATGCAATGAGATGATATTATCTTGTGTTGTCATATTTAGATTCCCAGAAGACTGGTAAAGTCTTTGGATCAGATATTTTGTGATTTTACCCTATTATATTAATTGTAACTTTAAAATAAATGTATTTTATATGCACATTAACATTTGTGCTATTTTAGCTATTGAGACAAAAATGAAAGAAAGTCTAATCTAAGATCAGAGGCTTAAATAGTATCTCCCAATGATGTGACACTTATGTCATCACTGTAGATTATTGTTTCTATGGAATTTTATCTTGTAATTTCTAATTTCACTTGTTTCCATGTTTTTTCCTTATTTAGAATCAAACCCATGTATCTATTCACTCTATGAAAGTTTTTTCTAATACACTAGTGTTCCATAATGTTAAAATATCTTTTAAAAACATTATAAACAAATATTTTATATGTTTTAAAATAATTAAAAATATAATTTTAAAAATTAAAAACACAAAATATATTTCAAATCATATCTTACAATAAAATTGATGTTCCTTTCTATTTATCTATTTTATAACATAATCAATATTTTAAATACCCATTTTAAATAAACTTTTTTAAAAATATATAAACACATAAACATGCATAAACATAATTTTCACAATAATTTAATATCCTACACGTTTATGTTTAAAGATTGTTTTGACATCTATGGTGAATACAAACCAAGCAATTGAATCTATTGATCCATATTTTGTCTTATTTTTTCTATTCGCATAAAATTATTTATATATTTTTATTAATATTCCATATATATATATATATATATGAAAATAATAAATATATGAACTAACTAAAGAAAAAATAAAAACATAATAAAAACACAGAATTACTTCTCTATAAAACTGCTTTAATATTTTAATCAGCAGTCTGTTTTTCTGATGAAAACCAGTCTGCTGGTTGAAATAATAAAGCAGTTTTATAGAGAAGTAATTCTGTGTTTATATATATATATATATGATCAAGTCGAAACATCGGTATTTCAATATTTAAAATTTTTAACACAGATGAACCTGCAAAATATGTCTTTATATATATAAGCATAAAACTAAACTAATCAATAAATAATCAAAATTATCTCAAATTCACAACTCAACCAGACTAGATAAGAAAATAAACTCTAAAACACTAGCAATGATTCACTGTTACAAACAGACTTTTCAAGTGTAAAGAACTACAAAATAACTAATTTAAACTAAATGTTACCCACAATTCCACTTACTTCCTATACACCCTTAATATTAAAAGAAATTTTAAATAAGTTAATTGCTTTACAATCATAAATTTTTAATAATAAAGATTTTTTAATTCTTCTTTTTATTTAATTTCTCTCAAGTGTGGCCTGTATCTTTTTCATGGATATATAAAGCAGAACTAAGATATTTATTTCTAACCCTACTTTTTTGTACATTTATTTTTTCTTTTAATTTCAAACTATTCTGACCTTTTTAGAAAAACAATGAATAATATAGACTACTTCAGGAATAGTCTTTCTATCAAAAATTTTCTTTGTATTGTTTAATAAATTATTCAATGTAATATCTCTTTTCCAAGCATTTTCTTATTTTCAATTATTATTTTTTATATACAAGTTTTTAAGAAGACAATTTAAATGGTAAATAAATAAAATCATATTTTTCTTTATCCTTTACATCATGTTTTATTATTTTTACCATTAAAATTATTTGGAACTTATATATAGTATATTTGAAATGGGTATTTCCATTAATGCTAATAAATTGATTTAAAGAAAATGAGTTTTAAGAGAAAAACTGAAGTATTTGTGGAAGTATTGGAATATTTATATATATATATAATATTTAAATATATGTATATTTCTATACTAAACTTAATGTAATTATAGAGGATCTGAACTCAGATATTCAAACTCTCTAAAGGTATCCAATCCATTTTATAAAACCAATACACATGACCACATACATGTGAAAAAGATAAATAATCTCCACTATTTTCATGCTGAATAAGCACACATCAGTTGGCCCAAATCATCTCTCACACATATATTCAACCAGCGCTCAGTTTATATTAAGCTAGCAAATCTTTAAACTTTAATAGACAAGCTTCAATATTCTTCCCTCTCCAACTTTTCAGCTATCCACAGCATTTAACATCTGAAGATGAAAGATGAAATGCTTATAACCTTTGATGATGCCAATATTATTATCATACCCATATTGACCTTAAGCCAATCTAACCTCTCACACATAAGACTTTATTATGTCTATTTAATCATACTGAAGTGGGAGAGGCAGAATACAGAATGAATATGTAATATTTAAATACATGTATATTTTCTATACTAAACTTAATGTAATTATATGGGGCTTGAACTCAGACTTTCAAATCCTCTACAGCTATCCAATCCATCTTATACCACAATCACATATAACCACATACATGTAAAAAACATAAATTAAGATTTGCTACCTTAATATAAACTGAGCACTGATTTTATGTATGCATGTATGTATGTATGGGAAAAGGTGATCTGGACAAAGAGATGAGGGCTGTTTCAGCACAGAATTTGAATATTGGAGATTATTTATCTTTTTCACATGTAAGTGGTCATGTGTATTGTTTGTATAAGATGGATTAGATAGTTTCAGGGGATATGAAAGTCTACGTATAATTAAATGGACATGCTAAGTTCCTATGTGTGAGGGGTCAGATTGACTTAAGCTCAACATGGATATCTCAAAAATATTGGCATCATCGAGGGGTTTGAGCATTTTATTTTTAGATTTTTAGTGAAATGGATAGCTGAAAAGTTGAAGAATGGGGAAGATTGAAGCTTGTCCATTAAAGTTTGAAGATGTTTTTTCTTGATATAAACTGAGCACTGATTGTATATATGAGGGAAGATTGTGATCTGGGCCAACTGAATAAGTATGTTGGAGGTCATTTATCTTTATCACATATATGTGTTCATGTATATCAGTTGTATAAGTTGAATTGGATAGCTTTAGGGGGTTTAAAAATCTGAATTCAAGTCCTTTATAATTACATTAAGTTTAGTATAGAAAATATACATGTATTTAAATATTACATATTCATCCTGTATTCTGTCCACCCTTTTCTGTATAATTAAATGGACAGATTAAGGCCCAGGTGTGAGATTGATTTAAGATCAATATGAGTATGACAATAATACAATAATATTAACATTATCAAGGGCTTTGAGCATTTAATCTTCAGAATTTCAATGATATGGATGGCTGAAAAGTTGGAGAGTGAAGATTGAAGCTTATCCATTAAAGTTTGAAGATTTGCTATCTTAATATAAACTGATCATTCATTGTATATATGAGTTTTGGACCAACTGATGAGTGCTGCTTCAGCATGAAGTAATGTATGTTGGAGGTCATTTATATTTTTCACATGTATGTGTATCAGTTGTATAAGATGGATTGAATAGCTGTAGGGGATTGAAAGTCTATGTCCCTTATATATACATGTGTGTGTGTGTGTGCATGTGTGTATATAGTGAAAGTTTTTACTGTGAATTTGATAAAGTGAATAAGCTACAAATCCCAGAATTTAGTGCAAACTATATAATTAGCTCTGCATAAAAGTCTATTAATACCTTCATAAAATGTTCTTTATGTTTTGTTCATTCATAAATAAATATTAATTTCCATATTTCCAAATTTGGCTGGCATTAACTACTTGATCTCAAACTCTGGAATATTTTAATTATTTTTATCTAGATCTTTTGGCATATCACCAATCTAGACAAACTTTTGAGCAATAGGAATAAAATATAAAAAGACAGAAGAATAACTATTATAAAGACATTACCTTTGTCCTGTAAGAAATGGTAGTCTTCTGACAGGGACTCAATACCTCATGTTGAAAATTATCCAATTGAAAAAACACTGAAAAGTACTTCATGACTATCCTTTTTTACATACATTTTTTTTCCATCTTATGATAAAGATTTAGAGGTGGTCCATCTCTATAATATAAAATCATGTGACTTAATTTCGTTCAAACACTTATCTGCATTTTAAATAAACTCCAAAAATGATCTAACTCTCTTTATTGAAAATTGTGTTGTCTGTTTTGATATATGATCAAAACATGTTTTTCATAACTTAAAAACCTACATTTTTGCTTTTGCTAAATTGCTTTTATATATATTTAATTAGCAGTTGCTTTCAAATTTTTGGTTTAATTAAGTCAATTTAAATGCATTACGATTATACTCTAATTGCAAATATTTTTTTTCTTTGAAATTCAATTTCAGGTCCGATTTAGTATTTTTACTGTTGAACAATCAAGTGGCATTTTCCAAACTCATCTTTTTATATTTCATATATTTATGGTTCTCTTTCACACAATTGATATCATACATATTTAAATATTTAATTTAAAAAAATTATTTAAAAAAAATCTGTTTATACTTTTTTACATTTTACAATCCATGTATTTTAGCGATTAAGCCAATGCACATGCGCTTTAAAGATAAATGTAATTTAAAGTGATCGTTTAACACCTCACGCTCTTATTTCCACACACTTAAGATTTGCCTATACACACATAAACGTTTGAGTCGAAAGCATGGGTGATTCATTCCATTCTTTCTAAAATACTATATCTCGTGTCTGGAAAAATTGAGAGTATTCATTTATAATTTATCTTTAAAGCGCATGTGCATTGGCTTAATCGCTAATATTACTACTACATAAAAAAACATTGCGCTATATAAAATAATATCTCAATCCATGTATTTTGTTTATGTTATTATACACATAAACTTACAAAAAAAAATCTCTAAAAGAAATTATTTTACTTTCATTTTTAAAATAAATTAATATGTATATATCATTGTGAATGTTTCACATCATCCGTGCTTCTTCCTGAATTTTTAAGCTTAATGAGTTTCAAACACTGTACTTAAAAATGACTGAATAGATAATGTGTATTATATTTATAATAATTACAATTCGGTCATTTATTAATCTGGTAACTATGTGTAAACATTATCAATCGACCTATTAGATTAACTTTTATTTATTTTTACTTTTACAGTTCAGATTTATCGTAATTTATTTTAATATTTAATTTTGAATATTTATTTCTTATTTTTTAAAGTAATTTTTTGATTTTAATAACATCTTTAGGATTTAGAATGAATCCATTACTAGATTAATTCCTATAATATATTATATAAAATAATAATATTATAATATAATCCCTATCTAGTGCCTATTCATCCAATAAAATCGAGGTGCAGTGCTCTCAGATCCAAGGCTCCTCACTGACGAAGGCCATAAGCCAGAAACTAGTTTAGGGATATTGGATGAATAGGCAATAGGTAGGGATTTTATGCACAAGCCTTCTGGCATCCATTGATTACTCTGTCTTGCTTAGAGTGGCACTACTGTTGGAGAGTTTTGCCTATTTTAACAACAGTTATGAGCAAGCATGGAAGATAGTGATCATGTGAATATTATAATATATTGTGATTATATTATAATGGAAGTATGTGGAAAACATTGCACTCTTTTCTATGTGAGTATTGATTTATATTTGCAAATAGTAAGATTAATAATCTGATGTTATTTCAAATGCATCTTAAATACTCTACATTTTCATGGATATAATATCTCAAAATTGACAAGTAATAATTAATTGAAAAAAAATTAAGTATTCATAATGCTTATGACTAAAAAGAATAATCTCTCTGAAAATAAAATATGCTCAAATGATGAAGAAAATGACAAATAAATCATAGCTCTTTCTTTTGATATTGAACACCATGTAAAGTAGAGAGAAGAAATATAAATAAAAATCTGAAATTGCATTTTATCATGCACACTTATGCCTGGAACTATGTCAATCAATGACTGCATGAGATTACCACCATGTAATAAAATTAATTAGAATAATAAGAAAATACTGTAAATCTTCTACCTTGCCTTTTTAATTAACCATTTCTAAATGCACAAAACAGGTTAATTAATTCTGACTCATGAAATACATTAGGTGAAAAATAGTAAAAAAAAAAGTTATAGTCACTCATGTTTTCTTTAGTATCCAATTAATTTCTCATTCATTCATTTTTATATGAAAAAATAAATGTGATAAGTAATATATGCATACTATTTCTCAGCACATTCACATATTTTCTCACTTACTAAGGGTTGACACTGATTTTTCATGCCTGTTGTAACAATATATAGTTAATGACCATTCTTGTGCATTAAGACATTTCTGATGCTTTCTTTTGACTACAAATATGTTAAGGAGTGCATTTTTTTGCCACATAAGATAATATATGAAAACATATTAAAACAGGCAAAACTCTCCAAACAGTAGTGCCACTCAGTGCAAGCCAGAGTAATCAATGGATGCCAGAAGGCTTGTGCATAAAACCCCTATCCAGTTCCTACTCATCCAATATGCCCAGACTAGTTTCTGGCTTGTGGTTTCATCAGTGAGGAGCCTTGGATGAGAGCACTACACATAAATCTTAGGATCTAATGCAACCCTCCAACTGAGTTAAGACCTATATGACTATATAAACTAATGAGCTTAGATTGAAAATATTATTGTAGTTTCAATTTTATTCTCATAGTAGTTAAGTAGAAATAAAAGGAGACTGCTGGAGTGTTGCATTAGATCCTAAGATCTAGGCGCAGTGCTCTCAGATCCAAGACTCCTCACCGATGAAGACCACAAGCCAGAAACTAGTCTAGAGATATTGGATGAGTAGGCACTAGATAGGGATTTTATGCACAAGCCTTCTGGCATTCATTGATTACTCTGGCTTGCACTGAGTGGCACTACTGTATGGAGAGTTTTGCCTGTTCAATAACAGTTATGAGCAAACATAAGAAATGGTGATCATGTGATGTATGATAACATAATATATTGGAATCTTTAATATAGAGAGTTGACAAACTGAAATGTCATCTTATTCTATGAGACTCTTCAGAATTAGAAATAAACAAAACTTATAGATCAAAAGTTTATCAATCCTATTTCAAAAATATAATTGCTGGATAATTGCTTAATTATTCATCTATCTTACATTTATAAAAGCATTTAAAATTATTTCATTATAAATATGTTACATAAAATAATAATTATTAAATACATGTTAACACTTTTTTTCTTATTATCAGATTCATGTTATCTTTATTTCTTTAAAACATGCACAACTATGTTCTGATTTAAAATATTTAATTTTTTCTTTTTGTCTTTTTTGTCTTTATTCTTTTTAAAAATTGCACAATAATGAAATATAATAATAATGTTTAGGAATCCATTTAGAAATGTTTTTTTTAAAGTCACATAACATTATTCCATTCCTTACCTAATGATTATTTTGGGAGATAGAATTTTCAAAAGAGAAGTTTTGACTTTCTAATGATGGTTGGGGTTAATTTTATTTAAACATTTACTCCTTTGCATTAAGTTTCAACTTAATCCTAAAGTATTTGACTCAACATTACAGTTATTTTGCTTTACGTAGTATATTTTAAATGTTTAATGTTCCAAATCAGAAGTTTTTCAAAGTGATTCTTTGAGTTACGAACATTTCATTCAAATATTCTCTTTAAATAATAGTTTCATTTTATAATTTTTTTTAAAAAAAATTAAATTTAATAAAGACGATTATAGATTTGTTTTCTTTTATTTACAAACTAATAAATTTTCTTAATATAAAAATTATGTATATAAAATCTTATTTATATTTTTCGCCATTTATTTAAATTTTAAACATTATCCAAATTTTTTTTTTTTTGTATATATTTAAATTATCATCTTCATTATTAAAAAAATTTTTTTAGCAACAACAATAAATTCTTTTTTTTCTCTAAAAATATATATGTTCTAAAAATATATAATATTCTCTTCATATAAATTCAATAAAGTATATTCTCCTTTATTTTTCTTTTACATAACTTTCTTTCTCATTAAACCATATACACACACATCTTTGGAAAAAGAAAGGAATTTGCTATTAACTGAAAGGAGATCCTTTGATCCCTCTTGGAGGCCTTAAAAGAACGGAGCAGGGCAAATTCCTAATATCCACTCCATATGTTCTTGTCCTTGCAGCAGTTATTACTATGTGGCTGCTCACCAACACACATTAAACCAGTGTGGTGAGTTTATTGGCTTTTTACCTCTGACTTTAAGATCAAGAAACACCATAGTCTTTCTTCTCAGTTGCCTGATAAGACAGAATGATTGTATGTGTAAATGATAAATATTTTTCCAATATATATATACAATCATGACAGACAAAAATAAATCATGGCCTTTATTCCCAGAAGGCTGTAAAGTCACCAACCAAGGCAGTGATTGGTGGCCGAAGGTGGAGGGTATTAAGAATCACCAGATTGTGGATCACTATCTCATACTAGCAATAATTGTTATTAAACAATTCAAAATACAGCAAAATACAGTGTGTTAGCACAAGATGGCACTACTATATGGAGAGTTTTGCTGTATTTTGAATTGTTTAATCACCAGATTGTGGACCCAGTCTGCCATTTGATGATGACTTTTTATTTAGGTACTTACAACTGCAGATCACTTTCAAGTGAAGGAAGATTGCAAGAATTAGAAGAACTGTCTCATATTAAATGGGACATTATTGGACTTTGTGAAGTTAGAAGAAATGGTGAAGAGATAATTGATTTAAAAAGTGGACGGACATATACTCTACTATAAAGGCACAAATATTGAAAATACAAGTGGAGTAGAATTCATTATAAATAAAAAGTGGAAGAACAACATTGTGGAGATTGATGATGTATCGGACAGAGTGACAAGATTAGTTATACAAAATTAATAGCAGATACCAAATACAGATGATTCAGGTTTATGCCCCAACAAGTTTTCATAGTGATGAGGTAGTAGAAGATTTTTATATGGATGTACAAAAGGCTTTTGATCAGAGTAAACAACATTTTAAAATTGTTATGGAAGACATTAATGCTAGAATTGATAAACAAATGAAAGATGAAAGTGCTGTAAGTAATTTTTGTTATGGTAATAGAAATGAGAGAGGTCATTGACTTGTGGAATATGCTGAAAAAGAAAAACTTTATATTATGAATTCTTTTTTTTGAAAAAAATGTTAAAAGGAAATGGATATGGAAGCATCCAAATGAAGATACAGCAGAATGGGATTATATTTTGACTAACAGAAAATACATATTTCAAGATTGTAATGTTCTTAATAAATTTAACACAAGAAGTGATCATCGATTAGTAAGATATAAAATACATGTTAATACAAAACTAGAGAGACAAAAATTATTAAGAAAAACAATATTTACAATTGATATTCTTAATATTCAGAAACACTCTAAAGAATTTAAATTATAACTTATAAATTGGTTTCAAGTATTAATGGATTTTGAACATGATTCAGATTTGAATGAAATTAGTATAAAAATAAGTGATGCACTTTTAAAAACTGCAAGAATGATAGCTGGTAAAAAAGCAATTGGCCAATAAAATTTCTACTGAGGCTAGAGAATTTATTTTGAAGAAAAGAAGGAATATGATGATATACAAAAATGATGCACTAAAAAGAATTGGATACCTCGAATTCTGTAAAATGGTGCGAAAAAAAGTTGAAAATGATATAAGAAAGTATAACTGTGAACTAGCAAGGAAAGCTGTAGAAGAGAATAAAAGTTTCAAGAATATAAACAACATTTTGGTATTAGTAGGAATTTTATATCTGCAATAAGAAAAAAGATGGAGTATTACTAAAAAGAGAGATGACATCATGAAATGGGTAGAAGACTTCTATCAAGAATTATATAAATTAATATATATATGTGCTCTGTGCAAAGATAATGAAGCTATTAATTGTCAGTGAATTATTAAAATTTACCACCAAGCACTTTTGGGACAGTTTACAGTCCCATATTCATGGCGACTTAGTCTATTATTAGCTGTAAAATTATGCAAATTTATGTGCAGATGTTACATGAAACATTTACGAGATAGGGAATAGCAGGCCTCTCTTCTGTTGATGGTCACCCACAATGAAGTAAGCTTCCCTAACTTTACGTTTGGTGTCGTTTGTTTCAGAGCAAATGACACTGTCTGTGGTAGGTAGAAAAACATGTCCAGTGTTTCTCTCATGCTTGAAAAAAATAGAATTACCTTCAAACTTTGTTTTGGTTCTATTATAAAGGTATTGGTGTTGAGCTACTCTGGTGGCAATGTTAGTTTTGGTCTCTCCATAATATGTTGCCATACAATTTCTTTGGAGGCAGGTGAATTTGTACACAACTTGAGGGGTGAGTTCAGGTTTGATCCTGTCTTTGGTATTATTTATCAGTCTATTGGTGTTGTGAGGTGAATGGAAAGTGACTTCAATGCACATGATAGTTGATTGATGAGGCTTTTATCTGTAGAGTGAATGTATGGAATTAAGATTCTTGGTTTGATTTCTTTCTTGTAGTTGTGGTTTATTTTATAAAAAAAATTGTTAACTTTTCTGTTGTTGGATGAATAAGTGTGTCCAATTTTTCTTAAATCTGTTATATAATTGATAAGGTTTTTTATTTTATCTGCCTTGTATTTGCACAAGTTATGGTTCCTAAGCATGAATGAAGAAAGGGCTGCAAGTTTATGGGAGTGAGGCGCATAAGAATTAGGGTTTGTCAAACCCCGTACTTCCAAAGGTTTGACTACCATTTGGTAGTCCAGCTTATCTTTATTTTTACTAACACATATGTCAAGGTCTTTGTCTTTGTTTTCCCAAGTTGTAGTAAAAGTAAGCTTAGTTTTATTCTGGAGGCTATTGTGAAGGTTAGTGATGATGTCTTCTGGGGCTGCAATAAATGTATCATCAATGTAGTGTGTGTATATCATATGTGGGGTTGACATGAAGAATGTGGGTAGTATTAGCTTTTCATAATGGTCAAGTACAACACTTGCCATTATACCACTCAGTGGGAGACCCATTGGCCATCCATTGTTCATACTAAACCACTTATCCCTGAAAACAGCAATTATATTTAAATCAAGCCATTTTAAAAAATCAATTATCCTAATGATTGGAACAAGAAAATTACTAACACAAATCAATTTCTAGTGGACCATTCCATCATTTGCTTAAAAGAAGATAAGGGGAACAGATTTGTGTTGATAAGTGACGATGAATATAATATTAAAATTAATACACAAATCAAAAAAATTAAAATTTGTAAATCTAAATAATTTCAACAATAGGCTTATAGAGATAGATTTATATCCACTATACTATGAATAAATCATGACAGCATCTTTACAAAGGCTGAATATTTTCATATATACCTGTCAACCTCTTCTCCTCCTAGAATCTTCACTAATATTAAGCTGCACAACCCTGACAAACCTTTAAGACTTCATGATTGATTTTGGAAGGGCACAGTATTTCAACATGGCAGTTTTGGTTAATCACTGGCTTATTGATACATTAGGCTTTGGCGATTATACCATCAAATCATCTTTCCTGTTTGTAGGAAAAATTAAACACACATTTATACCAGCTAATTTTAAAATCGCATCATTTGATGTGGCTGAGCTATATGGCTCCATTGACCATAAACAATCTATTGAAATAGTCAATGATACATTAATTGCAAGAAACTGCCCACCTACATGAGCCAAATTCATCATTGATTTTTTAAAATGGCTTGATTTAAATATAATTGCTGTTTTCAGGGATAAGTGGTTTAATATGAACAATGGATGGCCAATGGGCCTCCCACTGAGTGGTATAATGGCAAGTGTTGTACTTGATCATTACGAGAAGCTAATACTGCCTGCATTCTTCATGTCAACCCCACATATGATATACACATGCTACATTGATGATACATTTATTGCAGCCCCAGAAGACATCATCACTAACCTTCACAATAGTCTCCAGAATAAAACTAAGCTTACTTTTACTACAACTTGGGAAAACCAAGACAAACAGGTCAAATACCTTGACATATGTGTTAGTAAAAATAAAGATAAGCTGGACTACCAAATGGTAGTCAAACCTTTGGAAGTACAGGGTTTGACAAACCCTAATTCTTATGCGCCTCACTCCCATAAACTTGCAGCCCTCTCTTCATTTATGTTTAGGAACCATAACTTGTGCAAATATGAGGCAGATAAAAGAAAAAACCTTATCAATTATATAACAGATTTACGAAAAATAGGACACACTTATTCATCCATCAACAGAAAAGCTAACAAATTTTTCTATAAAATAAACCACAACTACAAGAAAGAAAACAAACCAAGAATCTTAATCCCATACATTCACTCTACAGCTAAAAGCCTCATCAATCAACTATCATGTGACTTTGAAGTCATTTTCCATTCACCTCCTAACACCAATAGACTGATAAATAATACCAAAGACAGGATCAAACCTGAACTCACCCCTCAAGTTGTGTACAAAATCACCTGCCCCCAAAGAAATTGTATGGCAACATATTATGGAGAGACCAAAACTAACATTGTCACCAGAGTAGCTCAACACCAATACCTTTATAATAGAACCAAAACAAAGTTTGAAGGCACTTCTATTTTTGTCGAGCATGAGAGAAACACTGGACATGTTTTTCTACCTACCACAGCCAGTGTCATTTGCTCTGAAACAAACAACACCAAATGTAAAGTTAGGGAAGCTTACTTCATTGCGGGTAACCATCAACAGAGGCCTGCTATTCCCTATCTCGTAAATAGTCCACGTAACATCTGCACATAAATTTGCATAATTTTACAGCTAATAATAGAATAAGTTGCCATGAATATGGGACTGTAAACTGTCCTGAAAGTGCTTGGCGGTAAATTTTAATAATTCACTGACAATTAATAGCTTCATTATCTGTGCACAGAGCACATATATATATTAATTTATTTTAAGCGTTAATGAAGTAAAATCTTAACTATTTCAAGAATTATATAGTAATAAAAAAAAGTACCTCCTATATCTATTATATCTTCCGAATTTCCCAGAATTTTAAATGAAGAAGTGAGACATGCAATGAAATTTATGAAGAAAGAAAAGGCTCCAGGTAATGATGGAATTATAATTGATGTATTAAAAGAAGCAGGTGAAGAAATATAATTTTTTAGCAAAGTTATATACCAAATGTCTAAATGATAAAGATATAGCAGATGATTGGAAGAATGCAGTAATAATATTAATATTTAAAAAAGGTAATAAAGAAGATATCAGAAATTACAGTCCTATCAGTCTTTTATCAGTTTTATACAAAATTTTTGCCAAGATATGTACAACTCATCTACAGAGAACATTGGATTTCCACCAAACAATGGAACAAGCTGGATTTAAAAGTGGTTTTAGTACAGTAGATCATATCCAGGTATTGAGAGAAGTTATAGAAAGGAGAAATGAATATGAGTTGTCATTATGCTTTGGATTTGTGGATTATGATTTCTTCAGTGATGAAAGCATTGGATCATCAAGATATAGATTCAGGATATTGTCATATTTTAAAGAATATTTATAAAAATGCTGCAGCAACAATTAGATTACATAATGATATTAGGAAAGTCAACAGGAGAATAGTGTAAGATAGGGTGACTCCATATCTCCAAAACTTTTTACAGCAGTGCTGCAAGAAGTATTTTGTGGATTAAAATGAAAAGCTAAAGGAGTGAAAGTAAATGGAGATTATTTAAGTCATTTAGATTTTTCAGATGATGTTGTTTTTGCAAATAAAGCTTTAGAGCTGCAGGAAATGTTGCAGAAGTTATCAGATGAAAGTAGAAAAGTAGGATTAAAGATAAATGTTAAAAAAACTAAAGTAATATTCAATAATGTTCAATGGATTTTCTCAAAATTTGAAAATAAAGATTGATTATGATGAGTTAGAAGAAATTAACAACTACAAATATCTTGGTCAGATTATTAATACAGATGGAAACATAATGGATAAAATTAATCATAGAATTAAACTTGGTTGGGGTGCTTTTGGTAGAAATAACTGGATACTAAAAGGAAGTACACCTATGTGTTTGAAAAGAAAGGTTTTTAATAATTGTGTTTTATCAGTTCTTACTTATGGATCTGAGACTTGGAAACTTAATAGAAGAGCAATACAGAGACTTCAGACCACTCAAAGAACTATGGAGAGATGCATGTTAGGAGTAATGAGAAGAGTAAGAGAACAAAAAGCTGTTATTAACCTGATTGAAAAAATTTAAAAGGACTGGAGTTGGGCTGGACATATTGCTAGAAGAGATGATAATAGATAGACAATTGAAAATTTAAACTGGATTTTAAGAGATTGTAAAAGACCAGAAAGAGACCACACGTGAGATGGATGGATGATATAAAAAAGTGTGCAGGGGTGATGTGGTGAAGAGAAGTAAGATCAGAGAAGATGGCTTGAACTTGGAGAGACTTTTATCCTGCAATGGATTGATAATAGTCGATGATGATGATAATGATCCACATCTTTAATACACTATCATCTTTCCAATATTTTGTCCACTTTTTTCTGCAATCATTCTTAAGGATCTATTATATATATATATATCATCATTATTATAAAATATGTATACCATTTCCATCATAAAAACAATAACATTTCTTTTCATCTATCAAAAATAAATGACAGATGGAAGAAAAGATAAAAATATGTGGAGATTCAATAATTCCACTGCAAACGTGAGAAATAAATATTCATAATAATATATATATATATGTCAGTCAAGTTCAGAACTTTGATAAATAAGCATGATGATTACATTTTTCTTACATAATTATTCTCAACAAGCTTACACCTAGATAATACAAGAGTAGAAAAAGCGAAAAGCTCAAATTATTGTCATATTAATAATATAAATTCAAATAATGATTTAAATTTAATATTCATATTTGATGTAATTAAAATTGAGTGTTTAAACACAAATAAAATAATGTAATAATAAAAATCACATTTTAATTAGATTGATTACATTTTTTAATTATATATATGTAGACAATCTGTGTTGTTAAAATAAAGATTTTTATAGACTACACATATAAGTAACACATTTGAGTTCCTCCAGATATGATTCATTGTACTATCATACCAATGTTTTGACTGATTCACACAGGCCAATCAGTAGGCAATTTATTTTGTGTATATAATAACAATGTTACCTGTAAAATATTGCAAGATTATCATCAAAGCTGCCAATTAGATTTGTTAATGTAATAAAAATATTGCGTTATTATTAAGCACATAAAGATATTAAGATCATTTACATGATTATCCAAAGAATGTTGATAAAGTTAATACTTTGTTGAAGGCTTTCTTGAAACAATATAATTCATAATCTTTCTGATGCAAATGCACTGCTTACTATTCTAAATTTTGGCTAACTACTCTGTAGATTTTCCATAAACTATATAATGAAAGACAATATGAGTATATAATCCCCAAACATCACATAATCACCATTTCTTATGCTTGCTCATAACTGTTATTAAAACAGGCAAAACTCTCCATACAGTAGTGCCACTCAGTGCAAGCCAGAGTAACCAATAGATGCCAGAAGGCTTAAATATAAAATCCCTAACCTAATATGGTGATATTGGATGAGTAGGCATTAGGTAGAGATTTTATGCACAACCCTTCTGGCATCGTACTTTGGCTTGCACTGAGTGGCATCACTATATGAAGAGTTTTGCCTATGGGTATATTCATCATCACAACTTTAAACTGATTTTACTTGTTGTTTTAATGTCACATTGAGTTAAAATTTTGCCTATGCATGTTAGCATAGTGATAGAGTAATTTGGAAACTAAAGTATTTTAGATAAAAGCTCAACCTTTTATATTACTCAGAGGCTAAACTTTCCATACAGTAATTGCCACTCAGTGCAAGCCAGAGTAATCAATGGATGCAGAAAAGTTTGCACATAAAATCCCAACCTAGTGCCTACTCATCCAATATCCCCAGACTAGTTTCTAACTTGTGGCTTTCATCAGGGAGGAGCCTTAGATCTGAGAGCACTACATCTAAATCTTAGGATGTAATGCATCCATTTATTGCTCTGGTTTGCATTGTGTGGTGCTACTGTATGGAGAGCTTAGCCTCTGAGTAAACAGCTTGTGTAAGCATAAAGTGATCATGTGATATTTAGTGGTTTAATCTTTCATACTGGTGCACAAACTTCACATAATTTCTGGAGCAATTAAACATTTGACTATTTTGAATTTAATAAATAGTTTTCTTACTCAAATTGTATTTTCAATATTAGAAATTATTACTCATAAATATTATTAATCATCTTTTTACATTCTAATGTTAAGATTATTTTGGCACATTTGGTTGAGCATTTGATTTGAGATCAGGAGGTCCCAAGATCAATTTTGGAACTTGCAGTTCTGGTGCTTCAATTTATAACCCCCCAAGCCGTAAAGCCATAAATCTTTTTTTATATTAGAACTATTAGTTTTTATCCTAACTAATAATTACAAAATATTTTGATGATTTATTTTTTTAACTTAATCTTTTAACTGATAATATTTGAATATCATATCTGATTAATATGATAACTATTTTTTATACTTTTATTTTAACAAATAATAATTAATCTTCATTAAATTTTAACATTTTGGGAGGAAATGTATTAAAATATAAGAAGTTTAAAAATGAAAAATAATATTAAATATAATATACCAACTTCACAAATGAAGGAAAAAAAGTAGTAAACAAAAATAAAAAAATAAAAAAATAACAAATAAAACACTTCATTTGTAGCCTTCACTTAAAAAAATATGCTTTAATAAAAAAAAATCTTATTTGATACAAAATTTTTATCAATAAAATAAATTTTGATAAAAAATGCATTCAAATAGTGTGATTATTTTTTAAAATATTGAAATTTTACTTATAATTATAAAAAAAACTCTACAAAAATAATAGTGACATTTTTGAAAGATGTTTCTTATTTAATATTAGATACTTTCTATTTTTCATTAGTAAATATTTAGCTACCAATTTTTTATTAAAAAAACAAATAATGAATAATATATATAAAATATTTTATAATAAATACATTTCTTTACTGTGCACCAAAAAATCAAAAAAATAATTATCTTTAATAACAATTGATGTTTTTATATTGAATTTGAAATAAAAGTATGAGTTGTCCAGAAATTAATTAATTCAATTACTTGTAACCTAATGAATAAATTAATTAATTTTGGATACCTCACATCTTTATTTTAAATGAAATATAAAAATCTCAATTGTATTTGAAAAAACAATTATTTTTTGTTTTTTTACTGCATGATGAATAAAGTGCTAATCATAAAATATTATACATATATCATTTTTAAGTTTTTAATATTCACATAGTAAATACAAGAATTTATGATAAAATATTATATATATTATATTTTTTTTTGTAATCATTTCTATTTAAAAGGAAGAATAGAAACATTGTTGCAATCATACATCTTAAAGGAAATTCATGGTACACTAAAATTTTATTCCAATATTATATTGTATATAAAATAAGCGGCTGCAGAAAGGAGTTTGCTATTAACTGAAAGGAGACCCTTTGATTCCTCTTGGAGGCCTTAAAGGAACCAAGCAGGGCAAATTCCTAATGTCTACTCCATATGTTCTTGTTGTTGCAGCTGTTATTACTATGTGATTATTCATATAGTATACGAACATGGATGGGCTGCTCACCAACACACATTAGCTGGCGTGGTGAGTTTATTGGCTTTTTACCTTTGAGTTTAAGATCAAGAAACACCATGGTCTTTCTTCTCAGTGCCTGATAAGGCAGAATGAATGTTTGTGTAAATGATAAATATTTTTCCAATACATATATACAATTATGACAGACAAAAATAAAGCATGGCCCTTATTCCCAGGCTGCCATTTGATGACGACTTTTTATTTAGGTACTTACAACTGCAGATCACTTTCAAGTGAAGGAAGATTGCAAGAATTAGAAGAAGAACTGTCTTATATTAAATGGGACATTATTGGACTTTGTGAAGTTAGAAGAAAAGGAGAAGAAACAATTGATTTAAAAAGTGGACATATACTCTATTATAAAGGCACACATATTAGAAATACAAGTGGAGTAGGATTCATTATAAATAAAAAGTGGAAGAACAATATTGTGGAAATTGATGGTGTATCAGACAAAGTGGCAAGATTAGTTATACAACTTAATAGCAGATACCAAATGCAGATAATTCAGGTTTATGCCCCAACAAGTTCTCATAGTGATGAAGTAGTAGAAGATTTTTATATGGATGTACAAAAGGCTTTTGATCAGAGTAAACAACATTTTAAAATTTTTATGGGAGACTTTAATGCTAGAATTGGTAGACGAATGAAAGATGAAATTGCTGTAGGTAATTTTGGTTATGGTAATAGAAATGAGAGAGGACGTAGACTTGTGGAGTTTGCAGAAAAAGAAAAACTTTATATTATGAATTCATTTTTTGAGAAAAATGTTAAAAGGAAATGGACATGGAAGCATCCAAATGAAGGTACAGCAGAATTGGATTATATTTTGACTAACAGAAAATACATATTTCAAGATTGTAATGTTCTTAATAAATTTAACACAGGAAGCGATCATCGATTAGTAAGGTGTAAGTTATGTGTTAATGTAAAACTAGAGAGACAAAAATTATTAAGAAAAACAATATTTACAGTTGATATTCCTAATCTTCAGAAACATTCTAATGAATTTAAATTAGAACTTACAAATAGGTTTCAAGTGTTAGGAGATTTTGAACATGATTCAGATTTGAATGAAATTAATATGAAAATAACTGATACACTTTAAAAACTGCCACAAACATAGCTGGTAGAAAAAAGCAGCAATTGACTAATAAAATTTCTACTGAGACTAGAGAATTTATGAAGAAAAGAAGGAATATGAAGATATACAAAAATGATGTATTAAAAAAAATTGAATATCTCGAATTTTGTAAAATGGTACGGAAAAGAGTTGAAAATGATATAAGAAAGTATAACTGTGAAATAGCAAGGAAAGCTGTAGAAGAAAATAAAAGTCTCAAAAATGTTAAACAACATTTTGGAATTGGTAGGAAATTTATATCTGCAATAAGAAAAAAAGATGGAATTATTACTAAAAAGAGAGATGACATCATGAAATTGGTAGAAGATTTTTATCAAGAATTATATAGTAATAAAGAACAAGTACCTCCTATATCTATTACATCTTCTGAATTGCCCAGAATTTTAAATGAAGAAGTGAGACATGCAATTAAGTGTATGAAGAAAGGAAAGGCTCCAGGAAATGATGGAATTATAATTGATATATTAAAAGAAGCAGGTGAAGAAATAGAAACAATTTTAGCAAAGTTATATACCAAATGTCTAAATGATAAAGATGTACCAGAAGATTGGAAGAATGCAGTAATAATATTAATATTTAAAAAAGGTGATAAAGAAGATATTAGAAATTACAGACCTATCAGCCTTTTATCAGTTTTATATAAAATTTTTACCAAGATAATTACAACTCGTCTACAGAGAACTTTGGATTTCCACCAACCAAGAGAACAAGCTGGATTTAAAAGTGGTTTTAGTACAGTAGATCATATCCAGGTGTTGAGAGAAGTTATAGAAAGGACAAATGAATATGAGTTGTCATTATGTTTTGGATTTGTAGATTATGAAAAGGCATTTGATTCTATATACATTTCTTCAGTGATTAAAGCATTGGATCATCAAGGTATAGATCCAGGATATTGTCATATTTTAAAGAATATTTATAAAAATGCAACAGCAACAATTAGATTACATAATGATACTGGAAAAATCAACATTGAGAAAGGTGTAAGACAAGGTGACTCCATATCTCCAAAACTCTTTTCAGCAGTGCTGCAAGAAGTATTTTGTGGATTAAAATGGGAAACTAAAGGAGTGAAAGTAAATGGAGAGTATTTAAGTCATTTAGATTTCGCAGATGATGTAGTTGTTTTTGCAAATAATGCTTCAGAGCTGCAGGAAATGTTGCAGGAGTTAGCAGATGGAAGTAGAAAAGTAGGACTAAAGATAAATGTTAAAAAGACTAAAGTAATGTTTAATCGATTTGCTCAAAATATGAAAATAAAGATTGATTATGAAGAATTAGAAGAAGTTAACAGTTACAAATACCTTGGTCAGATTATTAATACAGATGGAAACATAATGGAGGAAATTAATCATAGTATTAAACTTGGTTGGAGTGCTTTTGGTAGAAATAACTTGATACTAAAAGGAAATATGCCTATGTGTTTGAAAAGGATGGTTTTTAACAAATGTGTTTTACCAGTTCTTACTTATGGATCTGAGACTTGGACACTTAATAGAAGAGCAATACAGAGACTTCAGACCACTCAAAGGAGTATGGAGAGATGTATTTTTGGAGTAACAAGAAGAGATCGAAAACGCAATGTATGGGTAAGCCAACAAACAGGTGTTACTGACCTTATTGAAAAAATTAAAAGATTGAAATGGAGTTGGGATGGACATATTGCTAGAAGAGATGATAATAGATGGACAATTGAAATTTTAAACTGGATTCCAAGAGATTGTAAAAGACCCAGAAAGAGACCACATGTGAGATGGATGGATGAAATAAGAAAATGTGCAGGGGTGTTGTGGAGAAGAGAAGCTAAAGATCGGAGAAGATGGATTAAACTTGGAGAGACCTTCATCCTGCAGTGGATTGATAATGATTGATGATGATGATGATGATAAAATAAGCATTTAAAAATTTATAATCAAGAGAAAATATAAATATCCTATTTAAAAAAGGCAAGTTTTACAATCAATTAAAAATAAAGCATTGTTAGCCGAGAGGTCAGTGCAGCCATCTTGCAAGCAAGCAGTTGGTTGCAGATGGTTGTTGCAGGTTCGCCTCCCGGCCGATGCTATGACATATGGGGGAAAAAATTGTTTTTATTTTTATTCCACTTGATCATTACAATTTTTGGAGTAAACTTTTTTAGAAATAAAAACATTTTAAAATTATACCACTCTCTTATGTGCACTAATCTGTCAATCCCTCTACAGTAAACAAATTAGGGGATTAGCTTGAAATATTTTATTATCATATTGCTTTGACCTTGATTTCTAACAAACATACACAATTTTAAAGAAATTCATTTGATGGAAGTATGCTAAATCTCAATCACAAAATTTATTCTAAACAAACCAACAGTTAAGTTAAATAAGAGTGTGTTTCTTAAAAACTGGATATATGACCCATATTTAATTTAATTTTTAAAAAAATAAGTAAATAAATTATGTGTAAAGTTGGGTTTTCTAATTTTTGAAAAGCTGAGGTTATACATGAATGCTTAATACCTTTTTTTAAAGCTGAAATCTTTGATTTCTTTGAATTGATTAAAATATGTTAATATCTAAATACTTAAATTAGAACTGAAATCAATTAAAACACATTTTGGTTTAATTTTTTCCATCAAATGAATGGTAAACAATTAAATAAATGCAAAATATACTGTAAAAATAAGCTCCTTATTTTATTATGAATATTTTGCTCTATTAATTGTAAGTAAATGAAAGTTTTAAAAGCAGTAACATTGAATTAATTCGTAATTTTGCTTTGTTTTCAAATATTGATTTCCCAAATAAATTTTTCCAGAGTATTTCAATTTATTGATTTTTTTTATCTTTTAAAGTATAACAACAAAAACAATACTAGGTAAGTTTATTCTGAATATTCTATGTATATCATCTTTTAATAGGGGTGTGTTCAACATTCACGTGATTTATGACTTGATTTCCTTACTATATATATAGTTATATAGTCATTACATCATATATATATATGTTGCCTTGACAACAGTTTGAGATTGTTGATTGTTATCTATATTAAGATTGTCAAAGTGTTGTCTGGTTTGTAATGGTTATATATATATATATAGATAGATAGATAGATAGATAGATAGATAGATAAATAGATAGATAGATAGATAGATAGATAGATAGATAGATAGATAGATAGATAGATAGATAGATAGATAGATAGATAGATAGATAGATAGATAGATAGATAGATAGATAGATAGATAGATAGATAGATAGATAGATAGATAGATAGATAGATAGATAGATAGATAGATAGATAGATAGATAGATAGATAGATAGATAGATAGATAGATAGATAGATAGATAGATAGATAGATAGATAGATAGATAGATAGATAGATAGATAGATAGATAGATAGATAGATAGATAGATAGATAGATAGATAGATAGATAGATAGATAGATAGATAGATAGATAGATAGATAGATAGATAGATAGATAGATAGATAGATAGATAGATAGATAGATAGATAGATAGATAGATAGATAGATAGATAGATAGATAGATAGATAGATAGATAGATAGATAGATAGATAGATAGATAGATAGATAGATAGATAGATAGATAGATAGATAGATAGATAGATAGATAGATAGATAGATAGATAGATAGATAGATAGATAGATAGATAGATAGATAGATAGATAGATAGATAGATAGATAGATAGATAGATAGATAGATAGATAGATAGATAGATAGATAGATAGATAGATAGATAGATAGATAGATAGATAGATAGATAGATAGATAGATAGATAGATAGATAGATAGATAGATAGATAGATAGATAGATAGATAGATAGATAGATAGATAGATAGATAGATAGATAGATAGATAGATAGATAGATAGATAGATAGATAGATAGATAGATAGATAGATAGATAGATAGATAGATAGATAGATAGATAGATAGATAGATAGATAGATAGATAGATAGATAGATAGATAGATAGATAGATAGATAGATAGATAGATAGATAGATAGATAGATAGATAGATAGATAGATAGATAGATAGATAGATAGATAGATAGATAGATAGATAGATAGATAGATAGATAGATAGATAGATAGATAGATAGATAGATAGATAGATAGATAGATAGATAGATAGATAGATAGATAGATAGATAGATAGATAGATAGATAGATAGATAGATAGATAGATAGATAGATAGATAGATAGATAGATAGATAGATAGATAGATAGATAGATAGATAGATAGATAGATAGATAGATAGATAGATAGATAGATAGATAGATAGATAGATAGATAGATAGATAGATAGATAGATAGATAGATAGATAGATAGATAGATAGATAGATAGATAGATAGATAGATAGATAGATAGATAGATAGATAGATAGATAGATAGATAGATAGATAGATAGATAGATAGATAGATAGATAGATAGATAGATAGATAGATAGATAGATAGATAGATAGATAGATAGATAGATAGATAGATAGATAGATAGATAGATAGATAGATAGATAGATAGATAGATAGATAGATAGATAGATAGATAGATAGATAGATAGATAGATAGATAGATAGATAGATAGATAGATAGATAGATAGATAGATAGATAGATAGATAGATAGATAGATAGATAGATAGATAGATAGATAGATAGATAGATAGATAGATAGATAGATAGATAGATAGATAGATAGATAGATAGATAGATAGATAGATAGATAGATAGATAGATAGATAGATAGATAGATAGATAGATAGATAGATAGATAGATAGATAGATAGATAGATAGATAGATAGATAGATAGATAGATAGATAGATAGATAGATAGATAGATAGATAGATAGATAGATAGATAGATAGATAGATAGATAGATAGATAGATAGATAGATAGATAGATAGATAGATAGATAGATAGATAGATAGATAGATAGATAGATAGATAGATAGATAGATAGATAGATAGATAGATAGATAGATAGATAGATAGATAGATAGATAGATAGATAGATAGATAGATAGATAGATAGATAGATAGATAGATAGATAGATAGATAGATAGATAGATAGATAGATAGATAGATAGATAGATAGATAGATAGATAGATAGATAGATAGATAGATAGATAGATAGATAGATAGATAGATAGATAGATAGATAGATAGATAGATAGATAGATAGATAGATAGATAGATAGATAGATAGATAGATAGATAGATA